>LNAC01000529.1:1071172-1088242 GCA_002007465.1 Ailurus styani | reverse complement strand
CCATCTGGCCCTGGACTCTGTTGGGAGATTTTTGATTACTGCTTCAATTTCTTTGCTGGTTATGGGTCAGTTCAATTTTTCTTTTCGCCCTGTTTCAATTTTGGTAGTTTATATATTTATAGTAACTTACCTATTTCTTCCCAATTGTTGAATTTTTGATAAATTTTTCACAATATTTTCTTATGATTGTTTGCTTTCCTTGTTGTTGGTTGTGAGCGCTCCTCTTTCATTCATGATTTTATCTATTTGGGTCCTTTCTCTTTTCTTTTTGATAAGTCTGGCTAGGGGTCTATCAATTTTATTAATTATTTCAAAGAACCAGCTCCTAGATTCACTGATCCATTCTGGACTTTTGTTTGTTTGTTTCTATATCATTGACTTCTGCTCTAATATTTATTATTACTCTTCTTTGGCTGACTTAGGCTTTATTCAGTATTCTTTTCATACTCCTTGAGCTGTAAGGTTAGGTTGTATATTTGAGACTATTCTTGTTTTTTGAGGAAGGCCTCTATTTCTATATTCTTCCTTCTTTTGACTGCTTTTGCTGCATCCCAAAAGTCTCAGACTGTTGTGATTTCATTTCCATTTGCTTCCATGTATTTCTTCATTTCTTCTTTAATTTCCTGGTTAACCCATTCATTCTTCAGTAAGATGTTTTTTAACCTCCATGTATTTGTGGTCTTTCCAAATTTCTTCTTGTGGTTGACTTCTAGTTTCATAGTGCTGTGGTCTGAAAATATGCATGGTATGATCTCAGTTTTTCATACCAGTTGAACCTGATTCGTGACCCAGTATGTGATCTATTCTGGAGAATGTTCCATGTGCCCCCAAGAAGAATGTGTATTCTGCTGTTTGAGGATGAAATGTTCTGAAGATATCTGTCAAGTCCATCTGGTTCAGTATGTCATTCAAAGCCATTGTTTCCTTTTTGATTTTCTGCTTAGATATTGAGGTACATTCAGCAAGGTAACTGGAAAGTATTCTCTGATACAAAAAAGGTATTGAGAAAGACAGGAAGGTTCCAAGGTATAGGAAACACAAAGAAAGACCATAATAACATATCACACAATAACATATAACATATTAGAGGAGAATAAAGACATGACAACTCAATGGAGTGTAGGATCCTGGATTGGAGTTTGGACAAGAAAAACAATATTTATGAGGAAACTGTCAAAATTCAAACAAAATATATAGGCTAATAAATATTTTTGTAGGAATTTTAATTTTCATATTTGATGATTTCATTATAAAACTTAAGAGTGAAAAGAGATCACTGATAGCAATGGTGAGCAATAGAAATGGTGATATCACTACAACGTTACCAATTTTCTAAAGATAAAAAGAAGGTATTTCCAATAAATGTATTTCAATAATTTGAAAACTTAAATGACATAAAAAATTCCTTGAAAACCTAACTTACAGAAAGTGAAACAAAATAAAGAAATCTGAACTGCTTTACATACAAATAAGCAATTAAATCAGTACTTAAAAATATTCCCTTTAAGAAAACTTAAGATCTATATGGCTTCAGATGTGAATGCTTCCAAATACATATGGAAGAGATCAAACCCATAATGTAAAAATTCTGAACAAAGTATAGTAACTCATTTTATGAGGCTTACTAAAGCTTAACACAATGAAATAAAACATTATAAGGAAGGACATTACGTATCATTATTTCCTAAACATGAACCTTAAAATCCTAAACAGAATATTAAGTAAAAAATTCATGATTTGTAAAAATGAGTAAAATATAATGATTAAGTAGTATATAAAATAGCTACCCTATAAGATGGGGGGAGAGTTAGGAATATACACAATACTTTCATATTATTATGTATTAGAGAGCCAGAGCCAAGCTAAGACAACAAAACAAGAAAAGGAAGTACAAGTAAAGAAGTAAAAAAAAAACCCAAAAACTAGAAAAGGAAATCTAAGATTAGAAAAGAGAAATTAAAAGTATCATTGTTCAGATAAAAAACTAAAACAAACAAACAAACAAACAAAAAAACCCTCAAAATAGTTAACAGTTGAATTGGGCATGATCACAGGATATAAGATGAATATATACATATCAATGGTATTTCCATAAACTAGCAAGAAATTTTGAAATGTTAAAGTAAAAAAAATTATTATAGATCATCAAATACATAACGATAAAAATAAAAAGGATGTTCCATACAACAGTAGAATACTAGTGAAAGAAATTAACAAAAAAAAAAAAGTAAAGGTGTGTGGGTGTATTGGATTGGAAGACTCAATACTGTTAAGATGACAATTCTCGCTAAAGTGATATAACCATTCAATATAATTCCTGAATCAAAATCAGTTGTATTGTGTGTTTGTGTGTGAGTGTGTTTGTATGTGTGTGTGTGTGTGTAAAATTAGAGTAATTCTAAAATATGTTTAAGGGAAAAAGACCCAGAATAGTCAAAACATATGAAGAATAAGAGGATCTAAACAAATAGATTAAATGACAGTAAAACTCTAGTAATCAATACAGTGTAGTATTGATTCAACAAAATATAGATTAGCCAATAGGGGGAAAAGAAAACAGGGATTTGAGAAGTAGGCCATACGTATTCCATTACTTGACTTTTTAAAAATTGCCAGCACAATTGAATGAGATAAGACAGGTCTTTCTAGAAATGGTGTCAGAACATATGAATATGGAAAAAATAAACTTTAACCCCTACCTCACACCACACATTTTTATCAATTAGAGATGATCATAAAACTGTATGTTAAAAGGTAGGTAAAAATAAATTCTAGACCAAAAATAAAAATATTTATGTTTTTGGAGTAAGAAAATATTTCTTAAATGAAAAAGATAATGATAAAAATCATATATTGGACTTAAATTCATGATAATTAAGAAATATGTCCATCAAAACACTATAAGTAGAGTGAAAAAACAAGCCTCAAACTGGGAAAAGATATCCCCAGTATACCACCTAACAAAAGATTCATATTCAAAATATATAAAATCCCACAAAACATTAATAAAAATATTAAAATGAGGAAGAGCAGTTGGATCACTCACTTGGTTGTGTCCAGGTCTTGGGAGTTTGGCTCAGGTCATGATCTCATGTGTTGTGGGATAGAGCCCTGTGTTGGGCTTCACATTCAGTGGAGAATCTATTTCAAGAGATTCTCTCTGCTCCTTTCCCTGCTCATATATTTTCTCTCTCTCTCCCTCTCTGTCTCAAATAAAATAAATAAAATGGAAAACACCTATATTTTCTCTTAAAGAGAATACCCAAATAGTCTAGAACAGTATCAAATATTCTGATACTCTCTAGTCATCAAGTAAATGCTAATAAAAACAATATGATCTCATTATACATATACCACAAGAGCTAAAATTTAAAGACTATCAATACCAATTGTTTATGGGGCTATGGAACCCTTGGATCATTCACACAATGTGGATGGGAGAACAAATTGTTATATTTTTTTAAGAATTGCAATATCTCCCAAAATAACATATACTAACCCCATGACAAAAGGATTTCACTCCTACATAGACATTCAAAAAAATTGTGTCTACCAAATAGACTTTTTCTAAAGAAGACATACAAATGAGCAACAGATACATGAAAAGGTGCTCAACATCACTATTCATTAAGGTAATGTAAATCAAAACCACAATGAAATAGCACCATTATATTTGTTAATTATTTCTCAATAAAGTTAGAAAACATAAATTGGTATGGTAACTATCTGGTATGCTTTAAAAAGTAATGTGACCAGAGAGATTAGAGCAGGTTAAGGGAAGGTCAAGGCTGCTAGAAAGTGAGGTCAAGGAGACTGGGCTACAGAGAGTATAGGGGGAGGGCAGATAGTGTAGGGCATTCTAGGCTAGTTTGGGCTTTTAGTCATAATTGAATAATGACTAAAATAAAATATCTTTACTTGGAAATAGTTCAAAAATTACATTATGTTTTTTGAAGTTAAGAAAAAAATTATTTCATTGAGTTCAAAGAAAGAAAGAGAAGAAGAGAAAGAAGGAATGAGAGAGGGAAGAAGGGAAGGAAAAGTTTGACTTACCAAAACTTTATCCACTATAACGTGAATTTCTAGGTATTGGGGTAATAGTTTTGAAAGAGTTGTTTCCTGAAGGGGGAAAAAAGGATTTATCAAATATTAATATGTATTGAATTTGCTAAGTGCAAGGTAACATATTTAGAAAGGGAACTTATTGCTTTATTATTCTGCCTAGAAATATAATACTATTAAGTAAGGGTGGAGAGAGTGCACATCCTTCCCTTATACCAAATCTTAACAGGAAAGTACTCTTTCTTCATTATGTATTATATTTGCTATCTGTTTGATTTTTTTACTGAATACAGTACAATTTATTGATTGTACATGACAAGGTAGGGCTCCCCAATCCCCTCCACTTCTTCTGGGGGTCTGGGATGAAAACTGTGGAGGTCAGGAGAGTCTCAGTATTTTGGGGGATAAGTTGGGGCAGAGACTTCTCAGCAGCTGAGCACCTCTCTCTTCTTCTTGCTCTCACTGGGGCTGGTGGGTCAGGGGGCTCTTACTCCTTGGAGGCCATGTGGACCATAAGGCCCATCCCACAGTTGCTATAGCCAAATTCATTCTCATACCAGGAAATGAGCTTGACAAAATGGTCATTGAGGGCAATGCCAGCTCCAGCATCCAAGGTAGAAGAGTGGATGTCACTGCTAAAGTCGCAGGAGACAATCTGGTCATCAGTGTGGCCCAGGATGTCCTTGAGGGGGCCCTCTGATGCCTGCTTCAGCACCTTCTTGATGTCATTGTATTTGGCAGCTTTCTCGAGGTGGCAGGTCAGATCCACAACAGACAGGTTGGGTATGGGGACACAGAAGGCCATGGCAGTGAGCCTCCCATTCGGCTCAGGGATGACTTTGGGTAGGGACTTGGCAATGCCATTGGAAGCAGGGATGATATTCTGGGCAGCTCCTTCACCATCACTCCACAGGTTCCCAGAGGGGCTGTCCACGGTCTTCTTGGTGGCAGTGATGGCATGGATGGTGGTCATGAGTCCCTCCACAATGTCGAAGTTGTCATGGATGACCTTGGCCAGAGGAACCAAGCAGTTGGTGGTGCAGGAGGCATTGCTGACAATCTTGAGGGAGTTGGCATACTTCTCATAGTTCACATAAATCATGAAAATGGCAGCATCAGCAGAGCAGAGATGATGACCCTATTGGCCCCACCGTTCAAGTGAGTGCCAGACTTTTCCAGTGGTAAAGATCCCAGTGGACCTCACAACATACTTGGCACCAGCATATGATGTTGGTGGGATCTTGCTCCTGGAAGACGGAGATGGAATTTGCATTTGTGGCAAGTTTCCCATTCTCTGCCTTATCTGTGCCTTGGAATTTGCCATGGGTGGAATCATACTGGAATGTGTAGACCATGTAGCTGAGGTCAATGAAGGGGTCAATGATGGCCACACTATCCACTTTGCCAGAGTTAAAAGCAGCCCTGGTGACCAGGTGTCCAATACTGCCAACTCCGTTCACTCCGACCTTCACCATTGTGTCTCCGGGTTGCAGCTGGCAGTGCACCAGAAGATGCAAATGTCTGTCGAATGGGGTGGACCAACGACCACTATCTGCTTTCATAGGATTATTTTTTATCACTAGAACAAGTTACAAATTTCCAACATCACCAAGAATTTATATAATAAGTGAATTTTGAGTTGAATTTTGTCCTATTTTTTTTATATTGAGAAGATTGTGTACCTTTTCTTCTTTAACCTAGTAACATGGTAGATTATTTTGGTATATTTTCAAATATTGAATCAGACCTCCATTCCTGGATAAACAATGCTTAATCATGGTGTGCAATCTTTTTAACAAATTACTCAATTAATTTGACAGTATTTTATTCAGAATTTTCACATCTATATTTATATGGTCTATGGGTTTGTTTGTTTTGTATTGTCTGTATATAGTTTTAGTATCAGGACAATATTGTCCTCACAGAGTTAGTGGTAAAGTGGTCACCCCTCTTCATTTTTGTTGGAGAAATTGTATAGAATTGACATTTATCTTCTTTTAACATGTATTATAAATTCTACATAAAACCATCTACACCAGAGAGATTTTGTGTTTGAGAGATTTTTCACTGAAAATACAATGGTTTTTAATGGTTATAGGACTGTTTAGGTTGTCTATTCCATCTTGGTTGAATTTTGATAATGCACTGTTTTTAAGATATTGGCCCCATTTTATTTATATTGCCAAATGTATGTAGTTAGAGTTGTTTGAAGTATTGGTGATCTGGTTTTAGTTCAGAGATCAGAAATGAGTGTTGAACAACAGAGTGTAACCTGAACAAAGTACATATTAATTATTTTTACTTAACCCATCAAAAAACTAAGACTGCAGATTAAACCACTTACCAAAATCTGGAGAAAGAAATGTACCTGCAGGGAGGACCAGAAACCAATTATTTGCTTAGCTGGTTCTGATGACACCAAAACCATGTAAGCTGATAAGAATATCCAACTAGGAATTTTGGCTGAAATTCTAAAGGCCAAGTTTGGCTAGTATAAAAGTCTGAAGTCACTGGGAATCATAAAGATAGTTGATTTCACAGATTCTTACAGGCTTTTTCTTCAGGAATTCCATAAGTTACTCACAATAAAGATTAGAGCATATATTAAAATATATATAGTGCTGGCTGATGCAGAGGAATATCAGCCACTGCAGAAACTACCCAAACTCATCTCCTCTACCTCCTTTATGACACAAAAGCCTTAATCTACTGGAGAAAGTGGAAAGAGATTTACATCTTGAGGGCACTGATAAAAACTACAGCTGGGAGAGGAAAATGAAAAAAAAAGTCTAATTCAGTAAGGAATTTAAGGAATACTTGTTAGACCCAGTATTACATCTGGAGGAGAGTGTTGGTGACATTTGTAAAGACTATATCCCCAAATCCAGGTTCATAGTGCCTTCCTAACATTGAGTTTTAATCCAAACATCAGAGAAGTCTTCTGTTCTCTGCTCCATGCCAAATCCATGACTTGCACTAAAATGTGTCAAAAAAAAATACAGGGAAGACAGCAGGAAGATCTGGAGAAGATGGATTTTGTCTAAAAACACAGAACAGTCAAGTGGAAAAATACAAAGCTAAACAGAACAGACATTCCTCCAGCAAATTATCAATCACCTTAAACAAAACTTAACCCCTAAAAAGAATGTGAAGCTGCTGGTAAGTACACTAAGGATAACAATAGCAAAAACACACATAAACAGATCTATATTCTGACTATGTTAACAGAAAATTTCAAGCTAAAGACCCAGTAGGAAGGTAAGTTCATCTCCAAATGTAAAACTAATATTTAATTCAATATCTACTGCTTACTGTGTTATTTAATGTGTTTGGTTTTAGATGGGGGGATACAGACAGGTAAGAAGAAAATGCAATATAAAAGCTACAGCAATCATGAGGATCAGATTTATGAATGACACAGATGTTGGAACTCTCAGAAGGAAGATTTAAAGCAATTCTAGTTAATATGTTAAAGGCACTAGTAGAAAATATTAAACAACATGCAACATGAGATGATTTATTTCAACACCAAATACTTCTACAACAACCACGCAGTATGAAAAGTAGTTGGTTGTCCCTATCCATATGTGTCTATGCACACTTTATTTTATCATTGAGTACCTTTGCACTGTGTTCTTGATAAGCCAGTATGTGTAACTTTGCAATTAGAAATGATCTGGAAAAGAGAAAAAGATTGCCTGCTTGCCTTTCAGAGAAAAAAAAAAGCAGTATTATAATTTTCTCACTAACTTTTAGACAAAACTAATGATTGTCTAGTGAAAGTTTGGCAAACATATCTTCTATTACTTTAAGAATTAATAATGACATATGTAAAAATGAAAAATACAGAACAAAGCTCAAAACTGCCCCACAGGAGGATGCTGTGACAGCAGACATAAACTATAGAATTCCTAGAAGAAAAACATGTGGAAAACAGAAGTTTTGAATACAAATAAATTGACCTAATGAACATCTGTAAAACACTACACAAAAGAACTGCAAGATATATAGAGAAACACATATACTAAAGTCAAATATACTATCTGAATATGATCAATTAAACATAAGTACCAAGAAAGATATCTAGGAAATGTTCAATTATGCACACTTCTAAATTTCCCATGGGTCGATGGAGGAATAACAAGGTAAATTTTAAAAAGTTACATTAAAAGATTATAAATACATGGTATATAAAACTCAAGAAATGAAAATACAGCAACTAAATTCGGGTTGAGAACCACCAAAAATTCTCCCCTACATAAAACCAACAAGAGAACTGGGAAAAGTTAGAATCAACTTTTTTTCAGATCTCTGGAAATTAACAAATGGCTTGCAGCATTAGAGGGGGTGTTTATTCAAGAAAAATAACTGATCTGGGTAAAATAATGATTTTTGTGGAATTTAAATTCACTCTAGTATTTTCTCCCATTAGTTGAAAACTAATAGCTCAAATTTGGTGAATAGACTGACAACCTCCAGAAGAAGCAAAACATGGCTGGAACATCTTCAAAATCTCACTTCCGAAGAAGTGTCATGACCTGACCTATTTTGTTCCTAGAAGACCTATTTTGTTTGTCCATATTGACCTAAGTCACATTTTATACTGTGAAAAGCCCTTTTTCCAAAGACATTTGTTTTAAACAATTATAGGCATTAAAAAAAAACTTCAGAGTTGTCTGGGGCAGTAAATGACCATGAGGCAAAGAATAAACCAACAAAAAGACTAAGAAGGAACAACTTAAAAATAAGATAGTCACACAGAGCTTTGAAAAGCTATGATAAGTTTCTGGGAATCTAGCAGACCACACATATGTATCAGACTAAATGCATCCCCAAGTCTGTACACATACTTAGGAAAGACCTGAAAAGACCTTAAACTCTCACCTCTGATAGATTTTGAGGCTCTGTGCAAGCAGAAATGAAAGGAAAAGGGCAGTTGTTAACTGCCTGACTGAGTGAAAAAGGCATGCTCCAAGAGGTACAGAGAGACTCTCAGCAAGAACTGGGAAACTTATTGATTCCCAGCATTTAAAGAATTCTGTCCGATCATTAACACATGACTTCAGTGACTACATCCAACACAGAATACACACTTTAGAGAACCAGTTAAAAATTTACCAAACAAATAACAACTCCAATGAATAGCAATAATATTTGATGGAGCAGGATCTGATTTCCAGAGTTACCATGCATATTACTCAGAGTAACTAGTTTCAGTTTTCAAAAAATTATGACACATGAAAAAGACCTCAAGTATGAACCATATGCAGGAGAAAAGTCATCAGTAGAAATTGTCTTTGAGGATGATCAGACATTGGATTTACTAGAAAAATACTTTAAATTAGGTATTTTGAACAATTTCAAAGAGCTAAAAAGGGTAATGCATAAATAACTGAAGGAGGGTATTATAATAATGTCTCACTAAATATGAAATAGCAATAAAGGCATAAAATTATTTAAAAAAGAAATAAATAGAATTTCTGGTTTTGAAAAATACAGTTGAAATAAAATACCCATTAAAGTGGCTCCACATCAGATATGGCCACACAGAAGAAAGAATCAGGGAACTTGAAGCAGATCTATTGAGATTAAACAATCTAAGGAAGATAAAGAAATAAGAATGGAGCAAAATAAACAAAATCTAATAGAACTACGGGGCACTATGAAGCATAACAACATACATGTAATGGGAGTATTAGAGAGTGAAGAGGTAGATAGAAGGGATAAAGAATATTCAAAGAACTAATCGCCCATGATTTCCCAAATCAGGTGAAAAATGTTAATGTACACAAAAAAGAAGCTCATTCAACTCCAATTTAGATAAACTCAAAAAGAAGTACTCAAAAAGACACATTATAAAAAAATAATAAGCCAAAGATAAAGAGAGAAACTTGGAAGAGTCAACAGAGAAGGGGCTCATCAAGTAAAAGAAATCCTCAATAAGATTAATGACAGTTAATTTTTCATCAGTGATCATAGAGGCCATAAAACAGTGAATTAAAATATTCCAAATGATGAAAAAAAATCATCAAACAAGAACTCTACATACAGCCAACAGGTAAATTAAGAGTTTAATAATATATAAATGAATATCTATTTTAGAAAGATATGTTCTAGTAGCACATAAAGCTATATATAATAATGAAACAAGATGGGATGGGGAAGGAGACAAACCATAAGAGACTTCTAATCTCACAAAACAAACTGAGGGTTACTGGGGCTTGGGAGGGTAGGGATAGGGTGGATGGGTTATGGACATTGGGGAGGGTTTGTGCTTTGGTGAATGCTATGAAAGATGTAAGCCTGATGATTCACAGACCTGTACCCCTGGGGCAAAGAATAAAAAAAATTAAATTTAAAAAAAAGCAAAAAAATAAAAAATAAAAATAAAAATAAAAAGTTAAATCCCCCCCAAAAATATTAAAAGTAATTTAAGCAAGGTAGTGGTAATTTGACTTATTTTATTGTCTTTATTTATATAGTGACTTCATTCTTCCTATATTTCTAAATTTTACTGAATAATCTCCAATTTTCCTTGAATAAAATAGAGCCTAATACATTATTATAAGCCTGAAATACATTATTGTATAATTTTTCATATATTTTAGATGGAATATGGGTGTTTTATTTAAAAGTACAGAAAGAAGATATCAAATTTGATATTTCTTTTTTTAAAGATTTTATTTATTTATCTGACAGAGAGAGAGTGATCACAAGTAGGCAGAGAGGGAAACAGAGGGAAAGGGGGAAGCAGACTCCCCGCTGAGCAGAGAACCAGATGTGGGGCTTGATCCCAGGACCCAATCATGACCTGAACTGAAGGCAGAGGCTTAACCCACTGAGCCACGCAGGCACCCCTAAATTTGATATTTCCACTCCACAGCTAAGTAGTTCCTTCCCACAATCAACAAAATTCTACATAAGCAATTTCACAGTATGTCATAACATCAGAATCATCATGTTACCTGTGAGCTTAAATTATCTTTATAGGACTGGTTTTTCTGCCAAATATTGCTGTAATTTTCTGCTAACAGTGGTATAGCTGGATTCTCATTTCTCACTTGATAAATTATGTGCTCAAATCGTCCTGAAGATTCCAGTGGCTCAATTCCATAGCTAATGTTTTCAAACTGAAGGAATCCCCTGAATATTTAGAACACAATGATATAAAAACCCTACAAGTGATCCCACCAAAGCTATAATCTGAAATGTGAAAAAAAAACCTTTAAAAATGTAAAGAATTAAATTTAAATACTTTAAACTAGGTACTTAAATAACTTCAAAGCACTAAAAGAAACCATATATAAACAACTAAAGGGAAATATTTTAATAATGTCTCAATAAATAATGAATGTCAACAAAGGCATGGAAATTATAAAGAAGAAATCAATAGAAATTCCAGTTTGAAATATTGTAAGAAACACATTATGAACACACTTTATTTTCCTATTTTTTTCTGGTTTACCATTAGTAACTGAGATATCACATCTACTTTAGTTTTGCACATATATTAAAGAAAAATATATTGCAAAGTACTTTATATTACCTGTATAGTAGTCATATTTATTCAAGATATATTAGTTAAGACAAAGTATTTGTTGAAAATCAAGCTCTTCTTGAGAATTCCAAGAACAAATTTCATGTTCTCAGAGTTGAGAATAAGGGAAAGCAGGTATATAGAGTGCATATCTAAAGACGTGGATTTCTATGAAAACCACATTAAACGAATGCCAATTTTTCTGAGTTGACATGAGTAAATTCTAGAAGTCAGGCAACCAAAACCAAAAGGAAGTTAGCAAGAATCTTTTTTTTTTCTTCTTTGCTCTGGACCAGTCTTCCTCTAATAAACTTAATACCTTTCTCTTTCCACCATCACTAATGAAAATCACTTACACCTGCCCTTTTACCTCTCAGGGACCTTCTTAATTAGTTGATTTAAATCTGATAATGAGTGTACCTAAACTGAAAGCATACAATATATGCATATTGAAATGATTAATTTATATATATGTTTTCCATAACTATTTGAGATAATTGAAAGATAATGCAACAATATTATTTAGTTCTAAAGTTTCCTTTACTGAAACTATCTCCTTCAGCAGTGTCTTGAAAAAAATACCTCCAGTCTGGAGTCCCTGGAGTGATTTCATTTGAATGGACACCAAAGTCCAGCTGCTAATATTGATATTAAATAGTAAGGTTATCATAAAGGAAACTTTCAGATTTGAATTCCCTTTAAACATTCCCAGATTTATGCCTACTATCCACTAAGTTTCATTTTAAAGTTTTCCATGTATAAGTATCATGTAAGATCCTATTACCTGAGTCCAGAACAGATACTGAGTATTGCAAGTGAATTTGGAATACCTGCAACATATCCTTGGTAATGGCAATGCATCTGAAAAACAATATGGAAAAGTAAATAAGTTCTTTATGAATAAAAATGTATTTGCTAACATTACAGAAGACTAAAAGTGTTAAAATAATTGAAAATAATAGGATTGTGTATCATATAGATTTTTTAAAGCAGATTTTCAAGGAAAAAGAGTATTTGATAATCCTCTTTATTTCATACCACCAAGGTGCCAATGAGTATTCTTTCAGCCTGGGTTTTATCTCTATTATGTACTATTTTTATATACAACAATCAACCACGTAACAGGTCATAATTATACAGAATAAAATATTTGTATTAAATTGTCATCATGGAACAATCATATCCTAATGGTAGTGATATAAATGAATGGTAGCCACTTCAATAAAAAACCATATGAAAACAAATATCTAAGACATCTAAAGCTTACCTTAAAATATGAAGACTCCAAATGCAAAAATCCAGTTTCATTATATGTATAAACCAAAAAGTCCTGGGATAAGAATGAGCTAAGAAAAACAAGAATAAAAATGGTTGAGTCATTAATTTAATATTAATATAAACATCAAAATAAAAATAAATGTGAAATATATAGGATTCATACAATTCATTTAATTAGAGCAGACTGAGTCCTCTGTATCAGATATTAACATATGGGCCTATGTACCTACTGATAGATGCTCTTCTAGGCATTGGGATACAGCAATAAACAAAAGACCACTGGTCTTCATGATAGCAAGAGACAAATACTTCTAGCATGTTAGATGTTAAATGTTATAAATAAGACCTGGGAGAGGGAAGTCATTTGCAAAGTGTAAATAGGATGGTATGAGGGGGAAGCAGCAAGATGGTGGAGGAGTAGGAGACCGATTATCATCAGGTCCCAGAAATTCACCCATATAGCTATCAAACTATTCTGAACACCTACAAATTCTACAGGAGATCGAAGAGAAGAAAAGCAGCAATTCTAGGAACAGAAAATCGACCGCTTTCTGGAAGGTAGGCCATGCGGAGAAGTGAATCTGCAGTGATGGGAAGATAGACGTGGTGGGGAGGGGCTGGCTCCTGGCAAGTGAGCGGGCAGCGGAGTACAAACTCAGAACTGTTAGAAGTCTGCTCCACTGAGGGACATTGCCCCAGAGGCCAAGAGGGGGGGTGAAGCCCTCGTGGGGATGGTGTGGTCTCAGGACCCAGGGGGACACAAAAAGGCCAGGGGTGTCTGAGCACAACAGAGCTCTGAGGTACCAGAGAGAAGCTGACAGGAGAGACGGAGCTGAGCTGAGAAGGTGTCTCTCAGCTCTGGGGTACCTTGGGACGTGATCAAAAGCACGGTCAGGGCACTGCTCTGTGAGCGGGGGCCCCACCAGAGGCAGACCTGGAGAGACACCTCCTTCCTCCTCTGGGAGCAGCGGTGTGGGAGTGGCTACAGGAATCTGCCAGGTTTGGAGATTCTAAACAGGGCCGTGCGCCAGAGATAGAGACCCTTGGTCACGGGCCGGGTGAGCTCGGAGAGCGGCCAGAGACCAAGGACACAGGAGGAAAGGAACTGCTTTTCTCTGAGGCGCACTGAGGACTGAGGCCCCAAGCTCTCATCTCCTCCAGGTCAGAGACTGGGAGCCACCATTGTTAGTCCTGTCCTACAAAGCCCTAGGGAAAGCATTCAGGGAATAAAAGCTCCTAAGAGCGAACCTGAGCTGATTAGTTAGCCTGGCCCCTAGCGAGGGTAGCACAATTCTGCCTCAGGCAAAGACACTTGAGAATCACAGCAACAGGATCCTCCCCCAGAAGGCCTGAAAAAAAAATCCAGCCAAAGTCAAGTTCAAGATTGCTGAGAATTGTGGAACTCCGGAGCTAGGGGAAAGCAATGCAGAGAATTAATGGCTTTCCCCCCATGATTCTTTAGTTGTTCAAAGTTAAATTCTTTGAATTTTATTTTCTCTCTTACTCTTTTCTTTTAAATTTTTTCCTTTCTCCTATTTTAACGTTTTTGACTATTATATCTTATCAACACTTTGTAATCATATTTAATTTTCATTGTTATAGGCACATTTTATCCCTTCATTGCATCTAATCTTATTTCTTGTATACATACAGAGTCTGTTCAATTCAAAAGTCTAATAGATATAGATACAGATAGAGATAGAGATAGAGATACAGTCACTGACAGAGATAGATAGAGAAACAGAAATAAATAATATAGATATAGATATAGGATATTATTTTATTTATTTTTTTGTTTTGTTTTTGTTCATTGGATTTTTTTGTTTTGTTTTGTTTTTTGGTTTTTTCCTTCTTTCTTTTCTGCCCAGTTCCAGGTCTCTTCTGAGTAGATTAGTGTATATTTCTCTGGGGTCATTGTTACCCTTTAGTATTTTGTTCTCTCATCCATCTATTGTTATCTGCATAAAATGACAAGGCAGAAAAAATCAACACACACAAAAAAAAGAACAAGAGACAGTAATGACGGCTAGGGACCTAATCAATGCGGACATTAGTAATATGACAGAACTAGAATTCAGAATGACAATTCTTAAGGTGCTGGCTGAGCTCAAAAAAACCCATGGAAGATAATAGAGAAGCCCTTTCTAGAGAAATAAAAATCTTTTCTGGAGAAATAAAAGAACTAAAATCTAACAAAGCTGAAATAAAAAAAGGTATTAATGAGGTGCAATTAAAAATGGAGGCTCTTACTGCTAGGATAAATGAAGCAGAAGACAGAATTAGTGATTTAGAGTATAAAATGTCAGAGAATAAAGAAGAGGATGAAAAGAGAGACAAAGAACAACTGGCCCATGAGGGGAGAATGCGAGAGATAAGTGATACAATAAGACAAAACAATATTAGAATAATTGGGATCCCAGAAGAGGAAGAGAGAGAGAGAGACGGGGGCAGAAGGTATATTGGAGCAAATCTTAATACAGATTTTCCCTAATGTGGTGAAGGGAACAAGCATCAAAATCCAGGAGGCACAGAGAACCCCCCTCAAAATCAATAAAAATAGGTCCACACCCCGTCATCTAATAGTAAAACTTACAAGTCTTAGTGACAAAGAGAAAATCCTGAAAGCAGCTCGGGACAAGAGGTCTATAACATACAATGGTAGAAATATTAGATTGTCAGCAGACCTATCCACAGAGACCTGGCAGGCCAGAAAGAGCTGGCATGATGTATTCAGAGCACTAAATGAGAAAAATCTGCAGCCAAGAATACTATATCCAGCTAGGCTCTCACTGAAAATAGAAGGAGAGATAAAAATCTTCCAGGACAAACAAAAACTAAAGGAATTTGCAAACACCAACCCAGCCCTATAGGAAATATTGAAAGGGGTCCTCTAAGCAAAGAGATCCTAAAAGAAACATAGACCAGAAAGGAAGAAACACAATGTACAATAACAGTCACGTTACAGGCAATACAATGGCTCTAAATTCATATTTCTCAATAGTTACTGTGAAAGTAAATGGACTAAATGCCCCAACTAAAAGACACAGGGTATCAGAATGGATAAAAAAACAAGACCCATCGATATGCTGTCTACAAGAAACTCATCTTACACGCAAAGACACCTCCAGATTTAAAGTGAGGGGATGGAAAACAATTTACCATGCCAATGGACAGCAAAAGAAAGCTGGAGTGGCAATCCTTATATCAGATAAACTAGACTTTAAGGCAAAGAATATCATAAGAGATGAGGAAGGACACTATATCATACTAAAAGGATCTGTCCAACAAGAAGATCTAACAATCATAAATATCTATGCCCCTAACATGGGAGCAGCCAATTATATAAACCAATTAATAACAAAATCAAAGAAACACATTGACAATGATACAATATTAGTAGGGGACTTTTAACACCCCCCTCACAGAAATGGACAGATCATAAAGCAAAAGATCAACAAGGAAATAAAGGCTTTAAATGACACCCTGGACCAGTTGGACATCACAGATATATTCAGAACATTCCATCCCAAAACAACAGAATACACATTCTTCTCCAGTGCACATGGAACATTCTCCAGAATAGACCATATTCTGGGTCACAAATCAGGTCTCAACAGGTACCAAAAGATTGGGATCATTCCCTGCATATTTTCAGACCATAATGCTCTGAAACTAGAACTCAACCACAAGAGGAAAGTTGGAAAGAACTCAAATACATGGAAGCTAAAGAACATCCTACTCAAGAATGAATGGGTAAACCAGGAAATTAAAGAAGAATTAAAAAAATTCATGGAAACAAATGAAAATGAAAACACAACTGTTCAAAATCTTTGGGACACAGCAAAAGCAGTCCTAAGAGGAAAGTATATAGCAATACAAGCCTTTCTCAAGAAACAAGAAAGGTCTCAAGTACACAACCTAACTCTACACCTACAAAAGCTAGAGAAAGAACAGCAAAGAAAGCCTACACCCAACAGGAGAAGAGAAATCATAAAGATCAGAGCAGAAATCAATGAAATAGAAACCAAAAGAACAGTGGAACAGATCAATGAAACTTGGTGCTGGTTCTTTGAAAGAATTAATAAGATTGATAAACCCCTGGCCAGACTTATCCAAAAGAAAAGAGAAAGGACTCAAATTAATAAAATCATGAATGAAAGAGGAGAGATCACAACCAACACCAAAGAAATACA
>LNAC01000529.1:1046327-1069803 GCA_002007465.1 Ailurus styani | reverse complement strand
CTCTTTGCAGATGAATATGATACTTTATGTGGAAAACCCAAAGACTCCACTCCAAAACTGCTAGAACTCATACAGTAATTCAGTAAAATGTCATGATGNCTCATACAGGAATTCAGTCAAGTGTCAGGATATAAAATCAATGCACAGAAATCAGTTGCATTTCTATATACCAACAACAGAACAGAAGAAAGAGAAATTAAAGAGTCAATCCCATTTACAACTGTACCCAAAACCATAAGATACCTAGGAATAAACCTAACCAAAGAAGCAAACAATGTGTATTCAGAAAACTATAAAATATTCATGAAAGAAATTGAGGAAGACACAAGGAAGTGGAAAAACATTCCAAGCTCACGGATTGGAAGAACAAATATTGTGAAAATGTCTATGCTACCTAGAGCCATCTACACATTTAATGCAATCCTCATCAAAATATCAGCAATTTATTTTAAGAAATGGAAAAAATAATCCTAAAATTTGTATGGAACCAGAGAAGACCCTGAATATCTAATGGAATATGGAAAAAAAAAAAAGCAAAGTTGGCGGCATCACAGTTCCAAACTTCAAGCTCTTACAAAACTGTCATCATCAAGACAGTATGGTACTGGCACAAAAAAAGACACATACATCAGTGGAACAGAATAGAGAGCCCAGAAATGGACTCTCAACTCTATGGTCAACTAATCTTCGACAAAGCAGGAAAGAATGTCCAGTGGGAAAAAGACAGTCTCTTCAACAAATGCTGTTGGGAAAACTGGACAGCCACATGCAGAAAAAGGAAACTGGATCGTTTCCCTACACCACACACACAAATAGACTCAAAATGGATAAAAGACCTCAATGTGAGAAAGGAATCCATCAAAATCCTTGAGGAGAACACAGGCAGCAACCTCTTCGACCTCAACCGCAGCAACTTCTTCCTAGGAACATCACCAAAGGCAAGGGAAGCAAGGGCAAAAATGAACTGTTGGGACTTCATCAAGATTTAAAGCTTTTGCACAGCAATGGAAACAGTCAACAAAACCAAAAGACAACTGACAGAATGGGAGAAGATATTTGCAAATGATATATCAGATAAAGGGCTTGTATCCAAAATCTATAAAAAGCTTCTCCAACCCAACACCCATAAAACAAATAACACAGTCAAGAAATGGGTAGAAGACATGAACAGACATTTCTCCAAAGAAGACATCCAAATGGCCAACAGACATATGAGAAAGTGCTCAACATCACTCGGCGTCAGGGAAATATAAATCAAAGCCACAGTGAGATATCCCCTCACACCAGTCAGAATGGCTCAAATCAACAAGTCAAGAAACAACAGATGTTGGCAAGGATGTGGAGAAAAGGGAACCCTCCTACACTCTTGGTGGGAATGCAAGCTGTTACAGCCACTTTGGAAAACAGTACAGAGGTTCCTCAAGAAGTTGAAAATAGAGCTACCCCATGACCCAGCAATTGCACTACTGGGTATTTACCCTAAAGAGACAAAGGTAGTGATCCTCAGGGGTACATGCACCCAAATGTTTATAGCAGCAATGTCCATAATAGCCAAACTATGGAAAGAACCTAGATGTCCATCAACAGATGATTGGATAAAGAAGATGTGGTATATATACACAATGGAATACTATGCAACTATCAAAAGAAATGAAATCTTGTCATTTGCAATGATGTGAATGGAACTAGAGGGTATTATGCTGAGCAAAATAAGTCAATCAGAGAAAGACAATAATCATATGATCTCTCTGATATGAGGAACTTGAGGGGCTGGGTGGGGAGTTGTGGGGGTTAGGGAGAGAAAAATAATGAAACAAGTTGGGATGGGGAAGGAGACAAACCATAAGAGACTCCTAATCTCACAAAACAAACCGAGGGTTACTGGGGGGTGGGAGGGTAGAGATAGGGTGGATGGGTTATGGACATTGGGGAAGGTTTGTGCTTTGGTGAATGCTGTCAAAAGGTGTAAGCCTGATGATACACAGACCTGTACCCCTGGGGCAAATAATAATAATAAAAATAAAAATAGGATGGTACAAAAGAGCTCACTGAATAGATGGAACCTGAAAACAATCCACATGGATTTGCACAGTTATGTTATTTGAGACACAGTTAGTAGAAAATGCAAAGATCCTAAGGCCAAAATATGCCTTCTGTATATAAGGAACAGCTAAGGGGTGATGTGCCTGGAATGAAAAGTTGACTGAAGGTGAGATACAGTACTAAGAGATGGTGTCACAGAGATAAGAAGCCATTAGAAGATTTAGAAGAGATATATGATAGGATCAGACCAATATTTTATGTTATTTTTTAAGTTTCATTTGTTTGCATAATCTTTATACCCTACATGGGGCTCAAATGCACAACCTTAAGGTCAAGGGTCACATGTTTTTCTGACTGAGCCACTCAGGCATCCCTCAGACCAACATTTTAATAGAATCAGACTGAATGCTATGTTGAGAATCATCTGTAGGGCAAATAAGCAGAGAGAGCAATTCAGCTATTACAGTCATCCAGGCAAAATATGACAGTGACTTGAACTAAGTAGCATGGTGGAGGTCCAATTACAGATATATTTTGAAGGTTGAACATAGAATTTAAAAATCTATTGTGGGGAATAATCCATTGTGAGTGAAAATGAAAGGGAAAAAAATGATATTAAGGATGACTCCAAGGTTTTGCTTTGAGAAACTAGAGTTGCCATTTACTGAGATGATTGTAGGAAGGATAAGTTTTGGGAAAGTATCAGAAGTACATTGTGGATATGATAAGTATGAGAATTGTAGCAAACACTTGATTATCAAATAAGTAGTCAGATAAATGAATATGGTGTTCATTGGAGAGGAATAAAGTAGAAATATAACTTGGGAGGAATCAATACAGCAAGAGGGGGTGAAATAACCTGGTTATTGAATACAACTAGGGAAAACAAGATTCAGGAAAAGTACCATGGAATATCCGAAGATTGGAGAGATCGGGAAGAACCTAAAAAACAAACAAGATGGAACAAATAAGCAAAGAAAACTGAGAGCATAAACACAATGGTAAGAATTAAACCATAAGTCTGCAGTATTCTGGAAGCTAAATGAAGAACATATTTTGGGGGGAGATACTGATCAGCTAGACAAAATGCTGCCATATGGTCAAGAAAAATGAAGACTAAAAAATAACTGGTATTCAGAAACATGAAGATGTTTCTTATCAAAAAACAAATAAGATGTCCCTCTCAAAAAATGTTAATGGAGTTTTACAGACATTAAAGACTAACATATGTTTAGTGGTCATGAATTAGGGGAGAACAATCATAAGTTAAGTGAGGAGTTTTCTTCAGCCTTGTTCAACTATGGAGATGTAAGGCAGACAAAAGGCAGTTGTTACAAACATATTTTCAAAGATGTAAGCAGAGAAGAGGCTGTTTGGTTCCATCTGATGAAATGTTGAGTCTGCAAATTAGGAGACAGAAAATAGATTGATTGTTTGATTGTTGCCAGAAGTGGTGGGTGAGAACGGGGATTAAATGTGAAATGGCAGGAGAATCTTACGTAGGATATGAAATGTTTTACAACTGACTTATGGTTGCTGGTTTCAATACTGTATGCAGTTATTAAAAATTGAATTATACACTTGCGTGAGTTTTATGACATATGAATGTACTTAATAAACTTGTTAAAAATACATATGTAATTAATACATCCATAAAATATGTCATTAGTTGAATTTTCCACCAATAACCACTTGATGCGTAACTAAGTTTGATTTTACATTAGGAACACTTAACAGTTCTTGGGATCGATGGCTTTATACTCAACTGAAGTTTTACATATAAGTAAGTTATTTCTTAGTGTGAAAATAACAAGCCAGAAAATTAAACTGCAGCATTCTATTATTCAACATTCTACTCTTCCACTATTCAAGACTTAATTAATCCTAATTGAAAAACAGATTGATTAAACAGTCTACACTATATTGCATTATTTAATTTAAATTGCATACCAAAATATCTAAAAAGTAAAATTTGAGTTTTAATGAAAAATTATATCTTACTGTTTTCTGAGATGTAGAGTGTATGGTTTTTCATCAATTGTAATGATATAAAACACCTAAAATAAAGCAAATAAATAAAGATAACTTAGTAAATCAGAAATATATAAGCTGATGCTTTTCTCCCATGTTAACAAAAAGACTCACTTGGGGAGGTTGGGTTCAAGATAATAACATAAGAAAATCCTAAACTCACTCCCTCCCACGGATACAACCAATAAACAACTACATATGGAGTAATTTACTCTGAAAAAAACTGGAAAATTGGATGGACAGAGACTCTACAGGAAAAAACAAAAAGGACAGCATTGAGATTGACAGGAAAGGTAGAGATACAATCTTGTCAAAAACAAAACAAAACAAAACAAATCAAAACAAAAAACACTTTAACAGGGTGATACAAAATTGGGAGGGAAGACAAAAATACAAAGATTTTCCTAAGGAGTTGAGGTTTGTTTTGCAGAGTAGACACCTCAAATGTTAGACCCTACATAAGAGAGTTGAGCCCTTAAAATATCAGGCTTTGAAAGCCAATAGAGCTTACGTCCAGGAAAAGCACAGAACTATAGAGCATGGAGAACCCACTCTTAAAGGGATCACATGCAGAATCACTGACCCAGGGACCCAGAGCAAAAACACTAATTTGAAAGTCATCCAGACCATATGTGAAGGGGACCTACTTACTAAACTTAAAGCACTGGCCAGAGAAGCAGTAAAACCCTGGAACTTTCTCTGGGGACAGAGAAGCTGGTGGGTATCACATCTGCAACATCATCCTACTTTGCTAATGTCAGTGCTGTTGGGCACCATTTTGGAACTATCTCTCTAACCTGCTAGGGCTTTTGGGCACACCCAGCTAAGAACCCTGTCCACACTATGGCAGCACAGCCATACTTTACAGCCAGGACAGACACCAGCCCCACCCAGCCCTTGGCCTCAGTGCAGCCCTGTGATGCATCTGGCTGGCACGGGTGCCCTGCCTCCATGCTGCAGATGGGTGTGCACAGCTTCTACAGTGGCACCTCTGGAGCATGTAACTCTAGCGGTCAGAGGAGACAGTGCTTCTAGGCACCTTGTGACAACTATGAAAGGCTGATCCTTCAAGATTGGGAGAGGTATTTGATTTGAGACAAACCATAAGAGACTCCTAATCTCACAAAACAAACTGAGGGTTACTGGGGGGTGGGAGGGTAGGGATAGGGTGGATGGGTTATGGACATTGGGGAGGGTTTGTGCTTTGGTGAATGCTGTGAAAGATGTAAGCCTGATGATTCACAGACCTGTACCCCTGGGGCAAAGAATAAAAAATAAAAACAACAACAAAAACAAATATAGAAAATCAGGAAAACGAAGAGACAAGAGAATATGTTCCAAATAAAAGACAAAACATCAGAAAGCCATTAATGAAATGCAGATGAACAATCAACCTGATAAAGAGTTAAAAGTAATAGTCATATAGATAGATGTTCACCAAACTTGGAAGAATAGTGATGAATACTGTGAGATCCTCAACAAAGAGATAGTAAATATAAGAAAGTTCCAAACAGAAGTTAAAGAGCAAAGAATACCATAACTGAAATGAAAAATATACTAGAGGGGTTCAACAGCACTGAATGAAGCCAAAGATTGGATCATTGAGCTGGAAAACAAACCAAGAGAACTCACCCAGAAAAGGCAGGGAAAAAAAAAGAAAAATTAAGAAATGAGGATAAATAAGAAACCATTGGTAAAACATCAAGTGGAAAAATACTTAGATTACAGTGATCTCAGAAGGAGCAGCAAGACAGAGAAAGGGCCAGAAAATGCATTTGAAGAATTAGTGACCGAAATTTTCCCTAAAATGAGGAAGGAAACAGATATACAGGTCCAGGAAGCTAAATAAAATAAACCCAAACAGATCCACATCAAGATATATTACAGTTAAAATGGTCAAAGGTAAAGGTAGATTTTTAAAAGCAGCAAAAGAAGCACAACTTAACTACATGCAAGGAGATGTCATAAGCCTTTCAGTAGAAATTATGTGAGCCAGAAGAGACTGACATGACATATTCAAAGTGGCTGAATGGAAAAAACTACCAAGCAATAATTCTCTTCCTGGCAAGGCTATTATTCCGATTGAATACGAGATTGAGATTTTCAGTTAGGCAAAACCTAAAGGAGTTCATCACCACTAAACTGGCCTTAAAAGAAATGTTAAAAAGACTTCTCTAAACTGAAAACAAATGACACCAATTAATAACAGTAAAACATATAAAATTAAAAAGGCTCACTAGAAAAGGTAAACACACAGCAAAGGAAGTGGGTCAATCACTTATAAAAGCAAGTATGAAGGTTAAAAGACAGAAAAAGTAAAATTAGTAAAACTACAAGAATTAGTTGGAGGGTAATAAAAAGATAAAATGTGATAAGAATATAACACATGAGAGGAGGAGAAAAATGTAAAGTTTTGGAATGTGTTCAAATTTAAGTTGCTGTCAACTCAAAACATAAAATAGGAAGTTATATGTAAACCTCAAAATAATCACAAATACATATAAAAAGTAAACTACACAAAAGAAAAATGAGAAAGAATCTGAACATAACACTAACTGAAGATCAAATCGCAAGGGAAGAAAGAAAAAAACGAACACAGAACTACAAAAACAGCCAGAAAACAATTAGCAAAAAGGCAATAACTACATGCCTATCAATAATTATTTTAAATGTAAATGAACTCTACAATCGAAAGACATAAGATGGCTGAATGCATCAAAAAAACAAGAACTATCTGTGTTCTACCCACATGAGATTAATTTTAGGAGAAAGGACACACACAACCTGAATTGAAGGAAAAAGATAATCTATGGAATGGAAACAAATAAGCTGGCTATATTCATAACCAACAAAATAGACTTTAAAGCAAAGACTGTAATAATAGATAAAACTGTAATAATAAAGAATAAAAATAAAAAATTAAAAAATTAAAAAAATTAAAAATGCAAAAAAACTGTAATAATAAAGACATTATATAATGATAAAGGGGTCAACTTAATATGAAGATATAACATTTATCAATACATATGCACCCAACATAAGAGCACCAAGATATATAAAGCAAATATCAATATATCTAAACAGAGAAATTAAAAGTTATATGGGGGGGCCTAGGTGGCTCAGTCAGTCAGTTGAACATCAGACTCTTTATTTCAGCTCAGGTCATGATCTCAGGGTCTTGAGTTTGAGCCCTGTGTCAGGCTCCATGCCTGCTTGAGCCTGCTTGAGATTCTCCCTCTCTCTCCACCCTCTATCTCTCTCCCCAGTCCCATGGTGTCTCTCTCAAATAAATAAATAAATAAATAAATAAATAAATAAATAAATAAATAAATAAATGCATATAAAGTTGTAGGAGATTTAACCCCAATTTATCTCAATGGATATATCAACCAGATAGAAATTCAATGAGGAAATATTGGTCTTAAAAAAACATTAAACCAGATGGACTTAAAAGTTTTACATAGAGTATTCCATATCAAAACAAAAGAACATGCATTATTCTCAGATGCATATAAAACATTGTCCAGGACAGATCACATGTTAGACTACAAAAGAAGACTCAAAAATCAAGAATACTGAAATCATATCAAGCATCTCCTCCACACACAATGGTATGAAATAAATCAACTTCTATCTCTGGCACAGGGCCCCGTTTGGAATCTCCAAACCCAGCAGATTCCTACAGTGTGCTCCCGCGCTGCTCCTCCCAGTGGAGAAAGGTGGGGAAAGGGGTCTCCCCAGGTCTGCCACTTTTGGGGTCCCCGCTGGAAGAGTAGTAGCTCAAAGAGTAGTAGAGAACTGTGCCTCAGATCATGGTTTATGGCAACCCTGAGCTGAGAGCCCACTGTTGGGCTCTGTCTTTGCAGCTGACTTCCCCACTCTGATAACCTGGGAGTTCTGCCACGCTCATGCACCCCTACTCTTTCTGTGACTCCTGACGGGTTCACAGCCACTGGAGCAACATCCCTCAGTGAAGCAGACTTTTGATTTTGTGCTCTACTGCTCTACTGCTTGCCGGGAGCTGGCCCCTCCCCCAACAATTTATCTTCCTGTGTATTGCCTCAGATTCACTTCTCTGCTCGCCCCACCTTCCAGAAAGTGGTCGCTTTTCTGTTCCTAGAATTGCTGTTCTTCTTCTCTTCAATTGCCTGTTGAGTTTGTAGGTGTTCAGAATGGTTTGATAACTATCTAGCTGAATTCCTGGGACCAGATGAAATTTAGGTCTCCTACTTGTCCGCCATCTTTCTCCTCCCACTCTGGGTCCTGCTTTTTTACCCAGTCTGAAACCCTGTGCCTTCTCATGGGAGCATTCAGCCCATTTACATTCAGAGTAATTATTGAAGATGTGAATTTAGGGCTATTGCATTGCCTGTAAAGTCCCTGTTTCTATACATTGTCTCTGTTACTTTCTGGTTTATATTATTCTTGGGGTCTCTCTTTGTTTATAGAATCCCCCTTAATATTTTTTGAAGGGCTGGCTCGGTGGTTGCTATTCTTTCAGTTTCTGCCTGTCCTGAAAGCTCTTTATCATTCCATTCATTCTGAATGACAGCCTTAAAGGATAAAGTATTCTTGGCTGCATGTTCTTTTCATTTAGTACCCTGAATATGTCTTGTCAGTCCTTTCTGGCTTGCCAGGTCTCTGTGGACAGGTCTGATGTTATGCTGATGTTCCTCCCTCCATATGGAGGGAACCTGCTCTCCCTGGCTATTCTTAAGATAGTTTCTTTGGCTGTAAAATTTGCAAGCTTCGCTATTATATGTCAGGGTGTTGATCCATTTTTGATTTTGGGAGGGGTCCTCTCTGCCTCTTGGACTAAAATGCTTGTTTCTTTCCCCAAATTAGGGAAGTTCTCAGCAATAATTTGCTCAAATATACCTTCTAGCCACCACCTTCCACCCTCTCAGGGATCCCAATTATTCTGACATTGGAATGTTTCATGGCATCATTAATCTCTCCAGTCCTTTTTTCATTTGTTACTAGCAGTTTATCTCTGTTTTCCTCAACTTCCTTTCCATCAGATTATCTTCTAGATCACTAATTCTCTCTTCTGCTTCATTTACCCTGGCTGTGTCCAGTTTAGACGGCATCTCATTCATAGCGTTTTTGGTAAAACTTGTACATAGATAGGTAAAATTGAGGAGAGTAAAAAAAGGGAGTAAAATAAAGCACATATCTATAAAAATATAGGTATGAAACAATAAAGGTTAAGTTGGTATAATAAACATCTAGTTGAAGTGAGAAGGTATAAAGGAAAAAAAAGAAAAAGCATAAGAAAAAAAAAGAAAAGGAGAACTTTATCTGAAAAATAAACAAGTTGTGAGGCCACACCTGAAACACCTGAAACAATTTTCCCCTGGCATTGGGATTTTATAGTCTTATGGGATCCATAAAGACTGTCGTCTACCTGTTCTTTCAGCCTGTCTTCTGGGGGGTGGGGGTGCTGCTATGCTGTCTCTCAGGTAACCCTGCCTGTATGAGTTGCCCTACTGCCTGTCAGGGGGATGGGTTCAGTGGAAACCAGTCCTCTTTTTGGCTTTTTTTTCCCTACCGGGTCAGCTTAAACTTAATACATACATCTATATGCCACTTGTCTTCTGCTATTTATGATTTCAATACCTGCTTCAAGGTATAGCCTTGATTAAGGTCTAACGTAATCTAAATTACATTAATTACAAAAGAGTAAAACAGGAAAAAGCAGTCCCTGGTATTGAATAGTTGACTTGGTCCTATCAGCTAGCCTTGGTGTTCTACTGTTGAACATATACATGTTCATAAAACATCAATATCCATACAGTCACAGTGAGACAATTATGGATCAAGACAAAAACAAGGCAATTTCACAATTGTGTCTAAATACAAATCAAATAAACGTCTTCCAAAAAGTGACCAAGTATGCCTTTATTGAGCTGTTGAGGAGCTATTGCTTCTTTTTTTCTTAAGATTTTATTTATTTATTTGACACACAAAGAGAGAGATCACAAGTAGGCAGAGAGGCAGGCAGAAAGAGAAGAGGAAGCAGGCTCCCTGATGAGCAGGGAGCCCAAGGAGGGGCTCGATCCCAGGACCCTGAGATCATGACCTGAGCTGAAGGTAGAGGCTTTAACCCACTGAGCCATCCAGGCACCCCGGGAAGCTATTGCTTCTTAACAAATTATGGCTTTAGGATGATTTTACCCTTCCCTTCTCCTACATAAGATTTATTAAGATACACAATCATAGAATTACCTTTACTTCCTGGACTCCATCCAAACCAGAGCAAAGCCTGTTTCCTAAAACCTACCCCAAATCCTTTAAGCCTAAATCCAATAATGCCTTTCTAACACCTTGTCGAGATGCCCTCATTGGTCCTTACGGTCTGTGTTCTCTCTCACTGCAATGACTAATGAACCTAACTTGTTTGTCTACAGGTGTGTTCACAATGGTCTTTTGCAGGAAGACATTGACAGAAGGAAATAAACCCACTATAAATATTTTCCTCAACTGAGGACTTTCTTCCCACTGTCACACCAATAAAGGCACTATGGCATTCACAAACATACTTAGATAAACTTTTGAAGGTTGGACACCTTCTGCATAACACCTGTAATAGCCCCAAATCTAAGCCATTGCTTTAGTGGAATGTATGGTTGTCATGACATACTGAAAGTCCATGAAAAAAAGAATCTTTCATATGTCTAATAAAAATATTCTAAAAAGATATGAGATGATAAAGGATTAAAGGAAGAGAACAAGAGAGATAAAGGAGGTCTACTATCAGAAATCAAAGGAGAATATTAGCATACTCTATTAGAGGGAAATACAGCTTATGGAATTTCATATATAGAATACAAAAATGTAGACAGGTAGAGAACACATTGTATGAAACTATTTCGTGTCCTGCAATATCACCTTATGGTTTGTGAGGGGCATTTGAAGTAAATAGTTTGAAGATTTTTGTTTGTTTGTAAGGATTTTATTTACTTTTCTGACAGAGAGATAGAGACAGATCACAAATAGGCAGAGCAGCAGGCAGAGGGAAAGGGAGAAGCAGGTTCTCCACTGAGCAGGGAGCCTGACACAGCACTCGATCCCAAGACTCCAGGATCATGACCTGAGCCAAAGGCATTCGCTGAACCGACTAAGCCACCCAGGCACCCCAACAGTTTGATGTTGAAAGTGATCACGCAGGGGCTCCTGGGTAGCTCAGTTGGTTAAGCCTCTGACTCTTAATTTCAGCTCAGGTCATGATCTCAGGATCCTGGGATCCAGCCTCTGTCTGGCTCCTCACTCAGTGCAGAGTTGGCTTGGGATTCTCTTGCTCTCCCTCTGCCCCTCCCCCTCTTCATACTCTCTATCTCTTTCTAAAATAAATAAACAAAATCTTTAAAAAAATGTTTAAAATGAAGTTGTCATGCAATGGCAATATACAAACTGAAGTAGATCAGAAAAAAAAACTTTTATACAAACAGTTTTTCAACAGAAAATAGTTTACTTGTAATGGAATTGGAGTCATAAATTAAAGATTGGATTCCATGTCCGAAAACTTACAGGTTTGATGCCCTTAACATTTTTAATCTTCTTTTTTAAAAATTCATGTAGATATGAATATATATCCTACTTCAGAAGGTTAATTTGAGAATTAAATGAGATTAGTATGTGAAATACTACTTTAAAGGAAATTATTTCATTGTGATTTTCAAGTACATTTTCATGTATGTTTTATTTTTATTATAATCGTTCAATAGTAGAACTTAATCATAAGTTCCAATTCTGCAGGTCAAAATAGAGTTAATGAATTCTTAATTTTTTAACTTACTCTTTTTTCAAAACTTCTTCCTTCAGACTGAAATATTTTTTCAGAGTTGCCATAGCTTGACTACAGCATTTTAACCTCATGGAAATCTAAATCCCTGTATTGTGACCTCCAGTTTATAATGCAAAACACAACTACACTAATTTAAAGAATTTTATTTTTTTAAAGATTTTATTTATTTATTTGACACAGAGAGAGAGATTACAAGTAGGCAGAGTGGCAGGCAGAGAGAGAGGAGGAAGCAGGCTTCCCGCTGAGCAGAGAGCCAGATGCGGGGCTAGATCCCAAGACCCTGAGATCATGACCTGGGCTGAAGGCAGAGGCTTTAACCCGCTGAGCCACCCAGGTGCCCCAATTTAAAGAATTTTAGCCAAGAAAATAATCAAAGCGGACCCCTTCAATTTAATCATTTTTTATATAGCAGGTAAGCATTCTTTCAACTACTTTTTACAGTTACTATTTATTATAAAATTTTTCATTATAGGCAAGCAAATGTGACCTTTTTTTCTTCTTTCTTTCTTTGGCCATTATTTCTATGAATCCTTTTTTTCTGGGCCAAATTTTCCTCAAGACTATTTTTTCTGTCACTTAGTGGCCATTCACAAATTTGTATAAATTACAGGCTGGGCCACTGTTACACATATTTCATACTGATTTTTTTCCTACCAGTATGATTGCTGAAAAGAGTTTAATATTTCTTGGAAGTTGTGTGTGAGCATGTCAGAAGAGATGGAGAAGTGAGAAGGGCACAGGGGTTAGCAGAAATGTGGGAAAGGGAGAATCAGAATGTACAAAATAGCACAGGGAAAATACTGTACTTTGCAAGTGACCACAGAGCAGTATGATCTGACTTAATACAAAGGTAAATAAAAAGCCTTAAACATTTAAATTATAAAATAAATATTCTTGATAATTTACCTGTTTCTCCAAATCTTCACTCTCATTTGACCTTATCTTCCATGGAACTGTAATATGTAGTAGTCTGCCTTCAGAATCTGCAGTAGGAAAAAAATTTTTTTTCTTCTGCAACAGTTTTCTCAGGCAAGAATGGGTTCTTGATCCCGAGTACATGGTGGAGTCTCAAAATGTAAGTGAACTTACATAGATGTGCCCACTTTCCCTGGTGCACAGCTTTCACTTGATTTTCAGTGACACACTGAAAACGGCTAAGATCCAAACAAATAAATAAAAATTAGACATTACAATTCTACAGGACCGTCATGTTTGTTTTCACAACCACATCAGGGCCCGCTTCCTTGGGACTCTGAGGGATAAATTGAGGGCAGTACTCACACCTCTAGTACCTCTAGCCACAGACGGGTTGACCTAGGAAGACAGGCTGCATTTCAGCCGCTAAGACCCTCGTCGTTTGATGCCAAGTGTGGATCCCTTGGATAACAGCCTCAGTCACCTACTCTAACCTGGGGGTGCGGGAGACGCCGAGGAAGGCACCAGCCGGGGATCCAGAGTGGGGGCAGTAGGGGTCCCAGAGAAAAGGAAATTGCTCTTCCAGAAGAGCCCAGCCCTGCTTGGAGGCAAAAGTAAAAGGAAGTGGAGGCTCCAGTGGTCTTACCCAGGTGGGCGTGTAGCCCTCCAAACTCAAAGAGCAGTGCAAAGAGAAGGAACATGGCCGTTGGGAGCACTGCCAGCACAGCTGAGGCTGAAGGCCGTTGGGCAGCTCTGAGGCTCGTGGGCAGGAGTACTCAGGGAAGTCCAGCTCGCTGGCTGACCCTGTGGGTGAGCATTGTGCTTTCTTTCAGCTCGCGCTCGCTCATCCTTAGGGCTCCAGGGTGGATCAGCGGCTTCCGCAGCTCTAGGGAGAGAAAGCACCAGACACAAGCTTATGCCTTTGCACACAACTGATTTGTTCTGGCTAAGTTTACGTTGATTAAACCCTCCAATAGCGACAAAGGGGCAAATGAGCGGGATTTGCTTTTCTGGTGAAGTTCTTGGTAATTTCGATTCTCCATGTCATGATTTTCTGGCATATTTTTTATTTGCTGTGATGGAAGAGAGATGATGGAAGAGAGAGGAAAATAGGAATGTTAACCCCTCTTACAAAAAAATTTCTAAATGGTGCTCCTGCTGACTTAATTATCTTTGCAAATAGAGAAAAATCAAGAATATTGATTTTGGATAAGGCAATCAAAACTCTTTTCCTCAACTGTGTGCCTATTCTTACAGTATTAGATTGTAATTAGTTGAAGAAAGGGAAAGGAAAACTGTGTTGTTAGTTATTCTAAGCACTAGCAGGGAAGCTATAGAGGTGGGAAAGACAGCAAGGCAGATAGGAAATATGTTCCCTGTGGACAAGAGAATGCAATTGTCTGAATGTTCTAAGAAAAATCTTAAACCACACATATCCAAAACCTAACTCAACTTCTGTCCACCTCTCATCTATACCTTCTTTTATCCCAGTACAGCCTTTTGCAAGGATGAATTGTGTGAACAGTTGCAACGTTAAACTCCAATCAGGATTAAAACTTGGACCTGCCGGTAGTATACCTGGGATCCTCAGAAATTCTTATTAAAATAAGACAGGACACTGATCATAATGACCTAAAATAAGTTAGTGGCAATGAAGATGAAGGAAAGTTATGGTAGAATGATCCTGATATGTATTTTTTTACCACACAATTTACCCACTAAAGTGTACTATTGAAAGATTTTACGATTTTTCATATAGTCACAGATGTGTGCTATCACCACCCCTCACCCGCAGCTCTTTAGCTCCCTCCTAAACATCCCCAGCCCTACACAATCACCAAATTTTGTCTCTCTAGATGTCCCTATCCTGGGAATTCCATACCAATGAATAACATATGGGTTTTGTGACTGGCTTTATTCACTTAGAATAATGGTTTCAAAGGTTCATGCAATTTGTAGAGGTGTCAGGGTTTCATTCCTTTTTATGGTGCATAATATTTATTGTGCATAGATCACTATTCAATGTTTATCCATTTATCAGTTGATGTACATTTGGAAAAGAAATCTCTCTCACCACTGAAACAGAAGCATCTTTGTTTATGATGGAGACTCTGTAGGTTCTCATTAGACTCCGGCTAGGGTAAGGGTTCCCTTGCCATGTACAATGCTTTGAGGCATGCAGAAGTGCACTCATCTCAGTAAGAGAGAGATAGGGTGGAGAGCATTGAAGCAAGAAAATCTTACCCAGAAAAGCACAACTCAGTGAAGAAAGAAAAAGTCTCCAAGTCTGTGTAAGAAATGTTCCCCAAAGGACAAAGATATAATCTAGATCTCAATTTACCTGAGGCCAGGGAATTATCACCTGGAGAGACAGCAGTTATCTATGACCAGGAACTCAGTTCAAACAATTCCCCAAAGATAGAATGATTTTGGTGATGATCCCAGTGTTCTGGGGCTGGCCTTACCTAGCATCATTTCTTCTCAATATCCCAAAACCTGGAATGGATCAGGAAGGGAACCATGAGTTCTTGGAAAGGTGTGGACTGTGGGTGTCTTCTGAGAACGGAGCAGTTAGCATGGCCCTGGGCATCTGAGGGTGGACAACAGCAGTGAACAATGGGATGCTTATAGCTTGAGATGTAATAACTTCCCTGGTTCAAAAGAAGCAATGTTGCTTATTTTTTCCTAAAGGATCAGAGCAGGTAGAAGAATCAGTAGACACAGCCTATGTATTTTCACTCTGAGGATTTATTTTTGCTTGTGAAATTGAAAGCTTTAAGCCATAACAAAAGGAGAGAAGAGCAGATTTTTTTTTTCATACTCGGAGCAGAGCTGTTAACATTGAATGTCTTGATATTCTTTCTCCAAACTTTGCCTTTTTGACATCACTGTTGTGAAACAAGTATAGAAAAAAAGAAATACTAAATTTTAGTTGTTAATAAAAGCTATCTAATTTTATGATGCAACTACAGGTGTAGCAAGTAATTAGCATATAGAACACTGCTTATAATGACAGTTTGTGCCTGTGCTCCATGAAATTCTAAACCCAGTTTTCTTTTCCCTGAATTGTCTGTCATAGCCCCAATAAAGGGAAATACTATAACATGGTAGTCACACTCATTTCATTTATGCAGTTTCAACAATTCACATGGATAAAAGAAAATCATCAGCAAGGAAACAGAGGGAAAGAAAAATGAAAACATGTGAATAAATAAATAATAACTATTAGTCTATTTTTATCTTCAGAGGAAGAGTACTTCCAGAAATCCTCTGTGCATTTCCAACAGGTGTCTCACATACATACACATGTTCAAAACCAAACTCATCCTTCACCCCCTCCATGTCATCACTCCAACACAAACTGGTACTGACTGTCCTGGCTACACAGTATGTCCTGAGTAAAAGGTGTTGTCATCTGTTGTGTCAGAAATGTTTAAGTCTTTGTAGTTCTCTTGTATTCTTAGCAAAATATACCCATCTAGTCATCCCTTCAATTGAGTCTACCTCTGTTATATCTCCCAAATTTTTTTTGTTCTTTTCCTCTTACCCAATCCTGCCTCCTACTCCATTTCTATGTATTCCGTAGGCTCATAGATGTTTCACTAGCCTCTAGTTCTTATTGACTTTCTCCCAGTAAGATTTGTAAAAAGCAAACCATGTCATGCTGAATCATTCCCTTACCACTTCAAAAATACTTTATAGGAGAAATACTTTCTCACGGATGAGAAAACAAACTACTTATCAGGGCATACCAGACACTTGTCTTGGCTCACCATTACCTATGCAGATTTTCTCTCATAATGTTCATAAATTTTAATGTAAATTTTAAAATGTATTAAGAGTGCAAATTAGAAAACAAGTCTGCGTTTACATTTAACCTTGCTTATCTTGCTGCTTTATCAATAAACATTATTTAAGCACTTTTTCTCATACTTTATATTCAAACTGTCAATTCATTCTATTGGTTACCTTCAAAATTTATCCCTAAACCCATCTTCACTATCCCTGGTCAGAGGTACCGTCCCTTCCCTCCTGCCTTATTGCTGTCATTTCCCCACTAACTGTTTTCTCTACTTCTACTCTTGCCATTATACAGATTATTTTCCACTTTCCAGACTTATTTTTTAACAAACCAGCCTTTTAAGGTGGAAGTCATATGCTTGAAACTTTAATTCTCCATTGATTTCCCCCTTTCACTGAGAATAAAACACAGATGTCCCCCAAGACTTCTCACAGTCTACAGGAGTTTTACTGTTTGATCTACTCGCTACCACAGCCCTCTTGCGAACTCTACTCCAGCTAAACTAACATCGCTTTTATTCATCAGATATTCCTGACTTATTTTTTCATTGGATTATTCACGTGCTTGGAAAGCTCCTGCCCAAATATATGATGGAGACCTCTGCCAGCTCTACACCTGGGTCAGAAGGAGCTGATTTACAGCTGGAATGGAAAAACTCTATCTTTATCTCTGGGAAAGGCTGGATGCCTGGTTTCACTTTTTGCCAAGACAATGGCAGTAGGATTTGTAATGGGCTGTTTAAAATTTAAAAGAAGGAACCTTGAGGCCCTGTGCATGAGGTGTCTCTGTGGTGTCTACTGCTTGCCTGTACTCTCTTAGCTGCACTGTATCGTTTACATTTAAAAGTCCCCTGTGAGTTGACCCTGGGAAGTCAAGTACCTACTTTCAAACATCTAAACTGGGTAAATACTTGCACCTCCTCCAACTCTTTGCTTACATATCCCTTGCTGAATAGGCCTCACTCGTTCAATCATATTCAAAACCTCTATCCAGCTCCTTCCTCACCACCAACTCTCCTATTTACCTCTACTGAGAAATAAGATCATTTTACATGGAGGGTAGTAGTAATAAATGTTTCTTTTGGTGGCTGATGGGAAACAGAGATCCATTGACTTAACTCTCCATTGAAGTCAGATATGGAGGAATGGTACATTCCTCTTATTTTCACTCATGGTTGAATTTTTACAATTACTCCCAGTGATAGGTCTAATATGCCAAATATTATTATTTCTTTATATGTCTTATAAATTTGAATATATACAGATATATTCAGATATATATATATATACATACATAGAGAGAGAGAGAATATATAGATATGTATATTGAATATATACAGATGCCAGCTTTATCCCATCTTATAACAAAGAATTATCTTTCTACCCTGGAGGGACAGTTAATTTATCATTTTGCCTGGCATCTAATAGATCCTCAATAAATGTAAATTCCATTCCCCATCACCAGATATATCGGGCTATGTGTAGCCTGTTCTAAAGAGTTGTAGAATTCTAATTGTAACTGTAGAGTTCTAGAGAGTTAAACCCTGGAGTCTGGTTGTCTTAAATGAAACTCCAGCTCAAAACTTACTGAAACTTACTAAAATTCACAGGGAATTATTTAAATTCTTTATATCTGTTTCCTCATTTTAGTATGAGAATAACAATAACCATGGAGTTTTAGTGAGGAAGAAATGTAAATATCAGGAGTCAATCTGTGTATATCTATTAATAGGAACCTCAAGTGTTGCAGCAGGATGCATAATTGCTCATAAATATTTTAAGAACATATTTAAATTCTCATTAATTTTTCATTACAAAATGTTGCTTAATAAATCTCTAGCTAATATTAGTTAATATTAACATTTCTAAATTAATATAAAACAAAATTATCAAATGCTTTTGGCCTTTGTTTTAGTATATGATATTGATAAATAAGAATCAGTATGATGAAATGTGGAATAATAGCTTCCTTATAGTGAAGTATTATTAAAATTTTTTAAAAAACCTTTTCATGAATTACATCATTTTAAGTAATCTGACTCCTTCAATTCACCTTTAACTCTATGACACAGTGCTGTTGCTATTGCTGTCTTCTGATACAAATCTGTATAAAAGAAATAGCATTACTTTTAGGGTTAGGGAACATGTATTCTCAAACAAAATCAAGAAAAGTAGAAAAACTAGACTTGTAGTATTTACTCCATTCCTATGTACTGCTATCTACTTTACTTCCCATGTTCCACTCAGTGATCCTATATTGTAGCATTTGGTCTTTTTCTAACATTAATCTAGGTTTTAACAATGTGAAACATTTTAAATTTCAAACTTAAATCCATCTGGTACTTTTCTCTATTTTGTCTACATGGAAGATGAAATATTGATATGGTTGATAATGCTTCTCCAAAGTTAAAAAGATGATTTACATGCAAATATTCAGATTCTTAAATTATCATATTTCCAATTTTATTATTCTATCAAATAACTATGTAAATAACAATTTCACTTTTTTTGAGGTCCTAAATGAGTCCTCTATATCTTTCAGCTGCATTATTACATGTTGTGGAATTTATATAGCCTCCATTTTTGTTTTCCTTTGGCTCCTATACATACTAGTTCCTGTTGAAGAGGAGTATCATTGTGTTCAGGTTCCTACTACATGGCAACAATTCCTTGGCCACAGATGATCAGATCAGGTTTGAACACCTAACTCAGAACTATAAATGCAGATAGAACATCGGCTGAATTTAGATACATTTACACAGCTATTTTCTTTATCTCTTGAAAATGTGAACTAAGAAGCATTGGCTTTGGACAGATTATTTATATTTTATTTGAAAATGAATCTAGAAAGGATTGAGATACGTATGCTGGACCATGTGCAAGCAGAGCAGTCATTTTGGAGAGAATTGATAGACAAGAAGAGATGATTTCATTCAAAAAGCCCTTGGGTGATGGAAAGAATAACATATTTTCTGAATATCTAATTCATTACCATCTCTTTGGACTTCGGCTCTATATAATAACTTAACTTTGTGGCCCTAAAACCACTTATTGTTGATCGAAACTTAGGCTGTTATGACCAGATTTTGTTATTTATGATCAAATGATGCCTTAGTATAACATTTGTCCCAAAAGTCAGGTTTGTTTCTAGCAACTATTCAGATTTTTCCAGGATGTCTTAAGTCAGAGCAGTGGAAGACTTATGTCAGACATCATTCAATTAAATAAATTATAACAATTTAATTATTATGTAAATGTCTGTATAAATTATGGTGACTTTAACTGGTTGCTTACTAACTTGTTGATAAATAAAATGAACTAACTTGAGAAATAGAGATGTTGATGGAAATTTTATATTATTTTATCTCTATCCACATAAGTAAAAAAAAGAGACATTTTTCTTTAGCATAGAACAACAAATCCACTTATTTATCTTTACTTCTGCATTCTCATTTTCCTAAATATCGACTAAGCAAAATTATGGTTTGTATTGGTGTTGTGGTAAAGAAAAAAGCTGTGTTTAAGCGAAATAATTCAGACAGAGAAAGACAACCACCATATATTCTCACTTATATGTGAAATCTACAACTAAACAAACAAACTCCTAGATACAGAGAACAAATTGGTAGTTGCCAGAGATAAGTGTACAGAGTGGGCAAAATGGGTGAAGGGGGTCAAAAGGTTCAAACTTCCAGATATAAAATAAATAAGACATGGGTATATAATATACAGCATAGTGACTATAGCTAATAATATAGTATTGCATCTTTGAAACTTGCTAAGAGAGTAGATCTTAAAAGTTAGCATCAGAGGAAAAAAATACTTGTAACTATGTATGGTGATGGTTGTTAATGAGATTTATTGTGGTTCTTGTTTTGTAATACATAAAAAATACTGAATCATTATTTTGTACACCTGAAACTAATATGTCATATGTAAATTATATTTAATTAAAATAAAAGATCTAATCAAGCTCTGTTCTACCAAAAAACAAAAATAGCTGTGAAAGTACCTTGATTCTAATTTTAAAAACACATTAACAATATTAAGTGTAAAATGGTCTATGGTTGGTGTTCTTTCTTTCATATCTTATTTTTTTTATATTTTTCTCACCTTCTACATATTCTAGTCACAAAATTTCCTTTTCTATCTTTACTAATCCCCTTGGCACAACTGAATGTCAATGCAAGGTAAGTGGGGTTGCTTGGGAAGTAGAAATTTCTCCTGAAGCAATTACAATCAACATGGTTTCTACTTTAAAGGTCCTATGAATTTACTGAGTATCTTCAGTTGTTTCTGACCTATAAGAATATAAAGGATACCTAACTGACTGAAATTTAGAAACAATTTGGTATATACAAAGACTCAATATTTCTAAATATTAACACACTCCATCAAAGAATCTCTACTTGCAACATTCTGAATTATATTTGAATTCTTCCTGTGATGTGTTTTAATATATAAATAATAATAAGTTTACTTACCCTTCAGTTGCTGTTCCCTCTCGGTACCCAGATCTTATTTTATTGCATTTAAAAGCAATGATGGCAATTAAAACAAGGAGAGGCAGAAAAACGTAGAAACCAAACAAGAGGTTATTTTTTTGAGAAGGAGGCCTTCGTTTTATAGGCAGGTACTTCCCGTGAGCTGAAAACATGAGAGTACCTTTTAACTTTTTCAAGAATTATATTCAAAGCATAGTAGTAATTTGAAACATAAAAGTTAGGAATTCAAATAATACAGTAAGAGAAGAAATAAATTTAAAAGCATTTTACCGTATTCTGTGACTATTCCCCAAAGTCCATTATAATTATATGTATATATGTATATCTATCTATATCATTGACATACATTTATTTTTAATCTTTATATGTGTATTTAGTTATGGCTTTATTATTTATATTTTATTCTATTATATTCCCTTCTATGAGCTACATAGAATAAATTAAATTGATATTCTTATCTAATATTTCTTCTATTACAAAAGGTAAAGCAAAAAGAAGTGTTTTAAAAATAATTTGATAAAAAATTATTGACATAACTGATGACTACTTTTAAAAAACAATTAATGACTATAAACTAGGTTAAATTCCCATATTATCTGTNCTCAGTGGGTTAAAGCCGCTGCCTTCGGCTCAGGTCATGATCCCAGGGTCCTGGGATCGAGGCCCACATCGGGCTCTCTGCTCGGCGGGGAGCCTGCTTCCTCCTCTCTCCTCTCTCTCTGCCTGCCTCTTTGCCTACTTGTAATCTCTCTGTGTCAAATGAATAAATAAAATCTTTAAAAAAAAAAAATAAATTCCCATATTATCTGTATTAGGTGATATTATTCTAATTTTGACTATATTAATTAGGAAAATAAATATTCTTCTAGGTGTTATAAAGACATTACACAAAATTAGGAAAACCTAAGAAGCATTGTTCCAATTAAACAAAATAAACTACTCAACTGAATACATAAAAGACTAAGTTAAACAATCAAAATTACCACCAAAACAATTATGATACTAAATGCAAATGAATTTAGTATCTCTCAAAAAAGACAAAAATTCTGTAACTTTAAAACATTGAATCCAATTAAATGTTGATAAGAAGTGGTTTACCTAAAAGAAAGTGACTCAGGTTGTTACCTGTATTATAGGAAATAAATTGACAAATATATGCAAAAATATTAAAATTAAGCAAATATATAGAGGGCTTAGACTATGGTAGAACTCAACACTTTCAAATCTGCCCTTTCTGGCCTCATCTATCAGAAAAGGTCAGCTCTCCATCAGTTCACTGTAACTAAAAATTATATCATATTGGAAATGGAACTTCCTTCTCGTGTGCTTAATTATGCCAAAGGCTCACTAATGAAACTGAACCTAATCATTATTGGATTAATTGGGCAATATCCATCATTCTAAGGAAGAAAGGGCTTCCTCTCTTGCTATGATGAATATTTTTCATTAAGTAGTGCTTAATTAACCCTCATAGTAAAATATATATTAGGACAAAATACATGAAAGGAATGGTTTCTAGAAAGCAACAAAAAATGCAAAGTTACAATATCCAAGGGAAGGAAACATGATACTGATTTTATAAAAATCCAATTTTACCCATGGACAATTTACTGATCTCAGCACAGAGAATTGGGAGTCCTGGGAAAAGTACAGAATTCCCATTAAGTTAAGGAAGCAGAGGAAAGTATTTACAACAGTTTTAATAGCTAGAATCTGCAGGGTGAAGCACTGAAGGGAAAGGGAAAGATACATAAATACACACACAATATGGAACAACCTAAAGCTAATTTGACAGCTGCACTTACCAGGTTGAGAGTGGAAAGGAGACACCGGAGCTGGAGCAGCACTGAACAAAGGGCATCAAGGGGATCCCAATTTATCCACATCCTCACTAATACACGCTGCCTATATTTTTTATTACAATTATCTTAAAAGAATGTAAAGCAGTATCTCACTGTGATTTTGTCCTGCATTTTCCCAAGATGTTGAGCATCTTTTCATAGGCTTATTGGCCATATATATATATATTTTTATNGTCCTGCATTTTCCCAAGATGTTGAGCATCTTTTCATAGGCTTATTGGCCATATATATATATTTTTTTTTATTTTTTTAATTTATTTTATTTTATTTTATTTTTAATTTTATTTTTATTATTTGCCCAAGGGGTACAGGTCTGTGAATCATCAGGCTTACATCTTTCACAGCATTCACCAAAGCACAAACCCTCCCCAATGTCCATAACCCATCCACCCTATCCCTACCCTCCCACCCCCCAGTAACCCTCAGTTTGTTTTATGAGATTAGAAGTCTCTTATGGTTTGTCTCCTTCCCCATCCCATCTTGTTTCATTATTTTTCCCTCCCTACCCCCCA
>LNAC01000529.1:1029021-1045762 GCA_002007465.1 Ailurus styani | reverse complement strand
AATGAAACAAGATGGGATGGGGAAGGAGACAAACCATAAGAGACTTCTAATCTCATAAAACAAACTGAGGGTTACTGGGGGGTGGGAGGGTAGGGATAGGGTGGATGGGTTATGGACATTGGGGAGGGTTTGTGCTTTGGTGAATGCTGTGAAAGATGTAAGCCTGATGATTCATAGACCTGTACCCCTTGGGCAAATAATAAAAATAAAATTAAAAAAAAAAAAACTTGGCCGGATTTTCCTGGTTCTTTGAATGCCATGCAATTTTGGATTATATTTTCAAAATTGTTCATACTATGATGTAAGGCTTTAGCTCCTGTTAACATTCTCTGAAGAATGCTGATTTTATTTATTTATTTATTTATTTATTTATTTATTTATTTATTTATTTATTTATTTATTTTGCTTATTTATTTCAGCAAATACTCATGCTGATTAGGTTCCTACCACAAATTCTATCTCATCTTCTGTGCAAAGTAGTTTCCAAGTCAGTTCAAAGGCTTTTCTATGCTACTTGGATTTGTTGGATGCATATATCATTCAAGATTTAGTCAGGGATTTGGGCAAACATTTATATCCATAGTTCAGTTCTTAAAAAGTTTATCATACTTCTTTGGATGTGTTTCTGTGTGTGCACAGCTCAGGGTACAGTCCAGAACTTATGCCAGCTCACACCAGAATTGGAGTTGCCATTTTTTATACCCCCCAATGTGTGTGTGTGTGTGTGTGTGTGTGTGTGTGTGTGTGTGATTTCTCCTACATTCTTGCATTATGGGGCATTTTACACATTTTCTTTGTTCAGGAAGATGACATTAAATCAGAGATTTAGCCTTCTGTACTATAGTGCAACTTTGCATAACTAGAGGGTGAAGTGGTGAGAGAAAAGAGTGATGAAAATATTCAATAGTTTTCCCAAATTTTTCAAACACTTGGGGCCCCTTTTCCTACTTCCTCTGAGTAGAAATCCTTACCTCAGGGTTTAGGTACCCGTGCCACTACTTTTGTGGTAGTGCTATCCCATAGAGTTAGCTTCAGAGTAGGGCAGGATAGAAAAGGACAGAGAGAAGAAAAGAAATGAATATTCACTCCCATGAACAATTTCCAACATCAGAGAATACTTTTTTCCACTCCTTTCACTAGAAATATGGCCTTTTTATTTGCCTGAAAGACCTGTTTGGGATTTAAACCAGGAAAACAATAAAATTTCAAACTTTATCCTCCTACAAATTAATACTCAGATTTTGACTTTAATCTTCAATCTACCTGATATTGTTTATTTTCAGAGATCTTAGTAGTTTATTTTTTATTCTGCCTAGAGTGTTTAATTGTAATCTATAGGAAAATAAGCTGCAGGCAGTTTACTCCATCTTGGGTGCATAATGAAAATGTTAAATAAAAAGTAAAAAGAACACAAGAAATAGGAAAAAAAGCCACCAATTTATTCTTCTATCTCATGGAAACTCTCTCTTAACATTTATATGAACTACTGTCTTAGAACAGTGTATCTTAGCAAACATCTTCAAGGAAAGCTTCCCCAAAGAAATGATTATTAAAATGCCATCAATTTCTTGTATATGAAGCCTATTAAGCATTTAGAATATAATATTAAATTCTGTCTTTTTGATCTTGTGTTTCATTATCAGAAAGAAAATGTGAAATCACTGAAAGCCCTGAAAACACTTAAAAGGTAAAAAAGAGATAATGAAGCAATCATTGAGTCAAAAAAGAAATCATAAAGGAAATTAGAGAACACATTTTTAAGAAGAGGACAAAAACACAACATAGCCAAACTTATGCCATAAAATGAAAGCACTGCTAAGAGGCAAATATATGCCATAAAATACTTACATAAAAAAAGACCTAATGTCTTTTTCACCATGTCCTTAGCGATTAGGGCTCTTTTCTGGTTCCATACAAATTTTAGGATTGTTTGTTCCAGCACTTTGAAAAATGCTGGTGGAATTTTGATTGGGATGGCATTGAAAGTGTAGATTGCTCTGGGCAATATACACATTTTAACAATGTTTATTCTTCTGATTCATGAGCATGGAATGCTTTTCCATCTTTTTGTATCTTCTTCAATTTCTTTCATGAGTGTTCTATAGTTTCTCAAGTACAGATCATTTACCTCTTTGGTTAGGTTTATTCCAAGGTATCTTATGGTTCTTGGTGCTATAGTAAATGGAATCGATTCTCTAATTTCCCTTTCTATATTTTCATTGCTAGTGTATAAGAAAGCAATTGATTTCTGTGCATTGGTTTTGTATCCTGCCACATTACTGAATTGCTATATGAGTTCTGCTGGTTTGGGGGTGGAGTCTTTTGGGTTTTCCATATAAAGTATCATGTCATCTGCAAAGAAAACAAAGCTGGGGACATCCCGTTTCCTGATTTCAAGCTTTACTACAAAACTGTAATCACCAAGACAGCATGGTGCTGGCACAAAAACAGACAGACACATAGACCAATGGAACAGAGTAGAGAGTCCAGATATGGACCCTCAACTCTATGGTCAAATAATCTTCAACAAAGCAGGAAAAAATATCCAGTGGAAAAAAAGACAGTCTCTTCATTAAATGGTGCTGGGAAAATTGGACAGCTATGTCTAGAAGAATGAAACTTAGCCATTTTCTCACACCATACACAAAGATAAACTAGAAATGGATGAAAGACCTCAACATGAGACAGGAATCTATCAAAATCCTAGAAGAGAACATAGGCACTAACCTCTTCAGCATTGGCCACAGCAACTTCTTTCAAGACATGTCTCCATGGGGCACCTGGGTGGCTCAGTGGGTTAAAGCCTCTGCCTTCAGTTCAGGTCATGGTCTCAGGGTCCTAAGATCGAGCCCCGCATTGAGCTCCCTGCTCATCAGGGAACCTGCTTCCTCCTCTCTCTGCCTGCCTCTATGCCTACTTGTAATCTCTCTCCCTGTCAAATAAATAAATAAATAAATCGTAAAAAAAAAAAAAGCAAAGGAAACAAAAGCAAAAATGAACTTTTGGGACTTCATCAAGATAAAAACCTTCTTCACAGCAAAGGAAACAGTCAACAAAACAAAGAGGCAACCCATGGAATGGGAGAAGATATTTGCAAATGGCACTACAGACAGAGGGCTGATATCCAAGATCTATAAAGAACTTCTCAAGCTCAATGCCCAAAAAAAAGATAATCATGTCAAAAAATGGACAGACTTCTCCAAAGAAGACATACAAATGGCCAACAGACACATGAAAAAATGTTTATCATCTCTAGCCATCAGGAAAACTCAAATCAAAACTACATTGAGATACCACTTTACACAAGTTAGCATGGCCAAAATCAACAGGACAGGAAACAACAAGAGTAGGAGATGATGTGGAGAAAGGGGAACCCTCTTATACTATTGGTAGGAATGCAAGTTGGTACAGCCACTTTGGAAAAGTGTAGAGATTCCTCAAAAAATTAAAAATAGAGCTACCCTATGACCCTGCAATTGCACTACTGGGTATTTACCACAAAGATACAGATGTAGTGAAAAGAAGGGCCATATGTACTCCAATATTCATAGCAGCAATGTCCACAATCACCAAACTCTGGAAAGAGCTGAGATGCCCTTCAACAGATGAATGGATAAAGAAGATGTGGTTGATGTATACAATGGAATATTACTCAGCCATCAGACAGGATGAATACTCAACTTTTGTATCAACATGGACGGGTCTGGAGGAGATTATGCTGAGTGAAATGAGTCAAAAAGAGAAATTTAATTATCTTATGGTTTCACTTGTGGAACATAAGGAATAAAATGGAGACTCTAGAGGAAGGAAAGGAAAAGTGAATTGGGGCAAATTGAAAGGGGAGATGAACCATGAGAGACTGTGGACCCTGAGAAACAAACTGAGGGTTATGGAGGGGAGGGGGAAGGGAGGATGGGTGAACCTGGTGGTGGGTATTAAGGAGGGCACATATTGCATGGTGCACTGGGTGTGGTGCATAAACAATGACTCTTGGATCACTGAAAAAATAAAATAAATTTTAAAACAAAAATATATAAAATCAAAAAAAATAAAATGGTGGCAAATTGAATTCGTTAGTACATTAAAAGGATTATACACCATGTCTAAATGGTATTTATTCCTTAGAGGCAAAGATGTTTCAATGTATGCAAATTAACTGATGTGATAAAACGCATTAACAAATGAAAGAAAACAACACATAATCATATTAAGAGAAAAGGCATTGGCCATTATTTTTCTCAGTAAGCTTTTTTCTCCTTCCTCTCCTTTCCTCTTGGGACTCCTATTATGCATATATTGATATATTTCATGAAGTTTCATAAGCCCCTGAGGCTTTCTTCACTCTTTCTCATTCTTTTTTGTTTTTGCTTCTCTGATAGGATAATTCCAAATGTCCTTCCTGTCTTTGAGTTTGTTGACTCTCTCTTCTAGTTGATAGCCTGTTATTACACCTTTCTAGTTAATTTTTCAGTTTGGCTATTTTATTTTTCAGCTCCAAATTTTCTGTATTTTTTCCTATCTCTATTGAAAATTTCTTATTCATAAGTTGTTTTTCAGAACTCAGTGATGATCATTATGATCGTAATTTTGAATTCTTTGTTAGGTAATGAAACCCCCTTTTCTTTGGTGTTGGTTTGTAGAAACTCATTTTGTTTCCTATTTCAGCTTTGTTTCCCTGTTTTTTTTAAATACCCTCAACAATGTTGGTATCTGCATATTTGAAAAAAGGCCCTTTTCTCAGTTTCTATGGACTGGATTCATATATGAGAAGACTTTCACCATTTAGCCGGGCTAGAGAATCTGGTTGATCACTCAAAACTTTTTGGCGGATGTGTCTTTTCTCTAAACTTCTCTGTGTAAATTTGTAGTTTGCTGGTTTATTTTTTCAGGAGTTTATGATATCTTGCTCCCTCTGGTGTCTGTTTGCCATCTTGCAGATCCTCTGGAGAAACAGCACTCTGCTAGTTCTTTTCTTTTCTTTTCTTTTAACATATAATGTATTATTTGCTTCAGGGGTACAGGTCTGTAAATCATCAGTCTTACACAATTCACAGCACTCAAATGACTCCACACCCAAACTAGTAGAACTCAGCAATTCAGTAATGTGGCAGGATATAAAATCAATGCACAGAAGCCAGTTGCTTTCTTATACACTAGCAATGAAAATATAGAAAGGGAAATTAGAGAATTGATTCCATTTACTATAGCACCAAGAACCATAAGATACCTTGGAATAAACCTAACCAAAGAGGTAAAGGATCTGTACTCGAGGAACTACAGAACACTCATGAAAGAAATTGAAGAAGACACAAAAAGATGGAAAAGCTTTCCATGCTTATGGATCAGAAGAATAAACATTATTAAAATGGCTATACTGCCCAGAGAAATCTATACTTTCAATGCCATCCCAATCAAAATTCCAACAGCATTTTTCAAAGTGCTGGAACAAACAATCCTAAAATTTATATGGAACCAGAAAAGACCCCTAATCCCTAAGGAAATGCTGAAAAAGGAAAACAAAGCTGGAGCATCACATTGCCTGATTTCAAGCTTTACTACATAGTTGTGATCACCAAGACATTATGGTATTGGCACAAAAACAGACACATAGACCAAAAGAACAGAATGGAGAGTCCAGATATGGACCCCCAACTCTATGGTCAAATAAAAAACCAGGAAAAAATATCCGGTGGAAAAAAAGACAGTCTCTTCAATAAATATTGCTGGGAAAATCGGGTTGCTATGTATAGAAGAATGAAACTTGACCATTCACTCACACCATACACAAAGATAAACTCAAAATGGATGAAAGATCTCAACATGAGGCAGGAAGCTATCAAAATCCTAGAGGAGAACAAAGCAGTAAGCTCTTCAACATTGACCACAGCAACTTCTTTCAAGACACCTCTCCAAAGGCAAAGGAAACAAAAGTGGAAGTGAACTTTTAGGACTTCATCAAGATAAAAACCTTCTCCACAGCAAAGGAAACAGTCAACAAAACAAAGAGGCAACCCATGGAATGGGAGAAGATATTCACAAATGATACTACAAAGGGCTAATATCCAAGATCTATAAAGAACTCCTCAAACTCAACACCCAAAACACAGATAATCATGTTAAAAAATGGGCAGAAAACATTAACAGACACTTCACTAAGGAAGACATACAAATAGCCAACAGAGGGCGCCTGGGTGGCTCAGTGGGTTAAAGCCTCTTCTTTCAGCTCAGGTCATGATCTCAGGGTCCTGGGATCGAGGCCCGCATGGGGCTCTCTGCTCAGCGGGGAGCCTGCTTCCCCCTCTCTCTCTGCCTGCCTCTCTGCCTCCTTGTGATCTCTCTCCCACTGTGAAATAAATAAATAAAATCTTTAAAAAAAAACAAATAGCCAACAGATACATGAAAAAATGTTTATCATCATTATCCATCAGGGAAATTCAAATCAAAACCACATTGAGATACCACCTTACACCAGTTAGAATGGCCAAATTCAACTGGACAGGAAACAAGAGTTGGAGAGGATATAGAGAAAGGGTAACCCTCTCATACTATTGGTAGGAATGCAAGTTGGTACAGCCACTTTGGAAAAGTGTGGAGATTTCTCAAAAAATTAAAAATAGAGCTACCTTATGACCCTGCAATTGCACTACTGGGTATTTACCACAAAGATACAGATGTAGTGAAGATAAGGCCATATGTATGCCAATTGTTTGTAGCAGCAATGTCCACAAGCGCTAAACTCTGGAAAGAGCTGAGATGCCCTTCAACAGATGAATGGATAAAGAAGATATTGTCCATACATACAATGGAATATTACTCAGCCATCAGAGAAGATGAATACCTCACTTTTGTATCAACATGGACGGGTCTGGAGGAGATTATGCTGAGTGAAATAAGTCAAACAGAGAAAAGCAATTATCATATGGTTTCACTTACCTGTGGAACATAAAGAATAACATGGAGGACATTAGGAGAAGGAAAGGAGAAGTGAATTGGGGTAAATCAGAGGGGGAGACAAACCATGAGAGACTGTGGATTCTGAGAAACAAACTGAGGATTATGGAGGGGAGGTAGGTGGGGGAATGGATGAGCCTTGTGGTGGGTATTAAGGAGGGCACATATTGCATAGAGTACTGGGTGTGTTACATAAACAATGAATCTTGGAACATTGAAAAAAAAAGGATAGGTATTCCAATTGAAAAAAAAAATCACAGCACTCACCATAGCACATACCCTCCATAATATCCATCACCCAGCCACCCCATTCTTCCCAAACCCCTCCCCTCCAGCAACCCTCAGTTTGTTTCCTGAGAATAAGAATCACTTATGGTTTGTTTCCCTCCTCAGTACCATCTTGTTTCATTTTTCCCTCCCTTCCCTCATGACCCCCACCCTACCTCTCAAATTCTTGATATCAGTGAGATCATATGATAATTGTCTTTCTCTGATTGACTTACTGTACTTAGAATAATACCCACTAGTTCCATCCATGTCATTGCAAATGGCAAGATTCCGTTTTTCTGTTGGTTTCATAGTATTCCATTGTGTGTGTGTGTGTGTGTGTGTGTGTGTGTGTGTGTGTGTGTGCCACATATTCTTTAGCCATTCATCTGTCGATGGATATCTAGGCTCTTTCCATAGTTTGGCTATTGTGGACATTGCGCTATAAACATTCGGGTGCACGTGCCCATTCAGATCACTACATTTGTATCTTTAGGTTAAATACCCAGTAGTGTGATTGCTGGGTCATAGGGTAGCTCTATTTTTAACTTTTTGAGGCACCTCCATACTGTTTTCCAGAGTGGCTGCACCAGCTTGCATTCCCACCAACAGTGTAGGAGTGTTCCCCTTTCTTCACATCCTCACCAATACCTGTTGTTTCCTGACTGGTTAATTTTAGCCATTCTGACTGGTGTGAAGATGGTATCTCACTGTGGTTTTGCTTTATAGTTCCCTGATGCCAAGTGATGTTGAACACTTTTTCGTGTGTCTGTTGGCCATTTGGTTGTTTCCTTTGCAGAAATGTCTGTTCATGTCTTCTCCCATTACTTAATTGGATTATTTGTTCTTTGGGTGTTGAGTTTGAGAAGCTCTTTATAGATTTTGGATAGTAGCCGTTTATCTGATATGTCATTTGCAAACATCTTCTCCCATTCTGTCCATCATTTTTTGGTTTTGTTGACTGTTTCCTTTGCTGTGCAAAAGATTTTATCTTGAAGTCCCAACAGTTCATTTTTGCCCTTGCTTCCCTTGCCTTTGGTGATGTTTCTAGGAAGAAGTTGAGGCAACTGAGGTCAAAGAGGTTGCTGTCTGTATTCTCAAGGATTTTCATGGATTCCTTTCTCACACTGAGGTCTTTTATCCATTTTGAGTCTATTTTTGTGTGTGGTGTAAGGAAATGGTCCAGTTTTATTCTTCTGCATGTGGCCGTTCAATTTTCCCAACACTGTTTGTTGAAGAGACTTTTTTCCATCGGACATTCTTTCCTGCTTTCTCAAAGATTAGTTGACCATGGAGCTAAGGGTCTATTTCTGGGCTCTCTGGTCTGTTCCATTGATCTATGTGTCTGTTTTTTGTGCCAGTACCATAGTGTCTTGATGATTACAGCTTTGTAATAGAGCTTGACGTCTGGAATTGTGATGCTGCTGACTTTGGTTTTCTTTTTGGTTGTTCTCGGTGGTCTCCAGGCATCTAGAGTATACTGAGTTCTGTAAGTATTCAGAGAGAGGCAGGACAGAAACCGGTCCTTTGGGGACCTCTCTGAAAAGTCTGAATGTTAAACATATATTTTATTTTTCTCTTTCTCTCTTGCATGCTTTGACTCTTTCCTTTCCCAGGGAGAAGGAAGGATTTGGGTGTTCTCACTTGCTCTGTGCTGAACCAGGGGAAGCATTTTGTCTAGTAAAGCATGCTAGTGCAAACTGCTGTCTTTGTTCTCAGTGTTCCCCGCCTGGATCCCTTTCCTATGAGTGCTCATAGTCAATACAACAACCAATCCCTCCTGCAGCCCCCTAAATAGTCTGAACTTTGGACTTACAGTTCAGTCCTCCCCTTCCCTTCTCAGGGAGAAGCTAGGAGTTCTGATTTTTCTCCTAATTGTGTGGCACTGAGTAGGGAGAAAAGATTATGATGAAAGTGTCATGAATTTTTTTATTGTCTTCATTTTGGCTTTCCACACCCTCCCCCCTCCTCATCAGGTTTGTGGATTTCTAAGAAAAGGAATTGGTCCATGTTGTTGAATCAGCATGTTTGTGAGAGCAAGGAGGGTCCAGGGTTTCCTTTTCTATCTCTTGCTGATTCAGATACAATAACTTTGAGAAAAACAGAACTTTCCAAAACTGACCTAACAATGTATGGAAAATTGGAATAGTCATATATTTGTTAAAGAAATTAAAACCATTATTTGAAATTTCTCCATAAAATAAACCCTTAGGCTCAAATTGCTTCATTAGTATATTCTATCAAAAAATTAAAGCAAAATAATATCAGTCTTACCCAAATCCATTCAGAGAATATAAAAAGAAAATACTTCTATGCTTATTTTTTTTAAACCTGTGTAATCTTGATATCAAAATCGGGCAAGGACACTAGAAGAAAAAATAAAGAAAGAAAACTAAAAAAATAGAAAGAAAACTCCAGAACATAAAATTTTAAGTAATTAACAAAATATTAGCAGATGAAATCTAGCAATATATAACAAGAATAATATATGATGAGAGTACACTTATCTTGATGATCACGAGTGATATATGAAATTGTTGAATCACTATATTTTACACCAGAAGTGCATATCACACTGTATGTTAACTACAGTGGAATTAAAATTTAAAAAAGAAAGAAAGAAAGGGGACAAATTTAAAAATACATATTATGACCAAGAGAGATTTAGCCCAGGGATGACAGATAGCTAAAACAGTCATAATTAAAAGTATTAAGTAGAAAAACTATATAATTTTCATGGATTTCAAAATGTGCTCAATAAGGTTCAAAACCAATTAAAAATATTCATTCCACTTATAAAATAAAAAATCTTCTTCAATAAGAAAATAGTATTCATACAATATATATTCTGATATTCAAATATTGAATGCTTTTCTCTAGGTCTGAAATAAGGCAAGAACATGGGCCCCATTTATTCTATATATCTTTGTCATAGAGGAACTAATTAATGCAATAAATTAGATAAATAGATCAAAGCAGGAAATCAAATAGTCTTTATTTGCAAATGCCATAATTGTATATGCAGAAAATCTAAAAGAGTATACAAGTCACTCATTAGAACAATTAAGTGAATCTAAAAAGGTCAAGGGACAATATGCAAAAATCAGTTGTACTTATATACCAGAAAGAAAAAAAAAACTATTAGAAAATGAATTTAAAGGAGATTACTGTCTATAAAAACATATCTAGAAACAATTTTCAAGCCTTCCACAGTAAATGTTAATCAGTTTTTTTGCACAACTTGAACAGATAACTAAATTGATGGAGTTGTACTTATATTCATAAATTATAAGCCTCAAAATAAGATATAAATTCTCTTCAAATATCTAAAGATTCAATGTAATGACAATCAATAAGCAAGGAGGGTTTTTGATTCTACTTTTGAAAAATAAAACGCATAGGTTCTGGAATAGCCAAATCCGTTAAAAATAGTTATTTCAATGAATGGTGTTGGAAAAACTGAATATTCATATTAAAAAAATTAAAAGATTTTTATTCAACAATATAAAAATTAATTGAATGTGAATCATAAAACAAAATGCAAAAACTATAAAATTTTCTAGCAGAAAACAAACTAGTCTTCATGAACTCAGTGTAGACCAAGTTTTCTTAGATACAATACTGAAATGTCCCAAACATGAAAAAAAACTGATATATTGATTTATTTTATTTTATTTATTTACTTTACATAGATAGAGAGTAGGAGCAAGGGGAGCAGCAGGCAGGGGGAGAAGCAGGCTCCCCACTGAGCAGGGAGGCTGATGCTGGGCTCGATCTCAGGACTCTGGGATCATGACCTGAGCTGAAGGCAGTCACCTAACCAACAGAGCCACCCAGGCACCACTGATATATTGATCTTTAAAATTAAAAATCCTTCATCAAATACACCATTAAGAAAGTAAAAAAACAAGCCAGAGATTGGAGAACACTACATGTACCTGAAATAGTACTTGTATTCAGAATGAATCAACAACTCCTACTAGTCAATAATAAAAATTAAATCACATTTTTTAAAAAGTTCATGAAGTCGTGGATCAGCACATCAGAAAAGATATCTGAATAGCAATTATTATCATAAGGATAATGCAAATTGAATCCACAGTGTGATACCACTTACATCTACTAAAAAGCAAGGAAAATGTTGGTGAGAATGTGAAGGAACCACGAATTTCATAATGCTGGTGAGAATGTAAAATGGAAAACTTGGAAAACTATGTAGCAGTTTCTAATAAGTTATTACATAATAATTCCATTCTTAGTCAAATACCTCAGAAAAATGAATTCACACACACAAAGACATGTACCAATGTTCACAGAAGCTTTACTTATAACTGTCAAAGGCTGGAAACAGATTACTTATTAATGCTTAAGGAGAATGGTTAAACAACAAAATCGACATATTTATATAATGAAAAATTGTTCTTCTTATTGATCAATATATCATTAATAATGCAACATGGATGAATCCCCAAAACACTATGCTGTGTGAAAAAGCCAGATCCCTAAGTATACATATTGTATGATTCCATTTCTATTAACTTTAAGACCAGACACAATTAATCTACGGTTATAAAAATCAAAATAGTGGCTGACTCTTGGTGAGAGGGGATTGAAAAGAGGCAAAGGGAACATTCTAAATGATGTAAATTTTCTATCCTAATCTATGTGATGGCAAATCTTATAATATAAGGTAGTTATTTATTCCATCAGTGGCTCCTTGAGTACCAGTGCCTGCCCTGTTTGTTTTGAACTTTTATCTAGCTACTTCCCATTTCAAGGTATCCATCCTCAATATGTGTGTTGAAGCAATAAGTCTCATGATGACTTCACTACTTTATGCCTTTCCTCTTTTCCACATTGATCCAATTATATTCAAATATCCAATGTGAATCCTTTCAAGGTACTACAAACTACCTCATTCATGACAATAATGGTATTTGCCCATTGTCCATAGGTCATTTCTCTGCTTCTTCCTTGCCTACCATGATCAGACTTCAGGCTTTTGGTGACTGTGTGGCCATATGGATCTATTCTGCCTCCCTTTTTAGAACCTGTGAGTATAATAAATCATTTAATTTTATATGACTTTCAGGGTGTAATTTCACAACCACACTGCAATGATCCTTAGGGAATCCACAAGGGGGAGTTACTCTTCCATTTAAAACACAAATTCCTAACTTAAATTTATGTACTTTTCTGTATATGAATTATATACCTATTAAGTCCTGTTTCCATATGAAATTAAATACAGAAAAATAGCATTCAAGTGTTCTTATAGACTTTTAGGTGGAAAAATTCTGCTTTAGATAAACTCTTTTAGAGATTCACCAGAAGATGTTATAACACTGTTCTTTATAGCAAAAACTAGAAAAAAAAAATAAAAAGAAACAGCCACTCAGCAATAGCTTTTATGTACAGAAACATGAAAATGAATAAATTAATATATTTATAAATTGAATGCAATATAGCAGTGAAATTTAATGGCAAACATATCAATATGGATGAATGTTACAAAGATAATGATCATTTAAAAAAGGAAATTGTGAAACATATGCAATAGAGTATCATTTTCAAAATTTTCAATAACAAGTAATAGTAAACAACATATGGTTTAAGGCTACATGCAAACTTTGTAAAACTAAAAAAAAATCAAAATAACGTTTAAAAAATACATTCATATCTATTTAGGTCCTCTGTCCATTTTATTAATCATATTGTTTGCGTTTTTAGTGTTCAGTGTATAAGTTCTCTACGTATTTTGGATGTTGAGACCCTCTAGGATATATCATTTGAAATTTCATCTCCCATTCAGAAGGTTGCCTTTTTGTTTTGTTGATGGTTTCCCTCACTGTGCAGAGCTTTTTACTTTAGTGTAGTCTCAATAGTTTATTTTTGCTTTTGTTTCCCTTGCCTTAGAAGACATATCTAGAAAAGTGTTACTAGGGCCAATGTCGGAGAAATTACTGCCTGGGCTGTCTTCTAGGATTTTTATGGTTTCAGGTCTCACATTTATCCATTAATCCATTTTTATTTTATTTTTGCATATGGTATTAGAAAGTGGTCCAGTTTCATTCTTTTGCACATAGCTGTCTGGCTTTTGCAGCATCCTTTATTGAGGAGACTGTCTTTTCCCATTGTGTATTCTTTCTTTGTCATGGATTAATTGACCATAATAACTGTGGGTTTGTTTCTGGGCTCTCTACTCTCTTCCATTGATCTAGGTGTTTATTTTTGTGCCAGAGCCATACTATTCTGATTACTATAGCTTTGTGGTATATTTTAAAATCTGGAATTGTGATAAGGAAGATCACACACACACACTCATAAACACACACACGGAGGAATATCATGTAGCCATAAAAAAGGATGTGATCATACCATTTATGACAACATGGATGGACCTAGAGGCTACTATGCTAAATGAAATAAATCAGACTTGAGAAAGACAAATACTATGATTTAACTCATGTGTGGAATCAAAAAAAATGGAAAACAAACAGAAAATAGAATTAAACATGAAAACACAGAGAACAAACTGATGGTTGTTAGAGGGGAGTATGGTGGCAGGATGGGCAAAATGGTTGAAAGGGAGTGGGAGACACAGGCTTCCAGCTAGGCAACAAATAAGTCATGGAAATAAAAGGCACGTCATAAGGAAACAGCCAATGTAACAAACAGGTGGTAGCTACACTTGTGGCGAGCTTAACATAATGTATAAACTTATTGAATCACTATGAGGTCACCTGAAACTAATGTAACATGTGTCAACTACACTAAAAAAAATTAATAGAAAAAAACACACACATGCATTCAGGATACTGTTTTCCTGAAATAGGAATGGGGGTCTAGGGGAATGTGACTGAGAAAGAGCAAAGAGCATCCAATTTGGGTATTTGGTGTTGTTCTATTTCTATAGGTTTGTTTTAGTATTATCCTTTGTATCTTAAATGTAGTCTTCATATGTTCACTTTCATGATAAAAATATTTAAAATGTAAAAAAGAAAACAAGCAAAATACAACCAAATATTAGGTGAAAGATACAGTGATAAATAAAAAGATTTCCTCAAGAACATGTTCCTGAACCCCATCTTTGTATATTTGCCTCTCACAATACTTTGTATTCTTGGCCCTAAGCAAAATACTACAAAATCTATTTGGTAGAATATTTAGAAGCTTGGGTTGGCAACCTGGCATTCCGCTTGGCATTAGAATCAAGTAATGCACTCGCAGAGATACTTTAGCGTGTTTTTATGGATTTATTTAAAAGGGAATTAAATGATAATTTCCTATTGTCTCAGAATTGTGGTTGAAGCTCAAAGCAGAGGATAATGTTCAACTAAATTCATAATAATTCTAATTCACTAATTTTTAAGTAGCTTATTATAAGTTCTGCTATTTATTATGGATGTTAACTACTAGTTTTCCTATACCAAACATCTGTGCTTGGTTCCTTTTACCCTTTATCTGTTTTATTCTTATTGCATATTGCTTTTCACTTTTCCTTTTATCATTTAATATGTGGAGATTTCTAAGTACAGTTAGGTTGGGATCTCTGACTAAAAATATATTTGCTGCATTTAAAAGTGCTCTCTTGAGTGTGGGGTGTTTGAGCTATAAATAAATAGAGATACACTAGCATAAATTTCACATAATTGTCACAACATGTAACTAGTTTGTAGAAATCCTTTCATGGAAACTTGTGTAACTTGTTAAACCCAAAAGTGAAAGAAAACAAAAAACAGTCAAACAAAACCAATGCTTTGTAATCTCTTAAGAAAGGCTCCATAGCATAAGAGTTTTAAAATCATGAACTATGAACCAGACTGCTTAAACTCAAATCTTGTCTTTCCACACTTATTTTGTGAACTTGGACAATTACTTAAATCCTGCATTTCTTATATTTCTCATCAGGAAAATGAGAATAATAGCATACATACCTTTTAGGATGAATACAAGGATGATATGGGTTAGCATTTATAAATTGCTTAGAAAAAAACTTATTTAAGCATTTCATAATTAAAATATTGATGACAAATATTTGATTTACATGGCATTCTTACAAAAATTTCATAAGAAAAACATATTTACTCCATATAATTTGCATTTCTTTTTAGTTAAAATTTGCAACAACAAAAAAGGTGGGACATTGTCTCACTTGAATATTAATATGTTTTAATTGACTGTAGCATTGCACTGATGTTCTTTTTCATTCCTGACATTAAGATATTTGCTTTTATTTTTACTTTATTATTCTTATCAGGGGGTCACTTTTTTTTTCAAAGTATATGTATGTATTTTTCTATTTTATTAATGTGTTCACTTATCTATTTCCTTTCACATCGTGTTTTACATTTTTTGAGATTAATGCATTATTTTCCCAAAATCATGAGATAGATGTATAGTCTTTCTTTTTATTTTTATATATTTTTATTTATTTATTTTATTTTTTTCTTTCTTTTTTTTTATTATTTGCCCCAGGGTACAGGTCTGTGAATCATCAGGCTTACACCTTTCACAGCATTCACCAAAGCACAAACCCTCCCCAATAACCATAACCCATCCACCCTATCGCTACCCTCCCAACCCCCAGTAACCCTCAATTTGTTTTGTGAGATTAGGAGTCTCTTNGTTTTGTGAGATTAGAAGTCTCTTATGGTTTGTCTCCTTCCCCACCCCATCTTGTTTCATTATTTTTCCCTCCCTACCCCCCACAACCCCCCACCCTGGCCCTCAAGTTCCTCTTATCAGAGAGATCATATGATAATTATCTTTCTTTGACTTATTTCACTCAGCATAATACCCTCTACTTCCATCCACGTCATTGCAAATGGCAAGATTTCAGTTCCTTTGATGGCTGCATAGTATTCCAATGTATACATATACCACATCTTCTTTATCCATTCATCTGTGGATGGACATCTAGGTTCTTTCCATAGTTTGGCTGTGGTGGACATTGCTGATATAAACATTTGGGTGCATGTGCCCCTAAGGATCACTACCTTTGTATCTTTAGGGTAAATACCCAGTAGTGTGATTGCTGGGTCGTAGGGTAGCTCTATTTACAACTTTTTGAGGAACCTCCATACTGTTTTCCAGATGGCAGCACCAGCTTCCATTCCCACCAACATTGTAAGAGGGTTGGTTCCCCTTTCTCCGCATCCTCGCCAACATCTGTCATTTCCTGACTTGTTGACTTGACCCATTCTGACTGCTGTGAGGTGGTATCTCACTGTGGTTTTGATTTCTCTTTCCCTGATGCCAAGTGATGTTGAGCACTTTCTCATGTGTCTGTTAGCCATTTGGATGTCTCTTTTGGAGAAATGTCTGTTCATGTCTTCTGCCCATTTCTTGACTGGGTTATTTGTTCTATGGGTGTTGAGTTTGAGAAGCTCTTTATAGATTTTGGATACAAACTGTTTATCTGATATGTCACTTGCAAATATCTTCTCCCATTCTGTCAGTTGTCTTTTGGTTTTGTTGACTGTTTCCTTTGTTGTGCAAAAGCTTTTAATCTTGATGAAGT
>LNAC01000529.1:761382-1027820 GCA_002007465.1 Ailurus styani | reverse complement strand
TTTGATCAAGAAAGGGTGCTGTACTTTTTCAAATGCTTTTTCAGCATCTACTGAGAGGATCATATGGTTCTTGTTCTTTCTTTTATTAATATCTTGTATCACACTGATTGATTTGCGAATGTTAAACCAACCTTGCAGCCCAGGAATAAATTCCACTTGGTCATGGAGAATAATCCTTTTAATGTGTTGTTGGATCCTATTGGCTAGTATTTTGTTGAGGATTTTTACATCCGTGTTCATCAGAGATATTGGTCTGTAATTCTCCTTTTTGATAGGGTCTTTGCCTGGTTTTGGGATCAAGGTAATGCTCGCCTCATAAAAGGAGTTTGGAAGTTTTCCTTCCATTTCTATTTTTTGGAACAGTTTCAGGAGAATAGATATTAATTCTTCTTTAAATGTTTGGTAGCATTCTCCGGGGAAGCCATCTGGCCATGGGCTCTTGTTTTTTGGGAGATTTTTGATGACTGTTTCAATCTCCTTAGTGCTTATTGTTCTATTCAGGTCTTCAATTTCTTCCTGGTTCAGTTTTGGTAGTATATACTTCTCTAAGAATGCATCCATTTCTTCCAGATTTTCAAATTTGCTGGTGTAGAGTTGCTCATAATATGTTCTTATAATTGTCTGCATTTCTTTGGTGTTGGTTGTGATCTCTCCTCTTTCATTCATGATTTTATTAATTTGAGTCCTTTCTCTTTTCTTTTGGATATGTCTGGCCAGTTTATCAATCTTATTAATTCTTTCAAAGAACCAGCTCCTAGTTTCGTTGATTTGTTCCAGTTTTCTTTTGGTTTCTATTTCATTGATTTCTGCTCTGATCTTTATTATTTCTCTTCTCCTGCTGGGTGTAGGCTTTCTTTGCTGTTCTTTCTCTAGCTTTTGTAGGTGTAGAGTTAGGTTGTGTACTTGAGACCTTTCTTGTTTCTTGAGAAAGGCTTGTATTGCTATATACTTTCCTCTTAGGACTGCTTTTGCTGTGTCCCAAAGATTTTGAACAGTTGTGTTTTCATTTTCATTTGTTTCCATGAATTTTTTTAATTCTTCTTTAATTTCCTGGTTGACCCATTCATTCTTGAGTAGGGTGTTCTTCAGCCTCCATGTATTTGAGGTCTTTCCAACTTTCCTTTTGTGGTTGAGTTCTAGTTTCAGAGCATTATGGTCTGAAAATATGCAGGGAATGATCCCAATCTTTTGGTACCTGTTGAGACCTGATTTGTGACCCAGAATATGGTCTATTCTGGAGAATGTTCCATGTGCACTGGAGAAGAATGTGTATTCTGTTGTTTTGGGATGGAATGTTCTGAATATATCTGTGATGTCCAACTGGTCCAGGGTGTCATTTAAAGCCTTTATTTCCTTGTTGATCTTTTGCTTTGATGATCTGTCCATTTCAGTAAGGGGGGTGTTCAAGTCCCCTACTAATATTGTATTCTTGTCAATGTGTTTCTTTGATTTTGTTATTAATTGGTTTATATAATTGGCTGCTCCCATGTTAGGGGCATAGATATTTATGATTGTTAGATCTTCTTGTTGGACAGATCCTTTTAGTATGATATAGTGTCCTTCCTCATCTCTTATGATATTCTTTGCCTTAAAATCTAACTTATCTGATATAAGGATTGCCACTCCAGCTTTCTTTTGCTGTCCATTGGCATAGTAAATTGTTTTCCACCCACTCACTTTAAATCTGGAGATGTCTTTGCGTGTAAGATGAGTTTCCTGTAGACAGCATATTGATGGGTCTTGTTTTTTTATTCATTCTGATACCCTATGTCTTTTGGAGCATTTAGTCCATTTATATTCAGAGTAACTATTGAGAGATATGAATTTAGAGCCATTGTATTGCCTGTAACGTGACTGTTACTGTATATTGTGTTTCTTCCTTTCTGGTCTATGTTTTTTTTTTAGGATCTCTTTGCTTAGAGGACCCCTTTCAATATTTCCTGTAGGGCTGCCTTGGTATTTGCAAATTCTTTTAGTTTTTGTTTGTCCTGGAAGATTTTTATCTCTCCTTCTATTTTCAATGAGAGCCTAGCTGGATATAGTATTCTTGGCTGCAGATTTTTCTCATTTAGTGCTCTGAATATATCATGTCAGCTCTTTCTGGCCTGCCAGGTCTCTGTGGATAGGTCTGCTGTCAGTCTAATATTTCTACCATTGTATGTTATAGACCTCTTGTCCTGAGCTGTTTTCAGGATTTTCTCTTTGTCACTAAGACTTGTAAGTTTTACTATTAGATGACGGGGTGTGGACCTATTTTTATTGATTTTGAGGGGGGTTCTCTGTGCCTCCTAGATTTTGATGCTTGTTCCCTTCACCACATTAGGGAAATTCTTTATTAAGATTTGCTCCAATATACCTTCTGCCCCCATCTCTCTCTCTCTCTTCCTCTTCTGGGATCCCAATTATTCTAATATTTTTTCATCTTATGGTATCACTTATCTCTCGCATTCTCCCCTCATGGTCCAGTTGTTGTTTGTCTCTCTTTTCATCCTCTTCTTTATTCTCTGACATTTTTTATTCTAAATCACTAATTCTGTCTTCTGCCTCATTTATCCTAGCAGTAAGAGCCTCCATTTTTTATTGCACCTCATTAATAGCTTTTTTTATTTCAGCTTGGTTAGATTTTAGTTCTTTTATTTCTCCAGAAAGGATTTTTATTTCTTTAGAGATGGCTTCTCTATTATCTTCCATGGTTTTTTCGAACCCAGCCAGCACCTTAAGAATTGTCATTCTGAACTCTAATTCTGTCATATTACTAATGTCCGCATTGATTAGGTCCCTAGCCATCATTACTGTCTCTTGTTCTTTTTTTTGTGTTGATTTTTTCTGCCTTGTCATTTTATTCAGATAAGAATAGATGGATGAGAGAACCAAATACTAAAGGGTAGCAATGACCCCAGAGAAATATACACTAACCTACTCAGAAGAGACCTGGAACTGGGGAGAAAAGAAAGAGGGGAAAAATCAAAAAACAAAAAAACAAAATCATACAAATAAAAACAAAACAAAACAAAAATAAATAAAACAAAATCCTACATCTATATCTATATTATCTCTTTCTGTTTCTATATCTATGTCTGTCTCTGGCTCTATCTCTATCTGTATTTATTAGACTGGTGAATTGCACAGAGCCTATATGTATACAAAAAGTAAGGTTAGATACAATGACGGGATAAAATATGATTATAACAATGAAAATTTAAAAAGATTAAAAAGTGTTGATAACATATAATACTTAAAAACGTTAAAATAGGAAAAAGGAAAAAAATTCAAAGAAAAAAATTCAAAGAAATTAACTTTTAATGACTAAAGAATCATGGGGAAAAAGCCATTAATTCTCTGCGTTGTTTTCCCCTACCTCCAGAGTTCCACAATTCTCAGCAATCTCGATCTTCTCTTTGGCTGGATGTTTTTTTTTTTTTTCTGGTATTCTGGGGGAGGGGCCTGTTGCTGTGATTCTCAAGTGTCTTTGCCAGAGGCAGAATCACACCGCCCTCCCCAAGGCCAGGCTAAGTAATCAGCTTGGGTTCGCTCTTGGGATCTTTTGTTCCCTGAACGCTTTCCGTAGGGCTTTGGAGCCCAGGACTGAAAATGGCGGCTCCCAGTCTCTAACCTGGAGGACCTGAAAGCTTGGGGCCTCAGTCCTCAGTGCGCCTCAGAGAAAAGCAGTCCCTCCCCTCTCCTGGTCTCTGGCCGCTGTCCGAGCTCACCCATCCTATAACCAAGTGTCTCTCTCTCTGGTGCGCGGCCCCATTTAGAATCTCCGAACCCGGCAGATTCCTGCACCTGCTCCCGCGCTCCTTCTCCCGGAGGAGGAAGGAGGGTTCTCTCCAGGTCTGCCACCCGTGGGGTCCCTGCTCACAGAGCAGTGGGCCTACAGTGCTTTGGATCACGGCCCAAGGTACCCTCGAGCTGAGAGACACCTTCTCGCTCAGCTCCGTCTCTCCTGCCAGGTTCTCTCTGATACCTGGGAGCTTGGTCACACTCAGACACCCCTGGCCTTTTTGTGTTCCTGTGGGTCCTGAGACCACCCTGTCCCCATGAGGGCTTCACCCCTCGCTTGGCCTCTGGGGTGACATCCCTCAGTGGAGCCGACTTCTAACAGTTCTGAGTCTGTGTTCCGCTGCTCACTCCCTTGCCAGGAGCCGGCCCCTCCCCCCGGGGTCTATCCTCCCATCGCTTCAAATTCACTTCTCCATATGTCCTACCTTCTGGAATGTGGTCGATTTTCTGTTCCTAAAATCGGTGCTCTTCTTCTCTTCGATCTCTTGTAGAATTTGTAGGTGTTTGGAATAGTTTGATAGCTATCTGGGTGATTTTCTGGGACCTGATGATAATCAGTCTCCTACTCCTCTGCCATCTTTCTGCTTTATTCTAGTCTTTCTTTTTAAATAATTTATGCATTATAGAGTATACATTTCCCTCTCAATATGCATTTAGTTGCATTCAGAAATTTTATGGTTTTTTTACCATTATTCAAGTCGAAATAGTTTCTAGTTTCCATTTTGATAGGATTTTTTGACTTATGAACTATATAAACTTATGTCTTCATTTTCAAACACATAGAGATTTTCCAGTTAATTTTTTGTATTTTACCTTTTTTAAAAAATATGTTCTGTAGGATTTAATCTTATGAAATTTTTGAGACTTGATTATGTTTCTGCATGTACAAATACAGTCAATATCTGTAAATATTCCATTGTATTAGAAAATAACACATATTTTGAAATTGATGAATTTGAATTCTATATATCTCAATTAGGTCAAGTTCATTAATCCTGTTTTTTAAAATTTCTTATATATTTGATGATTTTTGACTATCTGTCAGTTAATGAGATTTTTTTTAAGATTTTATTTATTTATTTGACACAGAGAGAGAGAGAGATTACAAGTAGGCAGAGAGGCAGGCAGAGAGACAGGGAGAGGAGGAAGCAGGCTCCCTGCTGAGCAGAGAGCCCGATGCGGGCCTCGATCCCAGGACCCTGAGATCATGACCTGAGCTGAAAGCAGAGGCTTTAACCCACTGAGCCACCCAGGCGCCCAAGATTTTAAATAAAAACAAAAATTTGCAGTCTAATTATGGGTTTATGTCTTTGTCTTTTGTGTTCCATCCCCATCAGTTTTTGCTTTACATGGTTTGAGGTTATGTTGTTTAATGTATAGAAAATTTGGTATTGTTATGTCTTCCTTGTAAATTAAACACTTTGTGTTATAAAATATTTCCCTTTTATCTCTGTGATAGTTTTTTTTATGTCAACTTGGCTTAACTATAGTACCTACTTATTCAATGAAACACTAATTTAAGTTGTTGTGAAGGTATTTTGTAGAGATAGTTACTGCCTATAATCAGTTGGCTTTAAGTAATAGAGATCAAGTGTGATAACTTGGGTGGGCCTCATCTAATCAGTTGAAATGATTTAAGAGCAAAAATCTAAATTTCACTAAAAAAGAAGAAATTCTGCCTGTGAACTGAAAAGTTAGATCCTCTTAGAGTTTGCAGTTTGCTGGCTTGTCCTTCAGATTTCAGACTTCGTAGCCCCCACAATTATGTAAGCCCCTTTCTTGATATCTGTTTATCTCTCTATATATCTATGTTACTATCTATCTGTCATCTATCTACCTACCATTATTATAATCATCTATCATCCATCTCTATCTATCTCTCTAAAATATGTCCTTATTGGACCCATTCTCTGGCGAACTCCAACAGATACAATCTCACTGTTTGTCTCAAAGTCTATAGTACTTAATATTTATATAGCTATGATAGATATTTTTATTACTGTTAAGTAATATATATTTTTATTATTTTATTTATTAGCCTTTATGCAGCCTTATATTTCCAATTTTTATATTTCAAACAGCATATAAATATGATGCTTTCAAAAGTCCAGTCTGATAATCTTTGTACTTTAAATCAGAAGGTTTAGTTCATTTACATGTAATGTAATTACTGATATATATGATTTTATTTATTTATTTTTAAAGACTTTATTTATTTATTTTTATTTTTTAAAAGACTTTATTTATTTATTTCACAGCGGGAGAGAGATCACAAGGAGGCAGAGAGTCAGGCAGAGAGAGAGGGGGAAGCAGGCTCTCTGCTGAGCAGGGAGCCCGATGCGGGCCTCGATCCCAGGACCCTGAGATCATGACCTGAGCCGAAAGCAGAGGCTTTAACCCACTGAGCCACCCAGGCGCCCTATATGATTTTAAATCCACTTAAACTATTTGTCTTTGGGGCGCTTGGGTGGCTCAGTAGGTTAAAGCCTCTGCCTTCAGCTCAGGTCATGATCTCAGTGTCCTGGGATCAAGCCCCGCATCAGGCTCTCCACTCACCAGGTAGTCTGCTTCTTTCTCTCTCTCAACCTGCCTCTCTGCCTACTTGTAATCTCTCTCTCTCTCTCTGTGTGTGTGTCAAATAAATAAATAAAATCTTTTAAAAAAAATAAAAAATTAAACTATTTGTTTTCTTTTTTTAATGTTGTCTGTTGTATTAAGATTTATTTATTAATTAGTTTTTCCCATCTCTTGGCTTGTTGCTTTTCATTGTTACATTATTTATCTGTTGTTAGTAGCTCTAGGGATTAAGACAAATACATGCAAGTTTTCAAAACCCTTATAAATTAGTTCTTACCAGAAAATGCAAAGAATTTCGTGACATTTCTAACCCTCCTCATATTTATGCTGTTCTTGATATATATTTTTAATTCAATTGATCTATTTTTCATTTTTTGTTATTTCTGAAATGAGTTTTCCTCTGCAAAAATAAACACCCAAACAGAAAACCTTAATTTTTCCTTGATTGTGGGCTAGCTGGTAATAAATTCTAAATAGATTTTGTTTGGTTAACTGAAAGTATTTTTATTTTATTTGTATTCTTGAATATTATTTTCTGTGAATATATAACTATGATTTCATTTTTTTCTCGGCATTTTTAAGACATTATTCCATTGTCTTTAGGTCTCAATTGTTTCTTTGAGAATTTAACTGCCAGGCTGTTAGTTCCATTGAAGACAACTTGTTATACTTTTTCTAATTTTAAAATTTAAAGATTTGGGTTTGCCTGGGTGGCTCAGTTGGTTGAGCATCTGTCTTCAGCTCAGGTCATGATCTTGGAGTCCTGGGATGGAGCCCCACATCTGGCTCCTTGCTCAGTGGGGAGTCTGCTTTTCCCTCTCCCTCTGCCCCTCCTCCCAGATCATGCTCTCCCTCTCAAATAAATAAAATCTTGAAAGAAAAATAAAATAAAATTTAAGGACTTTTATCTTTTTTTTGCTGTTTTACTATTATGCCCATATGTTTCATTTCATTTAGCCCTTTTAAATAGCGCTTTGTCTATTTGTGACTTAGAGTCTTTTACCATGTTTAAAGTTTTCTCAGCTTTATTGCTTCTCTCTACATTCTATCTTTCTTCCTTTGAGATTCAGATTGCATCTCTGCTGGATTTCCTCACTTTACCTTGTCTGTGTGTGCTTTATCATATTTCTCTCTCTTTTCCATCTTTTTTTTCCCTCTTCAGGCTTTAATCTGTATTTTCTTCTGCTATAGCTGAAAATTCATTAATTCTCTTATCAATGATGCTAATTCCAGAATATTCATTTGGTTTTCACATTTTCTGCAAAATTTCCCAATCTTGTCTTTTATTTTTTGAATGTATTAAACAAATTACTTTTAAAGTCTATGTTTCCCTTTTCTTTTATCTAATTCCCTGTGGGTCTCTTCTATAGTTTTTGTTTCCATGATACTACATGGTATGCCTGATTATTTAGTTAATACTGTCAGATGTCTATAAAAGTGACAGAAATATTTACAGGTACTTCTTTCAAGGGAGTATTTAATTTTGTTTTGTTCAGACAAGTAGAGGCACAGGAAATCCTGAGCTACCTTAATTTCTTATTAGGGTTATCATGAGGATTTCCTCATAAGACAATAATAAATGTTACATTAGTTATTATAAACAAAATTTTAAAATTCCTGACACAAATGCATGCTCAAAAAATTTTTGATATTATTAATGTAAACAAAAAGCAGTGGAAAACATAATCACTAAAACATTAATGATGAATATCAGTGAATATCAGTATTTCAATGATTTTCTTCATTCTTCTGTATGCTCTTCATCACTTTACTTTTTTAACTGAAAAATCTTTTATTTCAAACAAAGCTACTCTTTACATAAACTAGCATAACTTAATGGCAAAGAGAAACTTGGATTATCATATATGATCCCATGCTATTAGGAAAAAATTTGCGTTTATCACGGTCCTGGATAAAAGTCCTTTTGTAGGTCTATTCACAATAGTTCTGGTATTGTGCCCTATGAAACAAGATAACAGGATTTCCAGATGGAGATGTTCACCAGGCAATTGGAAGTGTAGTTTATAGCTGTGGAGATAACTCAGGCAGTACAATCATTACAGAGAAGAGACTGAGTCATCAAAACAGGTGACACATACAAGGCAAACAGATTCATATCTGTCAGAGCTGGGAGGCTATAGAACAAAATGCTGAGTTTTGACTTTCAGAAGCCTTCTTTCACAATGACCTGGCCACAGGTAAAAAGCTAAAAAAAAAAAAAAGATAAAGAATCTATAGATGATAGTAAGATTAAGATGTTTTTCTGAAGGGGTGCCTGGGTGGCTCAGTCCATGAAACATCTGACTCTCTATCTCCACTCAGGTCCTGACCTCAGGGTCATAAGTTTTAAAAAATGTCTTTTGGACACCATTTGGAAAGGGATTTTCAATGAGATGTGGTTGTTGCTGAGGAGAAAGCAAGACAAATGAGGACTGGGGATCAATTTAGAATGTAGTTTCAGAAATATAAAAAGGCTAAAAGTGAGTAGGTAGAGATAAACTGGTAAAGAATTAAATTAGGATACTAAAATATTGTTTCTGCAGTCAAATATAGGATAGATTTTTTTTCAAAGATTGATCAATTGATTGATTTTAGAGAGAGTGTGCACGCATGCACGAGAAGGGGAAAGAGTAGAAGAAGAGGACTGAGCGCAGAGCTTGAAGTGGGCTTCAATCTCATGACCATGAGATCATGACCCTGAGATCATGACCTGAGCCAAAGTCAAGAGTTGGATGCTTAACCAACTGAGCCACCCAACCCTGACAAAAGTAGGACAAATTTAATGAAGTAGTTGGATAATCAGAGTTAAGAAAATTTTTTATTAAGCCATCCTTCTTAAAAAACTTCAATCTTCAGAAGCTTTTCCAAGGCAGAATTATCTGAAATTTCATTACATATATCTTTTTTGACTCACCCATGAAAAAAATTCAGGTACAAAGAGTGAAAAACCACAGCACTAACACATTCTCTAATTCTTAAGTTTTTGGAATTTTTGGGTTTCATATGGATATGATAACCCAATATGATATATTTTTTGCTTGTTTCTTTTGCTTTGGGCCTGGTTTCAGAAATATCAGCCTTATGAATCATTCACTTTCAAGAAGATTAGTCAAGGGTTCTCTTTGCTGTATAATTTTGGTTTCATTTTCTCTTACTTTTATTATAAGGAGACCGTATTCTTATAAAACTACTTATTAAAAAAGAAAAACAACCCATGATGTAAGAGAAAAGAATAGTGTGAGAACTAATCTAGAATGCAAAGTCATGCACCATCAAAAGTTACTTCAAGTACTGATAAGCTGGATGACAAAAGTGCATTCTTATAATGTACTGAACACTAACTCCTGATCTCTTTACTCCTTTTGATCATCAAAAAGAACGATATGGTTTTTGCTTTTGCTTTAGCTTTATTAATAAGCTCGAACAATACCTGTAAGGGACCACAGAACCACATACAGTCTCAAAAACCTTTACCAAATGCAATTTTAATTTGCATTTTGAAAGAAACATTTTCAAAGTATTTCATCTTTTATTTAAACTTTTAATACATTACAAACTTTCCAAATGTGAAGGACCATTGTCTCATCATCAGTCCTTAGCAGTCAAATATAGTGGGGTTGCAAAAAAGTCTTCCTAAAAAGGACTTACAAGGAATATGAAGAAGAAAGAACTGTATCATTGTGAGCACAGATAAAAGATTGGGTAAGAAAATGAGGCTGTACGGGGGTACTATCTTAACTCCTCATGTGTTTCCATTTTTTTCTAGTTCTGAGTCTTTGACTAGTAGTTCAATGTACCACAGGTTGTATTTCATGGCTGCCAAAATAAGACACTAATACATTCAAAGAATCCTGGAGACTTTAAGGAAAAGTCAATGACAGTGCTGACTAAGTGATAGTTTAGGACTTTGGCCTAGGTCAAATTTGTTATCTTAATTCAAATATTTAAAAGGTCCCATAAAAAAATTTTTTTTCTGGTTACCTATTTTCATGGTTTTTGTTATTTCAGTTTCTTTCTGACTTCCCTGATGGCAGTAAACGGATGATGTTCTCAATAATAAACACTTCATAGGAACATAAGCTTTCAGTTTCTTCATTTGATGAATAGAGATGCTTTTGTGGTTTTATTGTTTTTCAAATTACAAAAAAAGAAAATGAAACTATTCCAAAAGTGGAAGTCATTTCTTACTGCCTACGTGGTAAGTTTGTGGTCATTGGCTATGGCAGCCTTTATAATAAATAGATGCTCTGAAACCCCATCAAACTGAGGAGGACCACAGGAGGAGACTGCAAGGATGGCAGAAAATGAAACACTTCTTCTGGAAAGTTCTCAGGAAGTTTTTGTAAAATATCATATAGATGAAGAGGTGGGCTTTGCTCTGCCAAAACCACTGGTAAGACGGGGCACTGAGATATGGGCAAAAATGTCTTATTATCATTGCTTACCTGGACAAGTTTACTTCTATTGAACAAATGTGGTTCAGTAATTTTTACTGAACAAATGGATAAAGCAGTGCCAAAATTAGAGGCAGATTTTAATAAATGGTTCATACTTAACTTAAAATTTTCTGCCTAGAAATTTAGTATTAAATGCACTTTTTAGTTACCTTACACAGATAAGGAAAGTGATGAGATAAGGAAACTATAGAAGTCTTTTGGTTTAATACAATTGCATTTTTGGAGGGCATTTTGAAAAATCCAAATAAATGATCCATGAGTCAAAGGAACCCCCTTTCTTGGCTGATATACCTTAAACTGAATGAAGTATACGTTCCTGCTTTGATTAGGTTTTTGAAATGATATATCAAGCAACTTTGTGTTGTATTAATACTGCTTGTTGTTACTAAGCATAAGATTCAAGTGAGTCTAAATTACCTTTTTTTTTTACAAGCTTTGCCTACAAATAGCAAGACATGTAAACGTTTGCTTTTAAAACTACATTTTTCTAAGTTGTACTCCAAGGAATGCCATGAAAACCATCTTATTATCTATTTCAATTTATCAAATATTTATATAGCATCTTTAAGCAATTTACAAATATTCTTACTTTGTCTTTACAAACATGCTAAAAAGTATCCTAAATTTTCCTGGTGAGAAATTTAAGCCTTGCAGAATTTAGGTAATTACCCAAACTCACACAGCTAGCAATGGCAAAGATGGAATGTGAACCTGACTACTCTGGCTTCAGAGTCCATGATCTTAAAATTATTATAATATGCTGCTTCTCTCAAGAGAAGAAGATATCATAAGGCATTACTTTCCCCCTACACCACTCTTGGGTTTAATAAGGTTCATGAGATTCCACATGATTTCTAGGAACCAGTTACATGTTGTGACTATTCTGTATACAAGTATATATCTATTTATTGTAGCTCAGGCTCGGTATTCTAGAGGATATCTTTTATCTTAGAGAGAAAGAATGAGCGAGGAATGGGCAGAGGGAGAGAGAATCTCAAGCAGACTCCCCTCTGAGCACAGAACCTGATACAGTCTCACTACGCTGAGATCATGACCTGAGCAAAAACCAAGGGTCAGACGCTCAACTGACGGAGCCATCCAGGTACCCCATAGGGCATCTTCAAATGCAGCAAATATATTTTTAGTAGAGATTCAATTTGACTGTACTTAGAAATAACATCCTGTAAATACCTTGTATAATACAGGCAAATCTAAAGCAAATTCTTCCTCCCAAACTAATTCTTCTCTTCAAATTATTAAGTTAATTTAATGTTATTGTTAAAAGCACCTAGTTTACCTTATATTTGCAAATCAATTAATACTCAGACTTGCTACTGTTCCATTCAAGCACACCAAAGTGACAGAATAAGATGGTTTTGAAAATGTACAGTGGTACGAGAACAAAAATCTTTTTCAGGAACTGTGAAACCTCATATCATTTTTCCCCCACAGTAAGTTCTCTTAAAAATTAAGACAATTATGATAGTTACGGAGACCTCTAGAACAGATTCCAGGGGGTAAAGCAAAAGCCCCAAACCAAAGCCAAACAAAACCCTTCCTGAACTGCTTAAAAAATAATGTTGCTACTCAAGATGGTTAAGAAGTTAGATCATGTCCTTGGGCGCCTGGGTGGCTCAGTGGGTTAAAGCCTCTGCCTTCAGCTCAGGTCATGATCCCAGGGTCCTGGGATCGAGGCCCACATCGGGCTCTCTGCTCGGCAGGGATCCTGCTTCCTCCTCTCTCCTCTCTCTCTGCCTGCCTCTCTGCTTACTTGTAATCTCTCTCTCTGTGTCAAATAAATAAATAAGGGCGCCTGGGTGGCTCAGTGGGTTAAAGCCTCTGCTTTCGGCTCAGGTCATGATCTCAGAGTCCTGGGATCGAGGCCCGCATCGGGCTCTCTGCTCAGCAGGGAGCCTGCTTCCTCCTCTCCCTGCCTCTCTGCCTGCCTCTCTGCCTACTTGTAATCTCTCTCTCTGTGTCAAATAAATAAATAAAATCTTAAAAAATAAATAAATAAATAAATAAATAAAATCTTAAAAAAAAAAAAAGAAGTTAGATCATGTCCTGAAACAAGAAATATAAATTAGGGGCTATTTTATTTCTTCACTGAAGATCTTTCCTTGAAATTATAAACTTAAAAAGGTCCAGTTCACCTCTTATAATCTATCAGCTTTCTATTCCAAAGGAAAATAATGCATCTTCTAATTCCACATAGATACAAAATATATTCTTTAATTTAGCAGTAGTTGAATGACCTTCTGTGTTACTCTTCATTGATTTATATTATACCATTTAAACACCCTCCAAACCAGAAGTATATATAAATATATATATATATATTTAAGTCTTTTATTTATTTATTTACTTATTTGAGAGAGAGAGAGAGCACAAACAGAGGGAGCAGTAGGCAGAGGGAAAAGCAGGCTCCTCACTGAACAAGGAGTCAGATGTGGGACTCGATTACAGAACACTAGGATCATGACCTGAGCTGACGGCAGATGCTTAACTTACTGAATCACCAGGCATCCCTGAACCAGAAGTATATTATTGATTGAATTTTACACTTGTTGATAGTTCTGTCAAATAGGAGGCTAACCATGATATATAACAAAAAAAATCCATTATTTGGGGAAAATAGTAACAAACAAAAATTCAGTTGTGCTACATAGTAAAAGACACAACAAAAAAAGATATATGTATTACTTAAAACACTAGATGATAGCATTTTTTGTGGTTAGGGAGAAAAATTCAGAGAAGCAAGAAAGGTGACTACTTAGTGCTTGGATCTTTCATTGTTAAAAATCTGCCCTAACAGGGTGCCTGGGTGGCTCAGTGGGTTAAAGCCTCCACCTTCAGCTCAGGTCATGATCTCAGGGTCCTGGATCCATGCGGGATCAGGCTCTCTGCTCAGCAGGGAGCCTGCTTCCTCCTCTCGCTCTGCCTGCCTCTCTGCCTACTTGAAATCTCTCTCTGTATCAAATAAATAAATAAAATCTTTAAAAAAAATCTGCCCTAACAAAGTCTGTCCAGTTATCTGCAGCCCATGAAAATGTTTGAATTTTATGTTACATTGCCTTTTTGTCTTATAACTTAATTAAAATATTAACTTTGTTTTGTAGCTTAAAACTTCATTCACATTGGTTTGAGTTAATCTCTCTATTTTTGCTATGTCTCCATAGTTCAGTATTGATGACCTCAAGGACATGTCTGGAAACAGCTTACTGAAGGAGGCATGGGAAAAGAGCATATGAGAAGTTATGTAAAGAACTGAATCTCATTTCAGGGTGTTGTCTAGGTCTTTTGTTTATATGTTTTTTCCCTTGAGATGAAAGTGTAAATAAACTAAGATCCAAGGAGACACTTTTTTGGCTTTTATTTGCTTTTACTGGATGAAATATAAGTCTATAGTACCAAAGCAGGCAATCAACATGTGAATATACAGCATTTCCTACATGTCCAGTATTGTCTCAGGTTCTGTAAGAAATAGAAAATTAAAAGTATGATAAAATCCTTGCCATCAGATAGTGAGATTTTAAAAGAGCATTGATTTTTCAAAGCCAGAAACACTTAAACATTCAATCACAATAAGCTATATATTCAAAACAACTTCATAAACTGAGCTTTGTTTTCCTTACTTATGAAACGGAGATAATAATCAACATTTTAGGTCATTATAATATTAAGATATTTACTGAGAAAAGTGCCTAGTCTAATGGATGGAACTGGAGGGTATTATGCTGAGCGAAATAAGTCAATCAGAGAAAGACAATTATCATATGATCTCTCTGATATGAGGAACTTGAGGGGCAGGGTGGGGGGTCGTGGGGGGTAGGGAGGGAAAAATAATGAAACAAGATGGGATGGGGAAGGACACAAACCATAAGAGACTCCTGATCTCACAAAACAAACTGAGGGTTACTGGGGGGTGGGAGGGTAGGGATAGGGTGGATGGGTTATGGACATTGGGGAGGGTTTGTGCTTTGGTGAGTGCTGTGAAAGATGTAAGCCTGATGATTCACAGACCTGTACCCCTTGGGCAAAGAATAAAAATAAAATTAAAAAAATGGAAAAAAAAGTGCCTGGTCTATTGCTGACATCTAATAAATCTCATTTTTCTTCCATTTAAAAAATTTAAAATTCAGCCAGGAAGAAAAAATAAATAGCAGATAACAATAAATTACTTAACAATGTAAAGGTATAATACATAGAAAGCATACTTGGGGCTATAAGTGTAGACTGGAATAAGCAGGATGATTTCAATGGAACTTTTGAGGTAAACTGTGAAAAAGAAGCAGGTGAGTGCTTGAGGAGAGAAAAAGAAGATTGTGAGCCCTGGGTGTGCAGGTGGCAATGCAGGAACGGGAGTTACTGGACAGGTACGTGTGTGACAGGACAGCATTGCACAGAACTGGTCTACAGGCAAACAGGCTATCAATCAGAAGCAAAACTATTTTATAAAAATTTCTGCTGTGAAATAAGAGTCCCATTTCTTTTTTTTTTTTCAAGGAGGAGCTACCTCCACCTTATGATGAATGGATTTCCATCGCTAAAGATCTGCCTGAGCTGATTAACAAAAATAAACTACGTGAAAGAGTTGACCAGGTTTGGAAAAGCATTACATTCGTCTTCCCCCAATGATAGCTTCTTAACATTTTTAACTTGGCTTTGAAGCTGTGCTATCACCCATATCAATTTGCATCAACCTCTCTTTTATTCTCAGTTACAGGTTCACAGTATTGATGGCCTCAAAGATCACAAGTCACAGCGCCTTGCACATCTGGCCCTGGGGTATATCACCATGGCATATGTGTGGAATCGAGGTGACGAAGATGTTCGAAAGGTTTGGAGATTTTTTTTTTATATGTCTTATGATACATGACAATGTATATCCAATTTAATGTAAAAAACATTCTAAAAGTATTATGACTAGATTTTGTGATGCTTAGATAATAGAAAAAATAAAAAGGAAAGCAATCATTCACTGATTTAACATGCCAACTGTTATCATTATTGGATTTTTTTCATCTCTTACTTATGTAACACACTTGCTCCATCCTGTGTATATAGGTGTATGTTCTGTGTCTTTCCCTGAAATTATACTGTAAGCATTCCTTAGTTATTACACAATCCTTTTAATCATCATTTGAAATCACCTTATAGTTTTTCACTGAGTTCCTGAACTTTATTTATTCTGTACTTGTTTTTAATATTTTACCATTGTAAATGACACAATAATCAATATATTTGAATATGAAACATTTTCTCTATTAATGAGTTTTGGGAGATGTGAACATATGGTTTTTCATAATATTAAAGTACTATCTTATGTCTGTCAACATGGAATAATATATGGGTTTCACTCTACTCTCATCAACAGTAGATAACTTTAGATTTAAAATAATATCATCTTGTATTTTATCTGGCAATCCTAATTACATGAAACCAATGCAGACTAATACCGACTCTTTAAACCACAAAGAGATAAAATAGATTCCAAAAGCACCTTCTACCATTTAGGGAATATTTTTTCCCTTTATGACGAAAGTAATTGGAATTTTATCTTGTTTGTCTTTCCACATCCTGTTTAAATATACAACAACACATATTGTCCATTGTCCACCTATGTGACGTGTCATCCCTGATATGTAAACAAAAGGAAAAAGTTGCTCTGCATAATCATGGGAATATCTTACATTTCTTTATAATCATCAAACTATCACGTCTAGATTTTTGATGACACAAAAGTAGATAGCCTGATAACCTAAGCACCCAGCCTTATTAGACTTGCTCAAATCTAAGCCTAGCTAGTTAAACATGTAGGCATTGTATAGAAAGGTCATCAATAACAAAGGGCAGCCTGTGCTAGGTGCAGAAGCATGAGAGCTCAGAATAGCTAAAGAACAGTTGGTATAATAATGAAATGCTTTAAGGAAGAAGTGGGACCTGAACTACTTCTTGAAAGATTGGTAGAGCTTATCCAAATAGGAGAGGAGCAAAAAAGAGAAAGAAAGGACCAACAAAAAATATGGAGGGCGCCTGGGTGGCTCAGTGGGTTAAAGCCTCTGCCTTCGGCTCAGGTCATGATCTCAGGGTCCTGGGATCGAGGCCCGCATGGGGCTCCCTGCTTGGCGGGGAGCCTGCTTCCTCCTCTCTTTCTGCCTGCCTCTCTGCCTACTTGTGATCTCTCTCTCGCTGTCAAATAAATAAATAAAATCTTAAAAAAAAATATGGAGACCAAAATGTACATGGGATAATCAAAAGATAATAAATTTATGAGAGTGTAAGTCAGAATTATAAAAGAAAGCATGAAAATATATTTTCAATTTATCTAGTTTTTGTATACTACATTATTCCAAAAAAGGATTTTAGAAGCCAGCAACAAATAAATTTAAGTGAGGAAATTGTAGGAAAGAAAAATAAATGGATAAAAAATAAGATACATCAATATAAGGTACAATTTGCTTCAGAATGGGCTAGAAGCTAGCATCTGAGTTTCTTAGTAACTGCATGTCTCTAATAGATTAAGATGTGTTTGAACATTTCCTTTCTTTTTCCCAAGTCATTTCAAATTAACTTTTTAATTAAGCAACTTTCCTTTTGTTACTCTTTGATCTTTTCTTTAAATCAGAAAAGAGCAAAAATTTCCTTTTGAAACATGTAAATCATTTGCAAACCAAAATATTTCAATTCCCAGAGGCACAAGCTCTGCAATGGGAAGCACACATCCAGGTGTTACTTTGATAGCCAATGTTTTTCCTTCTAACATTTTGTTCTCTTTGTTACAACATCATCTCCAGGTGTATTGAGTTAATACAAAGACACTTAGGTTATAGCTCCCATGATTTTTGCAGAACTGTGGAATCGGCCTCATCCACTGCACCTCTACCATTGCAATCCCACTGCCCACTGCTACTCCAGATGAACTACACATCCCTGTCCTTTGCCTGGTTAGATACACGTATTCCAGTCACCGGCTGCTGATGACAAGGGTGACCTTAAATATTACATGGGACCATCTAGTTATAAACCAAATGATAGTTAGATGAGGAAGTCAGGTAGATAAAGAATAAAATGTGAGCAGTGTGACTAATTGAGCAGTTGGAAAACATGGCTTGGTGTGGCAACAATGGGCCTGCTGGGAAAGCATTTACCCGTCAAGATTGCCCATGGGGGTAGGAGCCTTTCAGAGTGTGGCCAGACATGCAGCAGAATCCTGAGTAATAGGCTCAGGAAAAAAAAAAAGAGTTGAAGACAAATTCTGCCCAGCGGCAATCCCACTCCCACACTCAAATGGTTAGATAAGCCTCCATACCTCCTCTGAGGAAGGGTGAGTGAAAGAGCCAAGAGTGTCAGTTCAATTGGTATACTCTGCATGGAAATACAAAAGAAAGTTAAAGCAGATTCCTCCTGTTGACACAAGTAAGTCTTCAAGGATGGGCACCAACACCAACATCACTCTAAAAAATCATCCAGGAGAGACTTTCTGTCAGCGCTGTGCTCCAAGGGCAACAAACCACTTACACTTCTACTATGTATCTTATCCCAAAGTCTTAATTACAAGTGACTTTGAGTTTCTTGGAGACAACTGATTTTATCTTTGTATTGCCTGTAGATAATGACCTCCTTGTGTAACAAATGCCTAACAAATATTCAGAGAATGGATGCACAAATAAATAAATGACTACAAGTAACTCCCAGGCCATTAGAAAGTCAAGGATGCATCCTTTGTTCCTGTACCCTTTACCTCCTTTTTCTCTGACTAGATTATGTCCATATCAACTCATATCTAAAACATAAACATTCAGTAATTACCAGGACTAAGTTATGAAATGAGGAAGAGAAAATTCTAATTGTTTGGTTTCAGAGTGTCATTATGAACAGCTCGTGTTTCGGCACTAATGGAGCAGTTGGAACAGTAGCAGGAGAAGAGGTAGCAGGAAGCAGAAGAAAAAGTAAGACACTTCAGAGGTTAATACTAAATTTTTGGTTTTCATTAGGTCCTGCCAAAGAATATTGCTGTTCCTTACTGTGAACTCTCTGAGAAGTTGGGTCTGCCTCCTATTCTGGTTTATGCAGACTGTGTCTTGGCAAACTGGAAGAAAAAGGATCCCAATGGGTATGTGAACTGTTATTATAACAGGAACGAAAGAAGTGCATGCTATTTACATCAATAGAGAATTAGTCACTGGTTTAATTTTTGGCAGCACAGCTTTCTTCTCTGTTTTGGGGGTATGATTTCTTTTGCTGGCATATAACTAAAAATATATAAGAGAAAGTTGTGTAATTAACATACAGTGAAATGCACCATCTTAACTGTTCAGTCTGGTGATTTTGACTGCTGTATATGTATATGGATAGCCCTAAGCAAAATATAGAATATCACCTCTGTGGCTCTTTCCATTCAGTCTTCTCCTCTACCTCCCGATAAACATATTCTGATTTGTCATATTAAACATAATTTCTTTCTGCTATTGGATTTCATATTAATGAGATTATAGAGTATGTACACTTTTGTGTGTGGCTTTCCTTAACTAACATGTTTTGGAGATTGTATGAATTTGATATTTAACTAATCCAGTCAAGTTAAAGAGTCCACACATTTTCAGCAGTAGAGATGGCAATGCCTGGGCCTTCGGTGCCACCTGCTGAGGATCTATGCCCCTCCTCTCTTTTAAGCAATGTGATGTTACAATAAAGGGACCAGAGGTTTCTGGTGCCCCAGGGCTCTGGGTGTGTATCTGCAGAGGAGTACTGTAGACACTAACTGTAAAATAAAAGGATTTGATCTAGAAAAGAATGGAAAGTTATCAGAGAAGGAGACAAACCAAGAGAGACTCTTAAGTCTAGGAAACAAACTGAAGGTTGCTGGAGGGGAGGGTTGTGAGAGGATGGGTAACTGGGTGATGGGCATGAAGAAGGGCACATGATGTAATGAGCACTGGGTGTTATATGCAACTGATGAATTATTGAAATCTACATCTGAAACTAATGATGCATTATATGTTGGCTAATTGAATTTAAGTTAAAAAAAGTTTATTGGTAGCAACTAGTTTTGACTATGTGTGTTCCGTGAATATTTAAATTTTTTTACTTATGAAGTCCTGTTAAACGTTTGCAATGCCTAGTTGATATTTTTTAAAAAACCACATATGTATATATTTTTCTTTTTTATTTATATCTTACATTTGATAGTTCAGTAGTATTGAATAACAACAACTCAAAGCCATTTGATTTTTAAATTTATTTTCTTTTTCTCTTCCAATTGATCCATTGCTTCATGGCTGCTTTCACAAGGCCCATGACTTATGAGTAAGTATTTTATTCTTACTTTATTATAAGTATTGTTATTCAAAGTGAGTATAGGTTTATCAATATCCTCTAAATGTAATTTTTATTTATGTATTTTTTAAAGATTTTATTTATTTATTTGATACAAAGAGAGAGATTACAAGTAGGCAGAAAGGCAGAGAGAGAGAGGAGGAAGCAGGCTCCCCGCCGAGTAGGGAGCCTGATGCGGGTCTCAATCCCAGGACCCTGAGATCATAACCTGAGCCAAAGGCAGAGGCTTTAACCCACTGAGCCACCCAGGCACCCCTAAATGTACTTTTTAAAAGACCAATTGAATTCAGGCAAAAAATAACTCAAGTAATTGTTTAAAAAGCAAATAATCCCCATTCTTAATTAGCTCTATGACTGGGATAGGACTATGTCTGCTTGATATTGTAGCTATAGATGTATAAAAAATAGCACTTGCGTATGTAAAAATGTAATTAATATGCATAAATGCAAAATGCACATACATCTATTGTGTCTTTGACTTAATGACTGCAGTGACCAGATACATGAACCTGTTCTCTTTGACCCAATCCTTACCATTTTTAATCTATGTGCTGAGCAGAGGCTAGGAGCTAGGGAAACAAAGGTAAATATCCTAGGAATAATCCTGCCCTGGTGAGGAAAGCAGATATAGGAAAATTATGTAAACTGCTTTATGGTTAAGAGGAGAGTAAGAGGATAAAGTGCTGGAAACTCTAACTAAATAAAATGGATGAAGAAGGAATCCCTGTAGCAAGTTATTTAAGCTGAATTCCAAAGAGTGAGTAGGAAGGAATTAGCTAGAAGAAAAAATGAGTGTTCATAGTGGAGGATACAGCAGGAGTGAGGGCCTCAAAGTGACGAAAATTATGGTGCATTATCGGAACCGAAGGTAGGCTAGTGTCGCTGGTAAGTAGTGACTGATGGATGCAGTAGTGTAGAAAAGGGATGAAGAAATAAACAGCAAAATGATTATGTAGGACTTTTGGCTATGATTAGGGGTTTAAAGAGTATCTTAAAATCAGTGGGAATCTATGGAAGTTTTTAAATGGGAGGATGATATCATCAGTCTCATTTTACAGATGAGAACACTGAGGCAGAAACATGTCACACAGCAAGTTAAGATGCAGAAATGGACTGGCTTCAGAGACCCTGAATTTAACCACCATGAATTTCGTAGATCTATAGCTATTAAGACCTTGTTTGCACTAGTGCAAAACTTCAATAAAAAAGAAAATGGGGGGGGGCGCACCTTGGTGGCTCAGATGGTTACATGTCTGACTCTTGGTTTCAGCATAAGTCATGATCTCATGGGTCCTGGGATCAAGCCCTACATAGGACTGCACACTCAGGGCAGAGTCTGCTTGAGATTTTCTCTTTCCCTCTGCCCCTACCACTGCTTGTGCTCTCTCTTTCTATTTCTTTCTCTCAAATAAATAAGTCTTTTAAAAAAATAGGGTCTAATTAGTAATTTGCATTTCCCAATTTCTTTGTAAAGCAGGTAAACCACTGAAAAATTGAATCAGGTTCACAGATAAAAATATGGATATATTTATTTAAATCAAAAAGACTACTTAAAATTATACCTCAAAAATGTCTCTATAAGCATTGAATGGTATATATAAATAGTATATATATATATATATGGTAATATATATGCATGTGAAAAATTAATGAGAGAATAGAAACAGAAATGGTCTTGGAATTTCTAGTCCCAACTTAATTTACCATTAGATCTTAGACAATGGACCTAACACTCATATTCCCAACAACATAACATAGATAGTAAAACCTATCACACTTACCTCACAAGATTTTTTTGAAACTAGAGTGGAATAAAAATACTTGAAAACTACAAATCACTCAAATACACCAGTGTTTTTGCTAAATTCTTGACTTCCTTGACTTATTTTCTTAGGAACATGGATGTTCTGTTCTGGTTTCCTGGTGGGGACTGCTGTAAAGGATTTTTCCTGGTTTCACTATTGGTGGAGATAGCAGCTGCTTCTGCAATCAAAGTACGTCCATCCCTACAAGCAAATTTTTATCTCTATTTGCATAAGAAGAGCAATCACTTAGTAACTGAACTACATTATGCATGAAGTAACTTTATCTTGACTAACTACAGCATTCCATTATTTAATTGGATGTTAAGTGATCATCTGGTAGAAATATTTTATTTTTGTGTATCACCTAAAATATAAAATGTAAGACCCATTTATTTATTTATTTGAGAGAGAGAGAGAGAGAGAGAGAGAGAGAGAGAGACAGCACACAAGTGGGAAGGGGTAGAGGGAGAGAAAGAATCTCAAGCAGGCTCCACACCCAGTATAGACCCCGATGTGGGGCTGGATCTCATGACCCTGAGATCATGACCTGAACTGAAATCCAGATTTGGATGCTTAACCCACGGAGCCACCCAGGCACCCCAAGACCCACAGATTTAGAATTAAGTTTGAAACCTATTTAATAGGAAAGATGCATTTTTAATGCAACTTGACATCAAAACTACATCACAGAGTGACATAAATCTAATGGTTTTGACTATTAGAAATGAAACTATATAAAGCTATATAGATTTATCGCTAAGTGATAGATAAAAATAAATCCAAGCTTAATTAAATATAAGGAAATTAGTCAAACAATAAAAAGGTACTCATCCCACAAATGAAGTGGAAATCCTACATTTAATTTAGGGATTAAGAATTAGGAGAATTTTATTCTATGCCAGTATTTAATGGTAGGAAACCTTATATGTTCATCTCTTTTTTTAAAGGTAATTCCTGATTTATTCAAGGCAGTTAGAAATGGGGAACAGAATGCTTTGAAAAAAGCACTGCATCATATAGCTTCTTCTCTGCACCAAGCCCGTGAAGAGTTTGAACAAATTAATAGTAAGTATTGTATGCCAAAAACATGCAAGGCTCACAGTCATGTGCTTCTGATTTTTTGAGACTAGAGTTGTTGAGAAAAACAGAAGAAAAACACTCTCACTTAGTGGGTGTGTTTTTACTTTATCTCACTAAATGACTATACTTTCCTGTGGTAGGTTTTATTATGTGCATTTTATGGATAAGGTAATCTAATGGAGAGATAAGATAAGTTGCCCAAGGTTACACAGGTAGTAAATTGTGAAGCCCGGTCTGCTTAACTGTAAATAATGTCATTGCCTCCCACTGAAACCATGGAGAAACTTGTGGAAGGTTCAGGCTGCTTTAAGTTCTAAAATACTTAGCTTCTGCTTTGTAGGAACTTCCTACAAATTCTGCATTTTCACAAGTTAAGTAAGAAAAAACACAGAAAAGCCACTGAGCTCAAAAGTTATTACAAAATTAACGGCTAAAAAAACAGCAATAACTAAAAAAGTACATAAACAATGACTTACCAAAAAAAGAAATTCGTGCCCTGCTGGACAGTCTTAACAATATGTGATTGTGGCTTTGAGTTACTACTGCTTGGTCCTTGGCAGGAAGACTGATGTTTAAACTAGAAAAGTTAGTAACCTTTGGGGGGAGAGACCCAGGGACGGTGTCCATAGAGCCCCTGAGGCTCTTGTTTCTGCTTTTCATTTTGTGCAGTTTTGTTTCCTTATGTGAGTAGTTTATCTGTTATATCAGTAAGCAGATGAAATAGCTTTAAAGAAACGTTGACCGTTTAATTGGTCTCCTGAGGATGAGTCTTAGGTGGGCCTATGTTCTTTGACCCAAGCTGTGTGTCAGCCTATAGTTGGACCCTGTTCAGTGGACGGGGGCTCCTCTCTAAAAGGTCAGGTGAGTGAGAGCTCGTTCTCAGGGACTTTTTCCGCACCAGCTGACATAATGCCTTTCCTGCAGCCTAAACTGAAACCCATTATCAGTTGTTTACAATATTTTGATCTCCTCTGAAAGTTCTGTTAACTGCTTAATTAAACACACTTCATCTTTTTTACAGAACATGTGGACCCAAACACATTTTTCAATGTTCTTCGCATATACCTGTCTGGGTATGTAATTTTATGCTTGAATTTGTTTCTGTTAAACAATTAACATAAAGAACATCAAATTCCCACTGGTGGTCCCCGCTATCCATCGGGTTTAGAAAATAACTCCTCTCATAAAACACATGTTATAGAGAAAGAATAGACTGTTCTCTCTGTTCTTACTTGGCCAAGCATGCACTGGAGTATGGACAGGAAAGGTAGTTATTTAGGAAAAAAATAGAATGATCTTTGCTAGTGCAAAGGCAAAGTTCTATTTATACAATACTTTTGCCAGATTTGCTCAGAGCCATGTTATTTGTCATTCTCAAACGTGAACATGAGTGGAAGAGGAGTGCGGAAGAATAATGAAGTTGATCTCATGTCACTTTCCATTCGTCCTCTATTATAAGATTTTATGCCTGAAAATTTGGCAATTATCCAAATAGTGATTATTTTTTTCCTTCCTGGCCTAGCTGGAAAGGCAACTCCAAACTGCCAGAGGGTCTGATGTATGAAGATTTCTGGGACACTCCAAAGCAGTTTGCGGGGGGCAGTGCAGCCCAAAGCAGCATCTTTCAGTGCTTTGATGTTCTGCTGGGCATCCAGCAGAGTTCTGGTGAAGGTGAGTGGACAATGACAAATAATAATCATCTCATATGTTAATACGATAGTGTTTTAATGTCTAAAAAGGCAGCATCTCATCTGACCTTATCTGATATTTTAGAAGAATTAGTAAGGCAAGACTGTATTGTCATCATCCCATTTCACAGACAACCAAAGAGGAACTTCTAAGTTTCTTTAGAGAATAAGTGATGGGCTCCTTATTTACCAGCTAGAAAGCAGTGAAGACAGAACCAAAACCCAAGTTCATCACCCTCTCAATCTTGGCATTTGGGCATGTATATAAGGCCCAAATGGTGAAGCCCATAGCACATGTTCTGGAAATGTACGATCAGATTCAGAAAGAGAAAGTCACCTGCAAATGGGATGGGACTGAAGTTGGGGAGGTGGAGACCTCAGGGACAAGGGGAGGCTTGGCAGTGCTGTTGGTTGGCTTACTGCCCCAGTAGCTCAAATTTTAAAGATGAACCACATTCATTATATTCCTTCTAGGGATTTTGAGCAGCAAGAAGCTCCAGTAAGAACTTTGTACTTTTCTCTCTTTTCCTAAACTTCTACTTAATAGTCAAAGGGAAAAGTATTGACATATGTGAAAATATGCTTTTTTCTTAGATAATTCAATTATTTAAAAATTGTCCCTAAACTCTCTTGGACTCAGTGTCGTGATCTGTCAAGTACAGATTAAATATATCCTATCTGTATCATCAGCTTTTTAGAAGGATCAAATGCAGTAGGGAAGTAAGAAAGGACACACACACAAAAAAATGTTAATATGAAAGAATGAGTTCAGCTCATGTGGTTTTCAGCATTAAGTACATATTACAATAATTATCATTATTAATAGTAAGACCAATAGCATTAATAGTATGGTTGTAAACTCATGCTGCAATGGTGATGTGTGATCTCCTATGAACCCTGACCTCACTCTGCCCTTCTAACATGGATTGGGGAGTGCTTTGGCTTCTCTACTACCTAATTTCTCTTATTCTTTCAGAATTTGCTGCCAGATTCCTCCAGGAAATGAGAAACTATATGCCACCAGCTCACCAGGAATTTCTTCTCTCATTAGAGTCAGGCCCCTCAGTCCGTGAATTTATTCTTTCAAAAGGTGATAGTGAACTGAAGGCAGATTATAATGAGTGTGTGAAAGCTATGGTTTCCCTGAGAAACTATCATCTACAAATAGTAACTAAGTACATTGTGATTCCTTCATGCCAGCTAGAAAACAAAGGAACTGGAGGCACTAGTGTCATGGCTTTCCTGAAGAGTGTGAGAGGTACAACTGAGAACTTCCTGCTGAGAGATAATTAGTGTAACTCAAACAGGGGCACATTTTGCCAAGACAAAGATGTGTATATATGTATTAGTGTTACTGCTCATTATATCAGACCTATGAATTGATAATACACAATTCTTTAATAATACTTATTAAAAAATTTCAAAATGTTTTTCCAGTATCTGTGCCTTCCTTGTGTGAATGTAATATAATAAAAATAAATTATACTGGATGTATTATAATCTCTATTATGTAATTAGAATATAATGATGAAATTCAATAAAAATTGATATAATAAAATGTCTAAAAGTTGCTTTAGTCATAACTATAATTAAATACTTCTCCAGATAAGACCTAGTCTACACTGTTACCTTTTAAGCTTGGCTAATCCCTGTACTTTCCCTATAGTAATTTCACACTTGTTTATAAATACCTGTGTACTTGTCTATATTCTCATTACATTATAAGCTTCATGATTCCAGGGATACTCTATTGTTTACTGACCCATGCATGCCCTGACCTTAGAAGATACTTCACAAATATCTATTGAGAGAATATATAAAAGATTGAGTGACCTCATGAATAAATTAATCTGGGGTAACAAGAAGAGGTAACTTTTGAAATATAATTTCTCCTTGGAGGTCAGGGTTATCTAAGACTCACAGTCTGGCATGAATTTATTTAATAATAGAATCTAAGAATGCTGGAGAGAAGCTTAAAAATTATATGAGCCAGACTCATTTTAAAGATGACAAAGTTGAGGCTCAGAAGAGTGAAGTTGCTTAGTTAGGGTCACACAATTACTTATAACTGGGAGGAGAACTTAAGTTTTTGACAACTCTCATCTTTTTCACTGGACTTGACATAGCCCAGGTTCAAGAGGAAGGGAACTTGGGAAGGAGAAGGGGGAGGAAATGAAGTGAACTGACAGAATCTCATGAGGTAGTAGTAAATGATTAGCTAGAGACTGGCTATGCTATTAAAGATGAGAAGAGAAAAAAGGCACAACAGTTGCCTGGATGCAGAATTAGCAAGAACTTTCAATTTATCAAAAGCCCAGGTTGAGGAGATGGTTGAGTGTACACAAGCAGATTCAAGTAAGGAAATGTAATCACATATTTCTAAGGTCAAATATCTAAAAGCTATCTTAACATTTTTTTTCAAATACACCCTAACCCAGTGAAACAATGAAATCTCCCTGCTCATAGCAAAGTTTCACTTGATTCTGGAGAAAATATACTAAATGTCAATGGTAATACTTTTTTATGGGACCCATTTTATTCTTTATTCTCCTATCAGAGTTTCTTCAGTGAGCATATATAAGTTTATAATGAAAAAGTATGGGGCTGCCTGGGTATCTCAGTCAATTAAGCATCAGACTCATGATTTCAGCTCAGGTTGTGACCTCCAGGTCATGAGATCGAGCCCCACATTAGGCTCCATGCTGTGCGTGGTTCTTGCTTAAGATTCTCTCTCCCTCTCCTTCTGCCCCTCCCCACTCCCCCACTCACATGCAGGTACAATGGACACATGCTCTCTCTCCCTCTGTCTCTCTGTCTCTCTCTCAAACAGAAGGTATGCATGCATGCATGAATGTATGCATGCAGACCAAATATACATATATATGTAATTTTTAAGGGTTGGTCAGAAAGATCATGTCTTAAGACTTGATGCAGTTCAGAAAGCACTAAACTGAGAGTCAGGAGACCAAGATGTGGGTTCCATTTTGCACATCTATCACCTTTGGTTTTTTTTTTAAGATTTTATTTATTTATTTGACACAGAGAGAGAGATTACAAGTAGGCAGAGAGTCAGGGAGAGGAGGAAGCAGGCTCCCTGCTGAGCAGAGAGCCCGATGTGGGCCTCGATCCCAGGACGCTGAGATCATGACCTGAGCCGAAAGCAGAGGCTTTAACCCACTGAGCCACCCAGGCGCCCACATCTATCACCTTTGTGACCTCAGGCAAGTCACTTTGTATTTCTGTACAATGAGCATCATGATTCTTCCCCTGCCTCATTCACAAGGTTACTACTGAATGAAATATAGTGCTGAAATCTTAGGAAACTACAAAGTACTACTAGAATATGAGTAAATAAATTAGTAAATTTATTGGCTCCAAGTTAAGATTTTTTTCTGTCCTGTCTTCTACAGTGATCACTCTGCTTCACAACCACACACCTAAGGTTACACATCAGGAATTTCTCCTCCAGAGTTGGTTTTACCTAATTTGTATTGAATCACCTTGACATACAAAACATCTTTGATTCCTTCGGCCAGACCCTGCACCCACATCTTCTCTTTAAGAACATCATTTATATCTGACCTGGAGGGACAAAAAGTAAGTAGGGGGAGGGAGAAGCAGGGAGCACTGTCAATACAACACTGTTGATAGACAGACTGAAACTGGGCTTCAAGTTCTCCACAAAGAGTGTGGATGCTTGTTCCTCAGAGGCTATTCTCTTCTATCTGTCCAAATAATAGAAATCATGATTCCTGCTTTTCTTCTCACTCACTCATTTCTACACTGGAATATGTACAACAAAATACTGGATATGTTTCTCAAGAAGTCCTCATATTCTTGCATCCATGTAATGTGGCCTCTGCTCATCACAGTGAGAGCTCCTGGGGGAGGGGTCATTGAGTCACTGGAAGATGAAGGTAGTCTACTAACATAAGAGAAGGTTTTAGCTAGATTCAGTGAATTCTTAGTCACATGGGTTCTATTTGAATAGAATTAACAATAATTCCATCCCACTCTATGTCTTCGTAAAATCACAAGTATAGAGTGGCATATTCCCCCATAAATAAGGAAAACTTACCTGACAATTTGTATCTTTTTCATATCAAGGCTTCAGAAAGGTAAGTATTCCTTTCACCCTTCCTTCTATAATCAACTTTTGCACAATAAATGGTCAAATTTCCTTACACATAATTTATATCATATTTATTCTCACACTAATATATTAAATATAATATTACATGATACAGAGGGAATAATACTCATTTCATACACTCTGGACTCCTCATACATTCTGCAAGAGTTAATGCACAGAGACATGCAGTTCTTATGGTGACCCATGAGCTAAAGATGGGAATTTATTCATTTTTCACATAATTGTATTATATAATAATAAACGATTGAGGAACACGTGAGTGCCTTAATTGGTTAAACATCTGCCTTCAGCTAAGGTCATGATCCCAGGGTCCTGGAATTGAGTCCTGCATCAGGCTCCTTGCTCAGTAGGGAACCCACTTCTCCCTCTGCCTGCTGCTCCCCCTGCTTGTGTTTTCTATCAGACAAATAAATAAATAAATAAAATCTTGGGGAAAAAATTGAAAAATTAGTTCAGACAGGCTAAAATCCTGGCATACAAACAAGCACTTGGTGGTCTCTAAGGTTCTTGCCAACTCTGAGATACAACGGGCCCATAAAACACATGAATCCCTCTCCAAAGCCTCTGATAATACAGAAAACTCCTATTTGGCACTTGCGTATATCAATTCACTTAATTATTTCAATGAACTGATGAGATAAGTACTAGCTACTTTTAAGGAAATGGAGACTCAATGTAATTCAGTGGCTTTTAAAAGCTACATGGCATGATGCCTGGGTGGTTCAGTTGGTTCACCTTCAGGTCATGATCCCAGGGTCCTGGGATCGAGTCCCACACCGGGCTCCTTGCTGGGCAGGGAGCCTGCTTCTCCCTCTGCCTCTGCCTGCCACTCTGCCTGCTTGTACTCTCTCTCTCTCTCTCTCTCTCTCTCTCTCTCTCTCTCTCTCTCTGAAAAATAAATAAAATATTAAAAAAAATAAGATAAAAGCTACACAACTAGTGTACGGCAAAATGAAAGGTTAAACCCAAGTAAACTGACTCCAGAATTGTCAAACTAGTGCAAAGTAAAAACTCCACTAATGGAAAAACTGTACATGGGAGCTCTACTTCTTTTGACCTTTGGAACAGGAGTATTAGGTACTTGATTACATGGGCATTCCCCAAAATTTCCAACTCATGCATGACTTTTTTATTATGTTGCAGTGAGAGTAGTGGAGGTCAGGTGGTTCCCATTTTGTTCCCATTACTCCTATTTTGCCAGCCAGCCTTAGTTTTCTAACATGAAGTTCAGAGGCGTATTCCTGACTTGGAAAACATCTTGGAGACCTTTTTGTGGCTGTGTTTTTGCCATTGGAACTGTAGCCATGGATAGCCTAATGGGAACTGAGCTTAGTAGGAGCAAAGCCAGTGTCTGGAAATATGTTTCCTGCATGGGAGAGAAGGTAAGAAATTTGAAAGTTGGAAATCTGCTTGATAAAGGATCATCTGCTTGTGTCTACAGAGCTGAGTCCATCCACACTGGCCTTGAAGTTGCAGTAAAAATAACAGACAAGAAAAAGTGGAATGGGTAAAAATAGTCCAAAAGGAGGTAGAAATGATTGCCAGCTGGATCAGGTGTCTACTCTGGATCTTTATAACTATTTTAAAGATAGCAAATATGTGTACTTAGTATATCTCAATGCTGTAAAAGCCATACATGAAAAACCCACAGTGAATATCATCTTCAAGGAGGAAAAACTGAGAGCTTTTCTGCTGAGGTCAGGAACATGACAGGGATGTCCACTCTCACTGCTGTTATTCACCACAGCACTGGAAGTCCTAGCCTCAGCAATCAAACAAAAAGAAACAAAAGGTATCCAAATTAGCAAAGTCAAACTTTCACTCTTCATAGATGACAAGATACTCTATGTGGAAAACCCAAAAGACTCTACCCCAAAATTGCTAGAACTCATACAGGAATTCAGTAAAGTGGCAGGGTATAAAATCAATGCCCAGAAATCAGTTGCATTTCTATACACTAACAATGAGACAGAAGAAAGAGAAATTAAGGAATCGATCCCATTTACAATTGCACCAAAAACTTTAAGACACCTAGGAATAAACCTAACCAAAGAGGTAAAGGATTTCTACTCTGAATATTATAGAATACTTATGAAAGAAATTGAGAAAGACACAACAAAATGGAAAAACATTCCATGCTCATGAATTAGAAGAAAAAATATTGTTAAAATGTCTATTCTACCCAGAGAAATCTACACATTCAAAGCAATCCCTATCAAAATACCATCAACATTTTTCACAGAGTTGGAACAAATAACCCTAAAATTTGTATGGAAGAAGAAAAGGCCCCAAATAGCCAGAGGAATGTTGAAAATGAAAACCAAAGCTAGTGGCATCAGAACTCTGGACTTTAAGCTATATTACAAGGCTGCAATCATCAAGACAGTATGGTACTGGCACAGAAACAGACACATAGATCAATGGAACAGAACAGAGAAACTATAAAGGGACCCTCAACTCTATGATCAACTAATCTTCAACAAAGCAGGAAAGGATATCCAATGGAAAAAAGACCATCTTTCCAACAAAGGGTGTTAGGAAAATTGGAGACCCACATGCTCTCCAGAATGAAACGGGACTATTTGCTTACACCATACACAAAAATAAACTCAAAATGGTTGAAAGACCTCAGTGCGAGACAAGAATCTATCAAAATCCTTGAGGAGAACATACGGAGCAATCTCTTTCACCTTGGTTGAAGCAACTTCTTGCTAGACATGTCTTCAAGGGCAAGGGAAACAAAAGCAAAAATTAACTATTGGACTTCAAGATAAAAAGCACAGCAAAGGAAATAGCTGACAAAACCAAAAGACCACTATGGAATGGAAGAAGATAATTGCAAATGTCTTATCAGAGAAAGGGTTAGTACCCAAAATCTACAAAGAACTCATCAAACTCAACACCCAAAAAACAAATATTCCAGTCAAGAAATGGGCAGAAGACATACAAATGGCCAAAAGACGCATGAAAAAATGCTCAACATCACTTGGCATCAGGGAAATACAAATCAAAACCACAATGAAATATCATCTCACACCAGTCAAAATGGCTAAAATTAACAAGTCAGGAAACGACAGGTGTTGATGAGGATGAGGAGAAAGTGGAACCCTCTTACACTGCAGATGGGAATGCAATCTGGTACAGCCACTCTGAAAAACAGTATGGAGTTTCCTCAAAAAGTTGAAAATAGAGCTACCCTATGACCCAGAAATTGCACTACTCGCTATTTACCCAAAGAATACAAACATAGTGATCCAAAGGGGCACTTGCATCTCAATGTTTATAGCAGCAATGTCACAATAGCCAAACTATGGAAAGAGCCAAGATATCCACTGGCAGATAATTGGATAAAGAAGATGTAATATTTGGTTATATATATATATATATATATATAAACCCAATATATATATATATATTATATATATATATATATAAATATATATATAAACCCTATATATATATATATTTNGGATAAAGAAGATGTAATATATATATATATATATATATATATATATATATATATATATATATACACACACACAGTGAAATATTGCTCAGCCATAAAATATGAAATCATACCATTTGCAATGATGTGAATAGAACTAAGGGTATTATGTAAGCAAAATAAGTCAATCAGAGAAAGATAATTATAATATGATTTCACTCATATGTGGGAGTTAAGAAACAATACAGAGGATCATAGCAGAAGGGAGGGAAAAATAAAATAAGATGAAATCAGAAGGGAAGAAAAACCATAAGAGACTCTTAACTCTGGGAAACAAAGTGAGGGTTGCTGGAGGGCAGCGGGTGGGAGGATGGGATAACTGGGTGATGGGCATTAGGAAGGGCACTTGATGTAATGAGTACTAGGTGTTATATGCAACCAATGTATCACTAAACTCCCCTCTGAAACTAATAATACACTATATGTTAATTAATTGAATTTAAACTAAAAAATAAATGTACTATAATAAAAAAACAGATATGTTAAAAAAACAGAATGAACACCTTTTCAAAAAGTAAACTTATGCACCAGGTTGTCACNATTAATTGAATTTAAACTAAAAAATAAATGTACTATAATAAAAAAACAGATATGTTAAAAAACAGAATGAACACCTTTTCAAAAAGTAAACTTATGCACCAGGTTGTCAAAAGAATATTGTATCCTCATTTTCATTACATACTACCCTAGGAACTCACCTCTTATGTAAAATATGAACATTAAGATGGCCTATTTTAGGCTAGCAACTTAATTGAAAATGACATTATAAAAAGCACTATACTTTATTTGATACTCATAATCACATTTACCCTAGAAATTGCAACTCAAATTGCACATGGACTTAGATAACATTTAGTCTGGACTTGGATAACATTTGGTCCATGGGCTGTACGATTTAAACATTACTTATTTGGAGGACAGCTTTGACACTGACATAGTCAAAAATTCATTAAATAAAGTAGTATTGGCAGATTATAAAATGCTAACATTTTTTTTTTCTGAAGAAAGTGAAACCTGAGGTGTGGAGCCACAGTTGTGTTATCAGAAAAGTACATCGTGAACCATCACGATGGTTCACTTTTTTTTTTTAACTATTTACAAGTTAAAATCAATCACACTGAAAACCCTAAATATGTTGGTGAATATGCTTTATTCAGAGAAGGGGAAAGCAAGTTTTCTAAAGGAATTCATATATCTACTGTTTGAAATGTGATTGTTATTTATTATCCAAATAATTGTTATTTATTATCCAACAAATAATAATGTTATTTATTTATCTTCCAAAGAGAAAAGGTTTTCTCTTATTCATAGAATGTGCTTACTTGCTGACAACATCACAGGTATAGACTTGACAAATTACCAGAAGTATTGCAGGAAATAGGAATATACTTCCAGGTTCAGCTTATAAGATCTAAGACTCTAAAAAAATCACCTATTATACAAGGTAGTATAAACACATTTTGATGGAAAATTACCCTGTGTTGGTTTTGAGGTTTAGTTTTATGATAGGCCAAAAATAACCCAAAGAGAAGATTTAAGTCAGATGGTTGATAAAACTGGGAAATCTTACACCTTCAGAGCAGAAAGTAATGTTAATAGCTTGAAAGAGGACACAAAAGATACATATGGTCCATGTCATTGAAAGTCATTGCATTTGCTTCACACTGGGACCCATAATTTGAGGAAAGGAAAATAAAATTTATGTCTACACAAAAACATGTACATGGATGTTTAAATATTTTTTCATATTTATTTATTCATAACTGTCACAACTTAGAAACAAAAAGGATGTCCTTCAGTACATAAATGCAAAAAGAAATTGAGGTACACCCTAGCAATGTAATATTATTCAGCACCTTATTTTTTTAAAAGATTTATTTATTCATTTTGGAGAAAGAGAGAGAGCACAAGTGGGGGGGAGGAGCAGAGGGAGAGGGAGAATCTCAAGCAGACTCCCCACTGGGTGTGGAGCCCCATGCGGGTTCAATCCCACCACCCTGAGATCATGACCTGAGCCAAAATCACAAGTTGGACACTAAACCTACTGAGCCACCCAGGTGCCACTTATCCAGCACTTTAAAGAAATGAGTGATCAATCCAAAAAAGGGGGGGGTGGAATCTACCATGCATATTAGTAAGTTAAAAAAGTCAATCTGAAAAGGTTACATACTGTATGATTCCAACTATATGTCATTCTGGAAAAGGCAAAAGCATGGAGACAGTAAAAGAATCAGTGATTTTCAGGGGTTAGGGAAGAGGGAGAGATGAATAAGCAAAACAGGACTTTTAGTGCAGTGAAATTGTTCTGTGTGACACTACAGTGGTGGAGTCATATCATTATACATTTGCTAAAACCCATAGAACGAACAACTCTGGGAGTGAACCCTAATGTAAATTATGGACTTTGGATGACAGTGATGTGTCAGTGTAAGTTCACTGATTTTACCAAGCATACCACCGTGGTACAGCTTGTGGGGGCAGAAGATGAATGGGAACTCCCTGTACTTTCTTCTCCATTTTGCTATGAATTTGCAACTGCTCAAAAAATAAAGTCTACTAAAAAGAAAACTACTATGTGAGCTTAATAATTCATTTACCTTCTCTGGTCTGTTTGTACACACCTAAAAGATCAGAAATAAATAGATCATCTTAAGGTGACTTCAAACTCTGATTCAATCATACATGTGACCTGCAAATTCATCCATGAAAAAAAAAAATCAAATGACAAGCAAGGTCAATCTAACGGAAATTTTAAACAACATAAAGTCAACATGTGTTCCATATTAGAATAGCACTGATACTTCTTCTAGATTACAAAAACAATGATTTTGATGTAATAAATATTTTTATTACTTGTATATTTTACAAGTTTACAAGCTCAACGACATTGTTTCCCATCAATAACCCTGCCAGCAAATCAGAATGGGAATTCTTTTTATTTTTTGCTGATTTTCAAAAATATTGGTGGCAGGATGAATAAGGAAAGGGCAGTACTGGAATAACCTGTCTTGGAAGAGGAGTGTCTTTTGAAGAATATGCATACCAGACCCCAATATTCTAAGGATGAGCAAAGCCTTGTGAACTCTGAGAAGAGCTCCAGTGATCATGTTGCTACAACCACCTCCCACGTATTATTTCTAGTTGAGAACTGCTATCTTGGGCCATTGCCCAAACCCAAACTGAAAAATTAACTTGTAGGGAAGTTTCTTTCAACTCTATTCCCATAGATTTTTAAAATTCTCTTTTTGAACATGCCAGTTTTGCTCTTATATAGTGATTACAGCAGTCTCTATCTGTGTGTGGTGTGTGTGTATTATTTCAGCTGCTAATTTACCAGTTCTCTATAGATAGGATCCGTGGATTTTTCATTCTTACATCATAGCACTTAAAAATGCATTTTAAATACTGGCTGCTATCAGAAAGGATGAATACACAACTTTTGTGTCAGCGTGGATGGGTTTGGAGGAGATTATGCTAAGTGAAATAAGTCAAGCAGAGAAAGTCAATTATCATATGGTTTCACTTACTTGTGGAACATAAGGAATAAAATGGAGGACATTAGGAGAAGGAGAGGAAAAGTGAATTGGGGTAAATCAGAGGGGGAGATGAAAGATAAGAGACTATAGTTTCTGAGAAACAAACTGAGGGTGTGGAGGTGAGGAGGGTGGGGGGATGGGTGAGCATTGTGGTGGGTATTAAGGAGGGCACCTATTGCATGGAGCACTGGTTGTGGTGCATAAACAATGGCTCTTGGAACACTAAAAAGATAAAATAAAAAAATAAAATATTGGCGGCTAAGAGAAGAAATATATAAATATGTATTGGCTCACGCATAATTTCACTAATGGTGTTAAATCTTACCCTATACACATCAGAATTTCTACCCTAATTACTCATCTGTTCAATAACTGTTTAATAGGGGGTGCCTGGGTGGCTCAGTCGTTAAGCGTCTGCCTTCGGCTCAGGTCATGATCCCAGAGTCCTGGGATCGAGCCCTACATCGGGCTCCCTGCTCTGAGGGAAGCCTGCTTCTCCCTCTCCCACTCCCCCTGCTTGTGTTCCCTCTCTCACTGTGTGTCTCTCTGTCAAATAAATAAAATCTTAAAAAAATAACTGTTTAATAGGCAAACATGGTTTGCTAGTCCCTAAGGTAGATACTAGAGATGGAAAGATTAAGGACACTAACCGTATTTTAAGGAGCTCACTAGTGGAGAAAGGGACAAGTGAATTAATTCAAAACAATGGGATGGAAGCTACTCAAATACAGAGAGTGTGAGAGCAAAGAGGTATAGTCCCTAAACCAACCTAGTGGGCAGCAGAGAGAGAATGGGCAGAACAGGAAAGGGGAGGTGTACTGAAAAGAGTTGTAGTAAAAATAGACTTTCTTTGATAAGGTAACGTATGAGATGAGTTTCAAAGGGCAATTAATGTATATGCAAGTAAAAGGTGAAAATTTTCAGAAAGAGAGAAGAGTGTACAAAGAACAGTGGCATAAGCACGGTCTGAGGAAGTATGCATAGTTCAGTATGGCTGAAACATAAAATAATAAAATTGATGTGTTGGTGAAGCTAAACTATGATCAGCTTCAAGGGCCATGCAATGAAGTAGTTTCAATTTATCTTGAAAACCAAGGGAAAGGTTTTAAGCAGAGAAATGACATTATTACACTTGCATATTTGAATAATATTGAAATGAAACGCTGCCCATCACAAATGAATAAATATTTAAATGACTCTGGGAGTAGTTGGAAGAAAATACTGTACAGGTGGGATAAAATGGGGGGTCACAATAAAGACAGGAGGTAAGTTTGGAAGTTGTAAAAGTAATTCAATTCTCAAAATGGGAAAGAATTATGGGATTAGATTTGAGGCAGAGAGATCATTAGGGATTATGATATAATATTCAAGAGTAAATATCAAGAAATCAAAAACAATGGCAGTAGGATTGGTAATAAAGGGAAATAGGAGAAATATTAAAGCAACAGGACTGGCAAGACTGATGTTCTGTTGGATATAATGGAAATGACTTCCAGGTTTTTAGCTGGTCACCTGTGGCTACAGAAGTACCAGAGCCAGGTTCAGAGACATTCAACCTGTACAGTCACAAAGGCATACAGGAAGGCTTAATGCTTGGCTTAATATTCTACTGTCAGTGTCTTAAAACTCTGAATAGTTTTGAACAAGGGTCCTTACCTTTTCATTCTCCACTGGCCCCTCACATTATATTGCTGGTTCTGAGGGATACCAGTCACCAGCACATGGAATAGATGACGCAGATGAGTTTTGTTATTACGACAGAATAAATTGACAAGTACAGCTTGGACCTGTCATCAGTTAGTGGGCTATCTGTTCAAAACCTTGAGCTAGTTCCTGGAGGTTTTAAAAGCCTTTGCCTCTGCCTTCATGAAAGTTATCTAGGATATGTTCTATGTGTTAAGATTTTCAAATGAAGCCTCTATAGAACAGCCAAGTGAAGACATCTAGTAGATGGCAGAAGAGATCCAACTAGAAATAAAATGTTGAGAATCATCAGTCTAGAGATGACAGCCAAAGTCTTTGAAAGAATGAAGTCACCCAAGAAGAGGGAACAAAGTGAGGAGAGGGAAGTTGGGATCTGAACTATTGAGATCACCAATAGTAAACCGTAACTAGACTTAACAGGAGAGAGTAACCAAAGCAGAAAAGCCCTGCCCCTAGTAATTAGTAGTGGTGAGTTTATTTTATTTTATTTTTATTTATTTTTAATTTTTTTCCCTCTACCTCCCCTACGAGTGGCGACTTTAAAGTCAAATTATCTATACTCCAGTCCTGATTCTACCACTTATAAAACATATAAACTGGGCGCCTGGGTGGCTCAGTGGGTTAAAGCCTCTGCTTTCGGCTCAGGTCATGATCTCAGGGTCCTGGGATTGAGGCCCGCATCGGGCTCTCTGCTCAGCAGGGAGCCTGCTTCCTCCTCTCTCTCTGTCTGCGTCTCTGCCTACTTGTGATCTGATCTCTCTCTCTGTGTCAAATAAATAAATAAAATCTTTAAAAAAAAAAAAAAAATAAAACATATAAACTTAGGCTTTTACTTAAGTTTTACAAGCTTCAGTTTCTTCAACTGAATTATGGGAAAAATAGGACCTAAGTCACAGGGCTCTGTGAGGGTTAAATGAGATAATTCATGGGAGAAGACTTGTCACAGAAGAAAAATCAGTGAGTATTAACTACTATTTTTTTCTTATTATTTTTAAGAATAATCAAACCAGAAGGAACAGATGTCCTAGCAAATGTCAAGAAGAGAAAAGAGTTAACTAAAAGGGGTGGAGGGGAGGGAGAGAGAGAAGAAGAAAAGGCAAAATGCCAGATTCTTGCATGGTTCATCAAAGAGGAATGAAAAGTCCCACTGTATTTACAAACAAAGAAGGGATTAATGAGCTGTATAGGAATAGTCCCAGTGTACCAGCACTGTTTGGGTTGATTGTTTGTGACAAGTCAGACGAACTTAATCAGTTTGAAACTGAGACTAAGTATATCTGAAACTGCAACAGTTGAACATATAAATGATACCTTGGGGTCCCTGGGTGGCTTGATCAGTTAGACCTCCGACTCTTCATTTCAGCTCAGGTCATGATCTCGGGGTCGTGAGATTGAGCCCCACATCAAGCTCATGCTCAGCACAGAGTCTCTTTGCCCCTCTCCCTCTGATCCTCCCCTTGCTTGAGGTCTCTCTCTCTCTCTCACTCAAATAAATAAATAAATAAAATCTTAAATAAAATAAAATAAAATAAACATATCAATGATATCTTAAAATTTTTAATTGTGAACGTTTTCCTTTTCTGAATACCCCTCATTCCATTTCCAAAAGTCCTAATACCCAGTAAGACAAAGAACCCTTATTGCACACTGATACTACTGTAATCTGTGGGTAAGCTAATTATAGAACCCAAGACTCTGAAATTCCAAACCTTTCTCTTAAGGAGAGGAAGTTCCTGTTGGCAATTATATTTTATCAACTTCCTCTTAGAAGAAGTAAATAAGAAAGATGCCAGACAGAGTTTTCATGGAGTGTGTGGCCATTATGTTCCTTAACACAGAGTAAGTTTCTGGAGTGGGGCCAGTACAAACTTCTACCTGGCATCAAGATACTGGTTCTAAAAATATAGGATCCACCATGAGACTCTGAGAGGCCACTCACTTAACAAAGACTTCTTGAGCACCAGACACTGGACACATGCTGCTAAAAGAAGATGCAAAATTGGGTATGAATTCTTCAGGAAGCTTACAATCTAACAGAAAAGATGAGATAAATGTATTAGTAACTGTCAAACCAGGGAGAACTTGAATGGGACATGAAAGAAGTCCAAAGTGATTACTGAATGTTGTAGAGCTAGAAAGATTGTAAGGGGTCAGGCAATGGACATTATTGAATTCCAGATCAAGAAAACTTGAACTTTATTTATTTTACAGTGAGGAGCTTCTTTTTTAGAAGATTTATTCATTTGAGAGAGACAAAAAGAGAGAGCACGGTGAGAGGAGCAGAGGGCGAGGGAGAGGGAGAATCAGGCAGACTCCACACTGAGTGCAGAGCCCCATGTGTGGTGCTTGATCTCATGACCCTGACCCTGAGATCAAAACCTGAACTGAAACCAAGAGTCAGATGTTTAACCGACTGCATCATCCAGGCACACCACAGTGAGGAGCGCTTGAACGATTTTCTGGTAAGACCTGTGATGGTCACTGACCCACAAGTACCATAAGATCTAAACCTCGGGAACCAGAAATTTCAAGACTGAATATGCAGAATTGGGAAACTGGGCAGATAGAATTGATGGCTAAGATCAGATGGAAATACATAAGCATATTGAAGTAAAGAATAGTTGTAATAACACTACAAATATGTGTAAGTTCAAGGCCAAACAAACAAAAAAAAAGGAGTCAGTGATTGGAATAGAAAAGGATATAATCAGAATTTTTATGGGAAAGAAAACCAGAGAAACATATTAAAAAAGGATTTCTAGAGTGAGATGAAAATAGAATGAGAAAAAATAGCATTTACTATTTTCAGATAAGTGCTTCACTTAATGGTCTCTCATTTATTTATCCCAAAATGTCTCTGGGATAAATGTTACTATTTCCTGCAGAGGTGGACAAAGAGGCTCAGAACTTTAAGCCACCTGTTGAAAAGCCTCATAGCAGATAGGTGATGGAAATTCACACTCCTACTCACCAGGTAGGGCTTGCTGAATTAAAAGTGAGAAATTCTGAACTGAGAGGCAGCAAGTCAAAACTCCAGTCCAGGCACCTGGGTGGCTCAGTGGGTTAAAGCCGCTGCCTTCGGCTCAGGTCATGATCCCAGGGTCCTGGGATCGAGGCCCACATCGGGCTCTCTGCTCGGCAGGGAGCCTGCTTCTTCCTCTCTCCTCTCTCTCTGCCTGCCTCTCTGCCTACTTGTAATCTCTCTCTCTGTCAAGTGAATAAAAAAAAAAATCTTTAAAAAAAAAAAAAAACCTCCAGTCCAATTCCTATGTGCCTTCCCAGGATAACATTTGATAAGTCATTTCACTCCAGAAATTTCAGGCTTTTCAGATGTTTAGTGAAGGTCTTGAACTAGATCATGTACTCTATAATGTTCCTTTTTTGTTCTGATATTTTATGATTCTATGCTTTTATAATGTTACAGTGAATTCTGGAAAGGATGCAGAGGGAATGGATGCAAAATAACATGACTAGCATCAACAAAAATAACTGGGACTTCTTTTCATCCGAAAATGAAGGTGAGAACAAGATGATTAAATGTATAAAGTTGGAGAAATTGCATTTAGAAGGCATAGGAAACAATTTCAAGACTGGTTGGATATTGGGTTGAGGGAAAGTAGATAACTGAAAATGGTTCTCAGATGTTTGATGAACCATAAGTCAATTAGGCTGCTTTTGACATACAACTTTTAAAGTTGAAACTTCCAGGGAACTATTCAATGAATGATTAGAGAACTCCTGCTTTTAGCATTTTTAAAAAAGATGTTATTTACTTATTTATTTGAGAATGAGAGAGCATGCATGATGGGTGGGGGGAATTACAGAGGGAGGGGGGGAGACTGGAGGAAAGAATCTCAAGCAGACTCCGCACTGGAACCAGATTTGGGGCTCAATCCCACCTCTCTGAGATCATGACCTAAGCTGAAACCGAGAGTCCCATGCTCAACCCTGTGCCAATCAGGCACACCTTAGCTTTTCTATTTATCTTAGAGAAAGGGAGGAAGGGGAAGGTGTGTTTAGATAAATTAGCTTCCAAATAAATCTGATTATAGGGGGGTGCACCTGGGTGGTTCAGTTGGTTAAGTGTCTGACTTTGACTCAGGTCATGATCTCTGCATGTTGGGTGTTGGGATCGAGTCCCACTTGGGCTTCCTGCCTGGTAGGGAGTCTGCTTGTCCCTCTCCCTTCCCCTCTCTCCTCCCCCCAACTAGTTTGCATGTGCTCTCTCTCTCTCTCTCTCTCTCTCTCTCTCTCAAATAAATAAATAAAATCTTTAAAAAATAATCAAATGTATTTGTTTACAACTTTATGACCAAAGTTCAGGGTCCATTTAGAAAAAGGCAGAATCTTCAGAATTTCTATAGTGCAGATCTATGGCCTGGAACTTACAACGGGGCTCCATAGTTAAGTGAATTCAAGCTATGATAGCACTTTTAACAGACAGCCTGGTACCCTGATCTGGTGAACACAGCAAAGGCTCGGAAGTTCAGATACCTCAGCTCTAGTCATCACTCGGCCAATAATCAGTGGAGTGACAAAAGACAGAGTTATTCACACGTGTGTGCCCCTGTTTACTAATCTGTAAAATCAGTAAAATTAGTAGGTACTTTATAGGTAAAATCACCTATCTTAGTCGTAGTTTCTCAAAAGATGGTGGATAAAGGTAGAGGGTTAAGTCAAATCATCTGTTCAGGCTTTTAAGTTTGTTAATATCCACTACCTCATTCATTCAACTTAAAAATACATATGTCCTCCTTTTGTGATTAAAGATTTTGAAAAATGATTAAATATTATTTCTCAAAGAAAATCAAACCCATTGTACGTAGTAGAGTATGTAGTTCAGTGTGTTAGAGTATGTTGTCCTGAACCCTTTGAGGTTCTGACCTGCATTTAGAGTCTTCCTCTCCTCACCAGTCATGACCAACCACTGAAATATCTGTCTAAATGTAACTAACTTCCAGTTTTAATAGTTTACTTCTTTGGGATAAAGACCCAGTATGTCAAAAGTCATTGTGGATCAGGTTACTGTCAGGGTGTTTGGGATCAGCCACAACCAAAGTCCTAGTTAATTTCTCCTTTTCCAAAGGAAAACATACTTTTGTCTGGATTTAAAACCAATCTTCTCATACTATACCTGTGTGGAAAAAAAAAAAGGAGAATTTTTTTTTCTCTTGTGGTTTTGTTTGCCTGTTTGTTTTACTCAGCAGTCTCTAATTGTTTACTCAGAATCAGAGAGAGTTCATGGCAGTCTGGAATTCAACCTCAGACCAAGGTTCTTCTCAGTTGCTGAAGCACTGCACAATTAACTTCAGAGGGAGGATGCTATTCTGAAGCTCCCTTACCCTGGACTTTTGATTTATTTGGAGGAGTGGGCGTTCAAAAACTTAGGCTTTAGTGTACATACTTCAAACAAAATTATGGAATCTCCAAGTCAGAATTTGAAGACAACACCATTATTATCTTTAGGAAGATTTCACATTTCTGAAGACTATGGCTTTCTTCTTCCAAATCCTCTGGTAAGTATAGAGCCTTGGACCAAAGCATAATAGGTTTCTTGAGATGCTGATTTTTTCCTTCTTTTGTTTGCTTAATTTATGTGGTTGTCAGGGGACAGGTGATCTAAATACCTGGACGAGATGTAACAAATAATTCAAGGTATAATTATAAACAAAAGAAAAGTGATAGCCCCAGCCCAGCACAGCACAGCTCAAATGAGCAAATCTGTAGTTACCAAGGAAAAGACAGAACTTATAGACCAATTAAGGAAGCAAATCAGTTTATCTTGGCTTGCTGGTGAGAGAGCAAAAAGAACACTGGAGGCCATGGGTATGTTGGGCACTGGTGGGAGGAATCAGATATTCACAGACGTTGCTGAGCAGAGGAAGTAACCCTTGAGAACTAATACTTATTTCTTAATTGTTCTGAAGGTACACCCTGTAATGCAATTCTGTTTCATCACTTAACCTTTTACAGTTTTAACCTGTTTACTCTCTGAATGGGATCCGAAGCCTAGAATGTTAAGGCTGTAAGAGTGCTTAGAAGCCATCCTGTCCCAACTTCCATCTTTTACATTTGGGCTAGCTGAAGTTCAGAGGAAGTGACTCTCCAAAGTCATATTAGTGTCAAAAGCAGAACTAGTACTCAAGGCTCTTAACACCTTTTTTTCTACTACATCATAGATAAGGGCCAAAACTACTTGGTTGAAAACTAGGGGTCTAATATTACAGTTATTGCAATGACTTAATAGATCCAATTCCTCCCCCTACCATAAGCCTAATTTGTCATTTAACTACGATTAAAGAATGGTCTAGAATTCAATGAGCTCTGTGATCCTCAGGGGCACGTGCACCCAAATGTTTAATTGAATACCTATTCTAATGCTTGTTTACTTTCAATTGCTATTTGCGGAATACTGATGAAGATATCATCTATTCATTGGTCCCAAACGCTGTCTGTAAAGCTTTTAGCTGAGAGAACAAGTCACAGATGTACAAGTAACTTGAACATTAGAAGTAATGACTTCAGTGTGTTACGGAGAGTAGGGCTGTAGTCCAGAGTACAGATTGTATTCTCTGACTGCCACTGGGGTGACCAAGAATTTGCTTTTGCCAGGGACTTAAAGGATTCCCAAGATGTGGGTCTTTCAGGGCTAAAGCAGGAAAATCCTGGGCAAACCAGAATGAGTCAGTCACCCTGACTCCCACTTACTAACTCTTGCAACTCTGTGTGAATCACAAGAATTGCCTGACCCTGTTTTCACATGGAGTGGAAGGAGAACTAGTGCCCCTCCCACTGGACTGCTGTGGAATGAAACATTTTCATAAATCCAGGGAAAGACTAGAAGCAGTTCTCCTGGCGTTCAGTCCAATGCTTATTATGAACTCCATTCTGTGTGTAAGACTTGATTTGGGAATATTCTCATCATCCCTGGTTCACAAGGAAGAAAAGGCCAATAGGCTAACGCACTCTCGTTGGGATTAAATGTGTGCACTAAGCAGACGAAAAGCAATCTTATAAAGTATGTAACTTCATAACACCACAATGATTGAGTTCCCCTCTGTGTTTCCTTTTTTGATAAATAAGAAACCTAAATGAGAAAAAATAACCAGTGTCCAGTGTTTGTGATGTCCGGAGCCAGATCATGTCTGTCTTGTGATTTGGTTAATGGATAACCCCTTCCAAGAAATTTCCATTTCTGAGTTCGTATAAAAAAAAAATTCCCTGGCATACTGGGCCTCCTTTAGGGGAGTCATATGCCAGATTTCTGAAAATGTGATTCTGTGTTTCAGTTTTAGTTTCCTTTGATTTGTGAAAATTTTAAACATCTCTATTTCTAGGAAGAGGGGAGAGGTGGAAGTTTTAATTAGAATCTGCCCCAGGTTGCTCAATCCATCAGGAGGGATTTTGTCACCAGTGGTACCAGGCAGCAGAGGTGTTGAAACTGATTACAAATTAGGAAATGTCTCACACTGACTTTGCTAAGGGCACAAATAGGTTTTGCCTCCTTTAATTTAAAGGCAAGTGATGGGAGAGTGGTTCTGTCATGTCAACTAGCCCAAAGATACTCTTCCAGCAAGCTTAGATACTTACTATAAATATTTACTTCCAAGACGCTCTGAAGAAAACAGTCAAGCTAATGAATAGGCAAATATTGTGGCTTTAAGGAAGGGGGCTGGCTTGGTATTAAATACTCTACCCCACTGTTGCTGTCTATTCTCAAATATTTCCAGGGGCTAACATTTCAGTGTGGAAAATGTATACCCGTCAGACTCCAGTCCATAAATATGCTGCAAAAATCATTTGACAGATCATGTGTCCTGTGACTGTGTATGTGTGTTTGGGTGGGGGGAGGTGGGAAGTAATTTTTCTTTAGACATAAAGAATACAAGGAAGTCAGTTTGGCAGGAAAGGAGGGACCTACGGTAGATTATAGCTGTAGATTAGATGGGCACAGAACAGAGATCTCCAGCATTAGGCTCAGGAATTTGGATTTCATGCATCTGGCAACTGACATAACCCAACTGGAGCTTGAATATTTTCCCAGCAGGATGTTATGTGCAGGGTGGGTTAGAGTAGCAGTTCCTGGACTGCACACCAAAATTATTTGGGGAGCTTTAAAAAACACTGACGCCAGAGCCCCACCCTAACAGTTAATTCAGAATCTCTAGCCTAAATGGCTCAGAGCTTGAAAGCTACAGAATGCATCGAAGACAGTGCAGGTCCAGATTGGAGATGAAGGTCTACACTTGCGAGGCTGGCTATAGAAATAAAGGTGTCATGGCCAGAAGAAGCCCTGAGTAGAGCTTGGAAGTCATTGAAATACAAAACCAAAAGATGCTTCTATGAACCTAAACTTCTCATCAACCATTATCTTTGATCTACTATTCTTACAGGGCAGGGAAAACGCTCGATTCTGTTCTCTTTCTCTTCTTCCTTTCTTCCTTTCTTTCTTTCTCTTTTTTTCTTTCTTTCAAACAGTTCCAAACTAAAGAGTTAGTTCCCAGGCATCATCCAGAAGTGACTCATAAGTGAAGAAGAAATGATGGAATTAGAATATCACTATCTCACTGAATGTACCAAATGTAAGGCATAGCTGCCACACACACACACACACACACACACACACACACACACAGGCCACTGACAGCCCCCCCTTCACTACGCACTCCTGCTCCAAGTACCTCTTGAGTACTGTGGTGGGTGTGAGAGAAGTCCAGTCCTGCTCCTGCAGTTCTGGTCTGCTGGGGGTGTTGTGCTAATGGGGAGGACAGGATGGTCAGTGGAATTGCAGAGTATGCAAGAGGATTGCCATCAGGGGAAACTTACTGAGAAAAGCTTTGCTCAGTCCAGCCTGAAGGAAGGACAGCACTGGACACAGGGGGAAAGGGTGTGAAGAAGACAAGGAATTCAGATGTGAATCAGGTGTTGTCCCTGCATTCTAATCCTCTTTGGAATGTGGGCTGTGCTGTAGGTATCAGAGGAGGGAAAAGATGTGATCTGACCAGCTCTTGTTAAGAAGGTTCTGAAGCGGGGGCGGGGAGCAGGCACATCTTAAGGACAATGTCTGGCAGGTGGCAGGAATTAGAGAAGCAGTGACAGCCTGGAAGTAAAGGCACCAACAGGCATGGAAAGGAGGCAGGAAGCATGAGGTCTCCCATCTGGAATGGCTGGGAGGGTGCTTTCTGTCAAAAGGATTCTAGTGCTGAATGGGGATTTAGCTGAAGGAAGAGGACTACAGGGCTAACGGGTCTACAGGATGACATGTGGTGTAATGGTAGCAGGGACTAAAGCTGTTTTGGAGAAGAGAGGCTTTAAGGGCGGAATGCAGAACTGGGAGTTCAGAGGCGATCCTGGTGCACACCAGAAGTGATGGGGAAAGCTTCCTGGAGAAGACAGAACTTAGAGAAAGTTTGCAAGGTTAATTAGTTGGTTTGGATAGACAGAAGGGACACCCTGACATGGTCATCTCACCTAGACATAGTTTTAATGTTCTTGCTATTGGTTTGTCATATTTTATTTCTCTTCTGGATTGTTTTGGTAGCATTACTTACCATTTATTTGGGGGGTTTTTCTTAGCTTAATTTTGATCAAAATATTTATTAAACATATTTTCTGGGCGCCTGGGTGGCTCAATGGGTTAATGCCTCTGCTTTCGGCTCAGGTCATGATCTCAGGGTCCTGGGATCGAGGCCCACATCGGGCTCTCTGCTCAGCAGGGAGCCTGCTTCCCCCTCTCTCTCTGCCTGCCTCTCTGCCTACTTGTGATCTCTCTCCCTCTGTGAAATAAATAAATAAAATCTTTAAAAAAAAACATATTTTCTGTGCAAAAAAAAGGAATATCACTATCTTATTAAACCCAGTGAAATAATGGATGGAGGAAAGAATCGTCAATAGTAGCTCAGAACCAGACACAATGCCTCTCCTAATAGCAGTGCACATTCCTGACTGCCTATGAACTATTCTTGACAAAAATTCTAATGAGGCTGGTGGTGCTTATGATAGCTCAGCGTTCTCAAAGACAGTCTTTGTCCAGGGCTCAGAAGTTCTCACTGTTTGGCAGTAAACCCTAAATGGTCCTCTAGGAAAAACAATAACAACAACAACAAAACACACACACACACACACACACACAGAGGAAACAAACTGAGGGTTGATGGAGCAGAGCTGGGTGAGGAGATGGTATAACTGGGTGATGGGCATTAAGGAAGGCACTTGATGTAATGAGCACTGGGTGTTATATGCAACGGATGAATCACTAAATTCTACCCCCGAAACTAATAATACACAATGTGTTAACTAAATTTAATTTAAATAAAACAATTCGAAAAAAAAGGAAAAGAGAAATTTTAAGTGTGCCATGGAGCAGGAGAAAAGGACTGGTGCCAGTAGTCATTGGGATGTTAGGAACTTTATTCTTTTTTTGAAAATTTTTTTCATTTTTTAATTTTAAATTTTAGGTAATTAACGTATAGTGCAATATTGGTTTCTGGAGTAGAATTCAGTGATTCATCACTTACCTATGACACCCAGTGCTCATCATCACAAGGGCTCTCCTTAATACCCATCACCCATCTAGCCCATCCCCCTGCCCACTTCCCTTCATCTCCCCTCAGTTTGTTCTCTATCGTTACGAGTCTCATGGCTTATTTCCTTCTCTCCTTTGTTTCTTCCCCCCCCCCCGGCCCGTTACCTCTGTTCATCTGTTTTCTTTCTTAAATTCCACATATGAATGAAATCATATGGTATTTGACTTTCTCTGACTGCTATTTCATTTAGCATAATACATTCTAGCTCCCTCCATGTCATTGCAAGTGGTAAGCTTTCATTTTTTTAATGGAAGAGTAATATTCCGTTGTATTTATATACACATCTTCTTTATCTATTCATTAGTTGATGGACATTTGGGCTCTCTCCATAGTTTGTCTCTTGTTGATAATACTGCTATAAACATCTGGGTGCTTCCCATTCCGTAGGCTGCCTTTTGGTTTTGTTGTTTCCTTCACTGTGATGAAGTCCCAATAGTTCACTGAACTTTATAGTGATCAAATAACTATTTGGAAAAATAGACACATATATACTGTCCTGTAGAAATTCACAATCCTTGATGGAAGCAGTGGACCCCAGATGCTTAGAAGGAGGAATAGAAAAATAATTGCCTCAGTACTATTTTGTAGCATTAGAGGCTAAAATTTTCAGACAGAAGTAGGAAATATTCAAATATTCCCTTGAGAAATTATTGCCACCTACCCTAGTTTCCGGGGCATGCCTGATCATGTTGAACAGGGATTTGAGGTAGTGGTGGTAATATAGTAGAGACAGAGACCAAGGGATCAGATTTCATAATAGGTAACATAGGTCAGTAAGGAAAAATGTGTTTGGGGGTAGGGAGGTTGGATGGCATATGGATTTCTGTGCCAAAATTCGGGAACCAAGAAAAGGGGGCACCTGGGTGGCTCAGTAGGTTAAGCGGCTGCCTTCGGCTTAGGTCACAATCCTGGAATCCTGGGATCAAGCCCCACCCCAAACTCCCTGCTTAGCAGGGAGGCTGCTTCTCCTTCTGCCCCTCACTCCACTCTCATGCTCTCTCTCTCGCGCGCGCGCGCGCAAATAAATAAAATCTCAAAAATAAAAAATAAAAAAATAAAGGAACCAAGAAAGGTAAGTTGAGCTAAAGGGGAAACTGGCAGACAGAGATAAGCAAATAGAAGCAGGGGTAGCCAAGAAGGTCTTCTGGAAACTGGAATTTTAAGATTTTTTTTTTTTTTTTAATTTATTCATTTGACACAGAGAGAGAGATTACAAGTAGGCAGAGAGGCAGGCAGAGAGAGAGGAGAGAGGAGGAAGCAGGCTCCCTGCTGAGCAGAGAGCCCGATGTGGGCCTCGATCCCAGGACCCTGGAATCATGACCTGAGCCGAAGGCAGCGGCTTTAACCCACTGAGCCACCCAGGCGCCCTGGAAACTGGAATTTTAAACAATGATGCCACTTAGAGTTTTCTGGTGCAGGATATCTCAGCCACAGAGAAACATGCAACAACACGGGGAGACAAGCTGACGAATCCTAAGAAAGAATGAAAAAATTAGCCACAGGAAAATACAAATATGCTCCTTTCATTCAAAATGAGGCTCGGGGCATTTATTAGTTTCCCAGGACTGCTGTGACAAAGTTACCACAGTTTGGTGTCTTAAAACAACAGAAGTGTAATCTCACAGAGTGCTGGTGAGCAAGTCTGAAGTCAGGGTGTTGGCCAGACTAGTTTCCCTCCAGAGGCTCTGCAGGAGAATCCCTCCTGGCCTCTCCTGTCTTCCCGTGGCTCCAGGCATCCCCCTCTCATGGCAGAATAGCCCCACTCTCTGTGCCCACCTTCACGTGGCTTTCTTTCTGTCTATGTTCCTTTTGTTTCTGTCTTCTCTTCTAAGGACACTTGTCCTTGGAGCCACCTTAATCCAAGATGATCTCATCTTGCAATCATTAACTAAACTACACCTTCTTCCAGATAAGGTCAGATAAGGTCACGTTCGCAGTTTCCAAGTGGATCTAACTTTCTTTTTTTTCTCTCTCTCTCTCTCTTCTCTCTTCCACTTCTCTCTCTCTTCCTTCCTTCCTTCCTTCCTTCCTTCCTTCCTTCCTTCTTTCGTGGAGGCATACATTTAATCCACCATGGGAGTGAGATGAAAAGATAAAGCATTTCAGGGAGAGAGGGACCTGAGCAACCGGAACTGCCATGGTCCCAAAATCTGACCTTACCTGCATGACACGGTGAAGACAATGAAAAGAAGAGTGCAAGATATCAAATGGTCAACCAGGCAAGGGACAGTTATATCATCGACCAGCTTGTCAGCATAATGTTAGCTCATGTTCACCAATATGACCTCTATATTCTGAAGAAAAGGCCCATCCTCTCCCATAAAATTGTACCTTAAAGGTCAGAGGAAAGCTGGAATATGAAAAAACATCATATGGGCAGTAATTATGTGACCATGGCTACATGGGAAAGAAGTGTCTTCTGCATGAAACACTCTGGTTTGAGTCTAGAATTCAATTCTAGGCCGGATAAGGCCCTGGGGATTACTGACGACAGGAAAAGTTAGGACAATACAGCCCAGAATTTCTAAATCATGACCAATTTGAAGTAGAATATTTGATCCCATTTCATACCATTTCATACCACAATTATGCCAATTTTTGCCAAACTATGTGTCTTAATTTGGTTTTGAAACCTGGTTACCATGAATATCTGCTAACGGCTTTTAATAACATCTTATGGCTTTATTATTGATCAAATTCTTTTAATTATACATAATCTCAGGTTTTAAGTCCCATAAATTAACAATCCACTGTTTGATGTATTATTTCACATTTCTTTTTAGTGTTTATTTATTATTAATCTTTAGAAATTGGGAGACTACTTGAGTATGGTGGCTTATCATTAGCCACAGTGAATAATTTTATGGAAAAAGTTTCTAAATGTGGTTCCTTTACAACAAAATTAATAAAAGTGTATTAAATAAATATTGAAAAAATTTAAAAATATATAAAACATTATTTATGGCTCCACCACAGAATCAAAATACCTTTGGTGTTTGAGGGCAATTTACCTAAGGGTATATATATATCTTGGTATGTGATTATGTGTACGTGTGTGTGTGTGTGCGTGTGTTTGCAAAGTTGTAAAGTTGTAATCTTGTTGTATGTCCAAACCTGTGCTCTGCATATTTAACCTGATACTATAATGTTTGCCTGAAATTATTCAGTCCTAATAACATAATTTTAATACTTTCATCAAATCCCATTTGCATGATATAACACTCCAATTTAAACAGCATTAGACATTAGGGTTAATTTCAGTTTTCTCTCATAAATAAAACTGATACATAAAACTTGTGTGTCTATTCCACCCTTGATGTTTTAGTTCAAACCAAACCACTTACACAAAAATTCTCTAACTTATTTCTGAAAATAACTTCTCATCACTAGCTAATTTTGAGGGCAGCTGTTCTTAGAACTCTTCAGCATCCTACTTTCTAACCTCCAACCATTTGTGCTCTCTTTCTAGTGTCAAACTAATGACCTTCTCTGGACTTACTATTCTCTCTCTCTCTCTCTCTCTCTCTCTCTCTCTCCCTCTTTTACTGGCATTTTGTTCATTGTTTCAACTTAGTAAGCATTTTTTCACTATTTTGTACCTTCAAGGACACGTAGGTAGATTTCTTAGAATACAATGGAAGACCAAAACAAAACATTTGGTCACCCTAGATAGACTAATTAATTTAGTGCCAATTAAAAGCTATAGTCTGTATTATTTGCCTAGTGTTTATTATGGAGAATGACTGTGCTCCCATTTTTGGTGGAGAGAGAGGCCATAGAACTGCTCTCTATGGGAGCTGCTATCCATTGCTATTCAGCTTCAGTCTCAAATCTATTTAACTGTCCCTCAGGGGAAAAAAAATGAAAACAAAAAAGAAAAAGTAAAGACCATAAAAGATTTATTGTCAAGTCCCTTCTCTTTCAAAGCATTATAGCTGTACTTTAGTGTGTCCTCACACAGCTTACAAAAATATTCTCTCCAAACATCTTCTATATTCTATGTCTAGGTTCTCCTGATTTCATGCATCATAATAACTTTCTAATGCTAAAATATACTGACAACAATGGTCAAAATTGATTGGTCTATAAATCAATCAATCGATTGGTCTTTGACATACTATTAAATAAGAGAGAGAGTGTGTATGTATGGGGGTTGAGGGGGGAGAAGGAGAAGCAGACCCCCTGCTGAGCAGGGAGTCCATTGCTTGACTTGATCCCAGGACCTTGGGATTAAGTCCCGCATCCGACTCCCTGCTGAGCAGGCAGGCAGATGCTTAACCAACTGAGCCCCCCAGGCCCCCCAGGATTATCCTTTTCTATTAATAACAGTAGTGTTATTCATTCTTTCAGGGACTACTCCTGAGGTTGTTCATAAGATGCGTTAGATGTGGTCTCATTTTTTTCTGTGTGCTGGCACAGAAAATCATAATTTCTGAGCCTTCCTGAGACTAGAGAAATTTCAGTAATTTTAACTATATTTTCCATTTTTATGCTTATTGATTCATTTAAGTTTCCTACTTCTAGATAAAAAAATTGATCTTTTGCAGTGTTCCAAATGGCGATTCAATTCAGATTTTCAAATGTATTAGCAAAATACATTTATACCATTTTCCTGTACTTCATTAAGAGTTGAGTTTTTCTTATTTCCAATTTTAACCCTTTTATAATATATAATTGTAGTAATTACTATTTAGTAAATGCTCACTTGGTACTCCTCCTGTGTTGACCTTAACTACATTTTTCTCACCTGAGCCTCGCAATAATCTTCACTAGTCACAAATGATTCATTTGAGAATGACTGGATTCAGCTTTATCTCTGAAATGTATCTCCTTGCTATCCACCCTCGTGTAATCCACCATCATTTTCCCTTGGGCTATTGCCTTCTACTGTGTCTCATTTCCATTTTTGCCGAGCTATACAGCTCTCTGCAGAGCAGTCAGAGTGATTTTTTAGAAGGAAAATCCAGCCTTGTCACTCCACTCTTTAAATCTCTTTTTCTACTCTTTGGAACAAAACCAAAAGTTTTGTTGGTGGTTACAAGGCCCCTCATGCTGCTTACCTATCTCTGCAAAGCCATCTGATAATTTCTTTCACCTCGCTTGACTTCCCTGCAATGTCAGATTGCTTCTTAGCATGACACGAAATCTTTTATTTCATTCATAGCCATCTGCTTCAAATTCTAATCTGATAGTTTAAATTCTAATTTTTAAGATATTCATATTATCACCCAGCTTTACTGATATTTCCCTGGTTTATTTTTCCTCAAATTTCATTTTTAAGCTTTCTGTATTATTTTCTTAACCAGAAGTTTTAGTTAACCTAAGTGCTAATCTAACAGAGTTTATTATTTCTATAAGATAGATCCTTTTAAAAGTCTATTTTATATTATAAATGTGTTGAGAAAAATTATCTCTAATAAAGCAAAAGGATGGCTGTGTGTTCATTCGATACCATCCTGGAGCCCTTAACAGTCTCACCTGAGGCTTACTTAATCATCTAAGGAATGTCCCTTTGTTTGATATGCTACTGCTATTGATTATGGTCCAATCTAAAAGGTTACATATTAACTTGAAGATTGTTGTACAAAAAAGCTACAATTGATTTCTGTTGAATAGAAGGTATAATCCTAAAGTTATGGACATTAACCGGATCATATTATTATTATTTTTTTTAAGATTTTTATTTATTTATTTGACAAGAGAGAGCACAAGCAGGCAGAGAGGCAGGCGGGGCGGGGGGAGGGTGGAAGCCGGCTCACCATGGAGCAGAGAGCCGGATATGGGCTCTATCCCAGTTCCCAGGGATCAGGACCTGATCTGAACACAGACACCTAAGGACTGAGCCACCCAGGCGCCCCTGGAGATCATTGTTATTATTAAGCCTTATAATTTGCTTTTAACATTCTTTTTTCTTTTTTTTTAACTCTGTAAATATCCAGTTTAACAAGTGCTTTTGAACCAACTTTTCCATCCTGCTGATTTCCTCATTAAGGAACCAAATGTATTTTGGACACACATTCTTTATTTGTGTGAGTGATTTTTTTAACTTTCTGAAACTTATACTTTGACAGATGTGTAAGTCTAGCAAAACAATAACATAAAATAGGAAATTGGTTTTTCTTTTAAAAGATTTTTTTTTATTTATTCATTTGACACAGAGAGAGAGATTACAAGTAGGCAGAGAGGCAGGCAGAGGGAGAGGAGAGAGGAGGAAGCAGGCTCCCTGCCGAGCAGAGAGCCCAATGTGGGCCTGGATCCCAGGACCCTGGGATCATGACCTGAGCCGAAGGCAGCGGCTTTAACCCACTGAGCCACCCAGGCGCCCAGGAAATTGGTTTTTATAAAGGAAAGAAGGCCAAATATTTCATTATCTTTGTCCATCCCACTCCTAGATCTTCCAGTTATTGGAAGGAGAGTAAGAAAAATACACAAAGTTTCAATTTCCTATCCAGTTACATCTATCTTCCATCCCCCTATGTCCACCAGAAGTTCTCTCTGTGTTTACTCTGAGGCCGTATTTTTTTTTTAAGATTTTATTTATTTATTTCACAGAGGGAGAGAGATCACAAGGAGGCAGAGAGAGGGGGAAGCAGGCTCCCCGCCGAGCAGGGAGCCCGATGCGGGCCTCGATCCCAGGACCCTGAGATCATGACCTGAGCCAAAAGCAGAGGCTTTAACCCACTGAGCCACCCAGGCGCCCCTCTGAGGCTGTATTAATTGGACTGAACTCTGAGTTAAGAGAAGGTTGTGTAACCTTAGGAAAGCAGAAATCCATCCAACATCTCTGGGCTCTATTTCAAGATGGAAATGAGGTAATATGTTCTTTTTTTATGATTTTATTTGTTTGAGAGAGAGAGAGATAGTGAGAGAGAACATAAGTGGGGAGGAGAGAGAGAGAAGCAGGCTTCCTGCTGAGCAGGGAGCCCGATATGGGGCTCCATCCCAGGACCCTGGGATAATGACCTGAGCCCAGGCAGACACTTAACTGACTGAGCCACCCAGGCGTCCTGAGACGGTATGTTCTAACCCATAACATGTACAACACAAATGTGGGTGGATTGCAGACATAAGCATCAACAATTAAACTAGAAATAACCTAAAAGAAATATCGCTGGGATCGGAAGAACTTTCTAAGCATAATGCAAAAACCCAGTGGTTTTTACCATTTGGGTAAAAACCCAAAATATTGGTTCACTTGACTATCCTGTTGTGAACAGCTATTTCACACACTACACAAAATACAATGATCAAAGCACATGCAAAGATATTCAAACTCGTTAATAACCATTGAATTGTAAATGTGTATGATAGTATGATAGCATGTACAATTTCTGGAAAACTAAATAAGAAACTTGGAAGCGTTGTTATAACTAGATAGGAGATGAGAATTAGGGCACCTTTATTTACTGTCTTATAAATTTTGTGCTTTTGGACTGTTTTGCCATAAACATTGATTGCATTATTTTTAATCATCATTTCCAAAAGAGGTATATTTCTTGCGAAGTTATTTTTATAAGTTTATTAAATATGAAAATAATTATGGAATTGTAATGCAATAATACAATACATATCCTACCTTAAAAGCAAAGCAAAATGAAAAAAGTTTGGTAATGTTCATGTCTAGAATCATAGCTAAGTGGCACTTCCATTATATATCACATGCTATAATTACAATTATAAATTTATGTAATTTTTCTGTTACAAAATCAAGAAATGGTTCTCAACCTTTCCATGTGAAGAATCTTTAATCCACCAAATCCACTTTCCGAAATTTGTTCTAATAATAAGAAAATATCCAAAAATACATGTATAAGGATGACCATTTCAGATTTGTTAATAGTGAAAAATTAAAAATAATTAGTAATATTCATTAATAGAATACTGGAATGCCATACAAGTTTTTAAAACAGATGTGCTAGATATGCATGAACTGACAGAAAAAAAGGTGCTAGTTCATGAAAAACTCATCAGCTAATCCTGTCTCCTACCTTGTAATTAAAAAAGAAAAAAGCCTGGTGATCAAAAGTAATTAACAATTCAATACTTTCTTCTGTCTCTAGAGGAGAAGCTAGAAATAAATACTACATTCTTAATAGATTATGAAATATCTTTAAAATCATTTCTCCAGTTCTTGATCATTTTCAAGATCCCCACATCAGTGGTTTTCAAACCTTGGAGCACATCAGCTTCACCTGAAGGATTTGCTAAAACACACACTGCTGGGCCCCACCCCAGGGTCTCTGATTTAGTAGGCCTGGGGTAGGGCCTGAGAATGTGCATTTCCAACAAGCTCCCATGCTGTTGGACTAGGGGCCACAATTTTTTTTTAAAGACTTTATTTATTTATTTGACACAGAGAGAGAGATTACAAGTAGGCAGAGAGGCAGGCAGAGAGACAGGGAGAGGAGGAAGCAGGCTCCCTGCTGAGCAGAGAGCCCGATGCGGGCCTCAATCCCAGGACACTGAGATCATGACCTGAGCCGAAAGCAGAGGCTTTAACCCACTGAGCCACCCAGGCGCCCTAGGGGCCACAATTTGAAAGCCCAGATGATCACAAAAGCTCATGGTTTTCTTGTGTTTGTGTGATATGTGAAACACAAACATCAGAACTTTTAATTTTATTCTTTTTTCTAATTTTTATTGAAATTCTATTTAGTTAACATACAGTGCAATATTGATTTCAGGAGTAGAATTCAATGATTCACCACTTACATATGACACTCAGTGCTCATCACATCAAGTGCCCTCCTTGATACTCATCACTGCCTAGCCTCTACCCCACCACCTCCCTCCATTACCTCTTGGTTTCGTCTATGTTTTTAAGAGTCTCTTATGGTATGTTTCCCTATTTTTTAATATGGGAGAGGAAAAACGGGAGGAAGGCAGAGATCCCTCTAGAAATCTCAGGGAAAAGAAAATGTAAATATTCCACTGCAGCCTTGTGGAAGGCAAAAGGTGGTATGTAAGGATTTCCATGCAGGTGAGGAAAGCAGAAATCCAGGATGCCTCCATTTAATTTTCAGAATAGAATCCCTTGTTTAGGCATCATAGAAGGAAGGCTGGAGGTGATGTTTTCTGAAAACCCACCTTATTTTATTTTATTTTATTTTAAAGATTTTATTTATTTGAGAGAGAGAGTGGGGGGGGTTGGATAGGTAGGAACAGAGGGAGAGGGACAAGTAGATTCTGTGCAGAGCATGAATCCCCACACATCGCTCAATCCCCTGACCCTGAGCTCAAGCTCTGAGCCAGAAGCAAGAGTCAAGACACTCAAACAACTGAGCAATCCAGGTGCCCCTTAAAATCCCACTTTAAAAGGACCCTCTGAATATCATAACTCTGTATCTTTGATTTTTCTTTTATGAAGATTATATTCCATTGTCTCTGTAAAATCGTATTCAGTTTTTGTTTATAAAATATAGGCATCATACAAACGAGATGACAAACAACTTGCCAGTTCAGAGTCCATTTACCATAAATGTCTCTGCCTTTATTCTTGCTAATAGTCTCACCTCTGCCACCACTTTGTAAATCCCCAAACTTGTGTCAATCTAATTATCAGCCTCTTCAATTCTGTACCTGCTGCTGAGCATTGCTGGGGAAGATTATACTACCATCCTTATGAACTTTTTCTCCCAGGGAGAAGAGCAGGAGAGCAAGGTAGACTCCTTCCCAGAAGCAGGGGTATTGTGTGAAGAACCCATGAGGACGGGATGCCCGGGTGGCTCAGTTGATTAAGCGTCTGCCTTTGGCTCAGGTTATGATCCCAGGGTCATGGGATCGAGTCTCAAATCCGGCTCTGGCAGGGAGCTTGCTTCTCACTCTTCCTCCTGCTCCCTCTGATTGTGTGCTCTCACTTTCTCTCTCTCCCCCCACCTCTCTTTCTCTCTGACAAATCAATTAATGAAATCTTAAAGGAAAGAAAAGTAAAAGAAGAACACCTAAGGAGGAGAGTGTGATGGGATTTTCTTTCCATGCCATCTAATATGGGCTTATGAGTGTTTAAGACTTCATACACTCTTGTGGTTTTAACTACATGTGGAGTTTTTACCATGGGCGCCTGGGTGGCTCAGTCGTTAGGCATCTACTCAGGTCAAGATCTCAGGGTCCCAGGATCGAGTGCCGCATCAGACTCCCTGCTCAGTCAGAAGCCTGCTTCTCCCTCTTCCACTCCCCGCCTGCGTTCCCTCTCTAGCTGTGTCTCTGTCTGTCAAATAAATAAATAAAATTGTTAAGTAATAATAATAATAATATGATGCTGGTATAATCTGATTTGTTGTGAAAGCTAGTAGGGGGTTCTCAGTTTGTTTGGAACTGACTCAGTTTCAAAGATGGCAAAGAGAGGATTAAGTAAAGTCTAATTTTCAGAGATTGTGGATTGGATGTTAGATTCACCCAAGTTAAGAATTAATTAGGAGTTTGAACCCAAATTTGTGTCACATTCTGAGAGACAGAGGATTGCCTCCAACAAGTAATTTATGGGTAACTTATAGTTCCATACTTCTTCAAACTGCACTGGGTCTTATATAGTATTATAATACAGTATAATGTACATAATGTAAGACAGTGTACTGTCTGTATTTTTAGGTTTAATTTCCTGTTCCTTCTCCCATCTATACTTAATTTAACACCAACCCCTTTCTTCAATTCATAGAACCTGATCTTCACTCCCCTTTGGTGAGAAATTGAGTTCATAACAAACGAATGCCCTCAAACTCTAGACTTTCTCCTTCTATCACTTTATTTTTTTAAATTTTATTTATTTATTTGACACACAGAGAGAGATCAGATCACAAGTAGGCAGAGAGAGAGGAGGAAGCAGGCTCCCTGCTGAGCAGGGAGCCCGATGCAGGGCTTGATCCCAGGACCCTGAGATCATGACCTGAGCCGAAGGCAGAGGCTTTAACCCACTGAGCCACCCAGGCGCCCTCTCCATCTACCACTTTAAAGCATCTGGCTCTCTTACTCCCCTCTACCATTTGGCCTCTTACTCCCCTTTTTTCCTCCTCTGTGACATTTTGCCTGAGCTTACTCCTGTCTGTCCTTTATCTTCAAAATCTTCCTCTTTCAAGACTAAACTGCTCAATGTTCTCATTTTAAAACTGAGGGTTACTGGGGGGTGGGAGGGTAGGGATAGGGTGGATGGGTTATGGACATTGGGAAGGCTTTGTGCTTTGGTGAATGCTGGGAAAGGTGTAAGCCTGATGATTCACAGACCTGTACCCCTTGGGCAAAGAATAAAAATAAAATTTAAAAAAAACTGAGATAAGTCTCAAACCCACGTAACCCCTTGCTAATGCCCAAGACTCTCCTAAAGATCGTAATTTATACTTTCGGTCTCTATGTTCTTACTTCCTCAACACACTAAAAATTGAACCCTGCTTCCATGAACCTGACCTAAATTTCTATATATATGGAAAGACTGATATATACATGAGTACCTTCTTAATTTTTTTTTCCAAAGGGGACAATCTTCCTTTAACTTTCCATGGATATGCCTGACCTGATAAGTCCCTTCTTTGATGTTTTCTAATGTCTTCTAATGTCTTGACTTCTGTAGGGTGATTCTCTTCTGACCCACTGACCCTCTTTTTGATCTGTGCGGCTGGACTCACTTCCTCCATTGTCGTTGCTCCCCAGTGTGCTGATCTGGGCCTTCTCCTTTCACTTTGGACTTCTCCTGAATGACTTCATACACTCTTGTGGTTTTAACTACATGTCGAGTTTTTACCACAGTTATGCCTCCCAACTGTGCATTTCTAATACTAATTTTTTCCTGAACCTCAAACTGCAAATGCACTTGTCCAGTATGTGGCCATATCTTGACATTCTAAAATAGAGAACAAGAAATTCACTATTTTTATGCCTTCTCTTTGACTCCCCCTGCAATTCTTTTATTATTATTATTATTATTATTATTATTATTATTATTATTATTATTTGCCCCAAGGGTACATGTCAGTGAATCATCAGGCTTACACCTTTCACAGCACTCACTATAGCACGATGTAGTATATATATATACACGATGGAATACTATCCCTCTGCATTTCTGTTTCAATCTGTGTTCCCATTGATACATTCAGTAACCTATTTCTTAAAGGTGGAAATCATCCTTACACGGCCTCTCCTTCTTAACCCAGAGACACAACATTCAGTTGCACAGTTTATATTCTGAAAAAGGAGGCCCAGACCATAGGGATAGATCGGGAGCTGGCAAACTTTTTTCTGGAAAGGGCCAAATAGTAAATACGTGAACTTTTGCATACCATGTAGCTTTCCTGTTGCAACTACCCGACTCTGCTGCTGTAATGTGAAAGCAGCCATAGACTATATATAAACACACGAGTGTAACTGTGTTCCAATATCAGTTCATTTACAGCAATAGGTATAGTGTGGTTAAGATTGCCTATGTTCTACTTGGCTAAACCCTGGGTCCAGCACAGGCAGTGCTATTAGACTAGGAGTCATTTTGCCCTTAGCCCCCATCTCTAAATTTAATCACTCATCATTTTAATTTTACTGTCCAAATATTTCTTTTTTAAAAAAGGATTTATTTATTTATTTATTTGAATGGGAGAGTGCAAACAGGGGGAGCGGTAGAGGGAGAGAAACACAAGCAGACTCCTCGTAGTTTGAGATCATGACCCTGAGATTACCCTGAGCTTAAATCAAGAGTTGGATGCTTAACCGACTGAGCCACCTAGGTGCCCCTTTCCAAATATTTCTTGAATATTTCCTTTCTAAATTCATTGTCATTGTCCAAATTTAGTCCTCAAATAGTACTTCAAAGCCTTCCTGGGACGCCTGAGTGGCTCAGTTGGTTAAGCAGCTGCCTTCAGCTCAGGTCATGATCCCAGCATCCTGGGATCGACTCCTGCATCGGCTCCTTGCTCAGCAGTGAGCCTGCTTCTCCCTCTGCCTCTGACTGCCACTCTGCTTGCTTGTGCTCTCTCTCTCTCTCTCTCTCTCTCTCTCTCGGACAAATAAATAAATAAAATCTTTAAAAAAAAAGCCTTCCTAATCTGACTTTATATCTTCAAATCTTATAAACAAAATTATCTTTCTAAAATTCAAATTGAACCATGTCACCACCTACATGAAAATAAAATTCTTATGTACTTTATAAAAAGCACATTTATCTGGTTTTCTGGTCTCATCATTGATCACCTTTTCTCTTGAGCTTTATATTCCAGTAACACTGAGTCACCTGTAGTCTCAGGAAGCACAGTTCTCTCTATATCCACTAACTCTTCTGTTTTACTGCCTTCCCATTTCCCCCTTCAAAGTCACTTTCAGACTCTTACACTGGCCCCAATTGTCATAATTCTACAAATACTTCCCTTTTATTTCCCACAACTGTTGCAGAATTAACAACTTCCTCTTCTTTGCAAGTTCTTAAGCTTACCCACACGTCAGTAACTGGACATATTACACTGCATTGGGATATATATGGATACATTTTTTCTGCCTTACTAGATCACATGTTCCTTAAGCCCAAGGACTGTACTTCAATCATCTGTGTGTTTGTAATGCTTAGGACAGGACCCAGCAATGAGTGAATTCTCAATACTTACTGAACTGAACTGACCTGAATTCTAATTTAAAACTGAAATATGAAAGCAGCTACTCTCCCAAGGCTCCTTCCCAGAGAGGTCTAAAATACTGAGATGTTTCCATTTTTAATGCAGAAAGAGCTTCCAGATCACTTTAGGCCTTGGATGGAAATTGCCAACGAACTCCCTCATTTGATTGAGAGTCACCAGCTTCAAGCTCGAGTAAATGAGGTATATATTTTTTATTTTTCTCTTTAAGTTCTTCTTTTTTTCTCTTTAAGTTCTTCCCACCATCCTATTTTCATCCCCACACCACATTTCTTTCTCAGCATTATGAAAGCAGGTCAGTGGATCCAGGGACACCAATCATTGCCATTGAGATTACCAAGAAAGCTATCTCACCTTTCCTGAAGAATAGAATGATTTGTTCCTCATATTACACATGCATTTCCTTAAAATTTCCAGAGCCTGTGCAAAACAATTTCTGAAACATATTAAGCACTCAACAAATATTCGTTTACAGAAGGAAGACTTTCTGGTTGGGAATTATAGGTAAGCTGATGGATAAGATCGAGCTGGAGAAGGGTGAGCATTGAAATTCTCAGTGTCCTCCTTGTATGTAACACGGTTAGTGCTCCTCTTCCTTGATTTTACCATCAGGGTCTCATAGTTGAGTCAAGAGAATTTCTGAGTTATAAAGTTGGGTTGGTAGGTTCTGCAGAAGTAATTGATAAGAGGAGCATTATTTCCCAAGAGTGAGTAAGAAACAGTGAAACTTCTTGGTACCTGGAGTACTGACAGTAGCCCACAGAAATAATAAAAAGATGTAAAAAGAAAACATGACTTTTATTCAAGGAGACCTGGGTTTGAATCTTGGTTTTATCATATAGCAGCTATCCAACTTACAAACAAATTATTTCATCCCTGTAATTCTGCCTCCTTTTTTACAGAAGAGTAGAAGTTCTGGTCTCATAGAATTGTTGTATGGACTAAATGACTTCTTTTCTCTCTGCCATTCAACAGTGGGTTCAATATATATTTATACTTCCTTTTAGTCTCTTCTCCACGAGCTTTAATCCCAATTTGGAGTGCCATGACGTTTCAGAGATGCAAGAAAGTTTTTCCATTCTCCCTAAATCTCCATAGCTGACTTAAACATATTTAATATCTATAAATACTAATGGATTTAAAAGTACTTACTAGATGCCAGCTAAGTGCAGGCACAAGATTGGAAATCCTGTAAGAGATGCAAGAGACTGTCTTCGGTGTTTATGAAGATGGCAAACTAAACCTAAGAATTTATTTTCCTGCTGCATAAAGTCTCATTAATATGATGAAAGAAATACAAAAAGGAGAAGAAAGATACTATCTTTAAGTGCAGGGGAACAAGAGAAAGTACCAAAGATGGATAAACCTTTAAGAATGTTTATTTCATATGAAGCAGATTATCAGAGTGTACTGTACCCATCCAAAGCATTCAACCAAAGCAAACTGAGCCTCTGTAGCATCCTTCTTCCATTTCGGAGTAGCAAGGCATAAAAGCAAGGTGGAGTCAAGAACCGTTTGTAGAAGAACAAATTAAGGTTCAATTTGTGATCTACACAGTTCTCTACAGCAGGCTTCCCTAGGCTTTACTTGATGACACTATCATGAATGAAGTTAAGGACTCATTGAATTGGTGCTCCTCATATGTTAAATATAAGGGAGAAAAGGCCAGGAGTGTACAGCTAATTTCTGACTACTGAAAACATGGAAGTTGGGGAAAGAGTTTAGTACAGCTGTGAAAATAATCCCCTGACACTTCTACTGGGTTGAATAGAGTCCCTTCAGAAATTGTCCACTTGGAACCTAGGACTATGACCTTATTTGGAAATAGGGTCTTTGCAGACGTAATCAAGGTAACTGAGGTCATACTGTATTAGGGTGCAGCTCCCAGGAAGCTACACAAGAGGAGACTCAGCAGCATTCTGGAAACATGATTAAGGGATGCTTTAATAGCTACTAGTTCTGATAGAACTGACCACTGTTCCTGAACATGAATTGATAACACCAAATTACCATATAATATGAAGAGAAAGAATAAGTCAGAACACAGCAGGAAGGGACTAGACATTCACAACTAATGGCTCTGGTGAGGTCAATGTTTTTAAAATTCTAATGTCTCCACTGTATTTACTTCATAAAAATAAATAAAATAAATGAAGTTTTACATAAAGGGAACTATTGGGGAGCAAAGAAACAAGCAAAAAACTCAAAATAAACTCAAATAAATCAGAGAAACATTGGTTATAGAAAAAGGACACACTTTTCATAAAATATAAAGCAAAAATTAAAGAAACACCAACTCTCAGAAAAATGCAGAAAAGGAGAAATGGATGACCCCAATTCTACTAACTAGAGTTTCCCAAAGCAGAGTGGTATAGATGGAGGAAAAGCAAAGCTTCAAGCATTTAAGAACAAAGTTTTTCAGATCTTAGGCAAGATTTGAATATTTTATCAGAAAAACAATGGGGGTAGGGGTAACAGATACAAATATCCTTGTGAAATTTCAAATTTTCTAAAATAAGTAGAAAATTCTGCAGGTTTTAATCAGGAAACAATAAAAAACAAAACCAATTTACTTACCCTGGAGTAACAGCATTATTTATAATAATAAGTATTAAGAGGCAATTTAACACCTCTTTGAACAGCTAAAATTAAAAAAGAAAATTCAGCATTATCAAGTGCTGATGAGGATATGTACCAAAAGAGACACTCTTTCATTCCCTGGTGGGAATGCAAAAAATAGTACAGCTACTTTGGAAGACGGTTTGGCAGATTCTTAAGAAGTTGAATGTAGACTTTCCATATGACCCAGCAATCACATTCCTAAGTATTTACCCAAGTCATATGGAAACTTATGTGTGTGGAAAAGCTTACATGTGACTGTTTATAGCAGCTTTATTCATAAGATTTATTAGGAGGGATGGGCTCACATGAATATGGAGGCTGCAACCTGCAAATTGGGGGCCTAGGAAAGCTGAGAGCCAAGGAAGCCAACAGTCCCAGCCTGAGTCCGAAGGCCCGAGCACTGAGACCACAGATGTCCTAAGCCAGGAAAAGATGGCTGACTCAGTGTAAGCAAACAGAAAAATTCATCCTTCGTCCATTTTTTTGTTTTATTTGAGCTCTAATGGAATGGATGATGCCCACCCGAATCACTGAACACGATGTTCTTTACTCAACAGTTTAAATACTGTTCTCTTCCAAAAACACCCCCTCAGTGACACACCAGAAATAATGTACCAGTTATATGGGCATTCTTTCACCTGGTCAAGTCGACACATTAAATTGACCAACACAGAATGTAACTAGGTCGTGAGTGAGGAACCCTCATAAAGAGGATTAGTGGTGGGGCACCTGGGTGGCTCAGTGGGTTAAGCCTCTGCCTTCAGCTCAGGTCATGATCCCAGGGTCCTGGGATCAAGCCCCACAGTAGGCTCTCTGCTCAGCGGGGATCCTGCCTGCCCCTCTGCCTACTTGTGATCTCTATCTCCATCAAATAAATAAAATCTTAAAAAAAAAAATAAAAAAGGATTAGTGGGCTTATAAATGTGGTTCCTGAGTTCTCTCTGGCCCTCTTTAGCTATAATGTGAAGACACACCAGAAAGACAGCAACCAGAAGACGGCCCTCCCCAGAACCCAGTCAAGCTGGCCCCCCACTCTGATCTTGGGCTTCCAGCCTCAAAAATTGTACAAATTAAATGTACACTGGTTATAAGCCACTTAATCTGTGCTACTTTGTTATAGCAGCCCCGACTGGATGAGACACTGAGTTATATCCACACAATGGAATGCTTTTAGGTGTCAGAAATGTGTTTTGCTAAATGAAACATGTCAGACCCAAAAGACTGTATATTGTATGATCCTGTTCAAATGACATTCTGGAAAAGACAAAACTGTAAGGGCAGAAAACAGATCAGTGATTACCAAGGACTGAGGTGAAAGAAGTGGGTGGTTGACTACTACAGGAGGAATTTTAGGATGATAGAACTGTTCTGTATTCAGGGGGATGGCAAAACCCACAGAATTGTATATCACCAAGAGTGAATTGTATGCAAATTTTAAAAACCAATTAACTGGAACTGGGGGCAATCTTGGAATGGAATGTAGACTACGACAAACGAGTGTAGCTGTGTTCTAGATATGTGACATAATTTCATGGGGGCAGGAGACTGTTGGGGAGAAAGGAGCTGACCTAAGCTGTGGTGGAAAACGATGCTGTGACTGGAGTCTGTATGGCCAAACTGAAGAGGAACCACACAGAATCGCTATACTCCAGCTGGGAAATTGGTTTTTCTGTGGGGTATGGTTTAACAATTCTGAAACTGCTTTATATGTATACTAGGTTGAGTAGATAAATAAGTGGATGGTGGATGATACTTCGTGGTCAGATATGAAAGTCATAAATTGGCCAATGGGGAAGACTAGAATCAACCTGTGGCACTGGATTAGAGTTGGAGACATGAGTATAAAGTCACTTTAGCATTATGTATGTGGGTAAATAGATAAACGTATGCAGATAAATCAATATTATATGGATATGGATATATATAATATGTGTGCACACACATGCACACATATTTCCTAGCTTTCTCCCCTGTGAGGACCTAGGAGCAGTGGCACCCAGGAGGAATGGGCAAGCCCAGTGTGGAGACAAATACCCTTCTCTAATAAAAGGAAAGAGGGCTCCTTGGAGAAAGGGCTGATTATAAACCTGGGACAGGGCAAATACAAGGTGAACCATCTCACACTGCCAGAAAGTAAAAGAATACTAACAAACAAACAAGAATGGTTGGGGCATGTCAAATGGGACGCAAAAGCCAACTTGAAAGAGCTCCCAGTGGCCAATATGGAACAACACTGCAAGCAAGTAAATAAAGTAGCATTGGGTTATAATCCAAAGTATAAAATAAATATATATCTGTTTATACTGATATTTTTAAAGATAATGTATGAATATTAATAAAATTTTAGGAAAAGGCACTTAGAACCCAGATTTTATTAATCATCCATGAGAACTAAAAAAAGTAAATTATCAATCAAATCAAGAAATAAGAAAATATACTATCCAAACACTTTGTCTCAAATGTTCAGAAATTATTCTAGCATCATGAATCCAAATCAAAATAAAGGACTCAGGAAAGACAAAAAAATTAGTATTTAAGAAACACTGCCAAACAATGAAATTAATGAAATATACCATCAATTTTTTTGGGGGGGAGTACAGTTAATTCTTAGTAGTCACTGCTAATGTGTCTGTAAAATAAGAAGGAATTTCTAAAATTTTGTGCATGCATGCGTGTGTATGGACATAGTCTTGTGGCCAAAATGCACTAATATGATGAAGGAGTTAAAATTCTATATTTATTTTTAACAAGATGTTAAAAAATGATGTGGAAGTTGTGAAAGTAAAATAATGTTTAGTTCATCATGCATGTTACATAGTAAATTAATAAATACATGTATATTTGACAACAACAAGCTGAGAAGATTTGTCTTATCAATTATCATGACATAAAACTACAAAAATTATGGTCAGATGATATGGGGGCAGCAATAAACAGAGAGGACCACTGGATTGGCTACTTTTATCATAAAAAAATAAATTCATTGCAGATGGATTAAGAATTTATATGTAAAAGACAAAAATTTAAAAGAATATGTACTTGGACTAAGGGAGATTTCCTAATGACTAGAACTGGGATATTTTTATGATAGACTTAATTTCATTAAAATAGAACCTCCATTCATCAAAATAGATGATAAAAAAAAAAGAAAAGCCAAGCCATAAACTGAAAGATGGTGTTGTCACATATATAGCTGAAGAAAAGACTTGTATCCGGATATCCAAAGTCTTGGAAATAAAACAGAAAAACAAAAAAACAAGTTAAAAACTGTGCTGTAAGCATGAACATTTTACAAAATAGCAAACATGAATGACCAAGTAACATATGAAAGATGCGAACCTTTATTAACAATCAGGAAAGTGAAAATTAGAAGCGTAATGAGATTGCATTTTACAACTTCTGTATTTACTTTCCATCCTACAATAAAACACAAATATGAAATCAAGTTGATTACTTTAAATTTAGGAAACATTAAGTTTATGACTCATTCTCCCCCTAACCATTTCTTTTTTGTAGAAAAAACTTCCATTACAAAGAGCATTTGTTGTTACTGTTTATTTTTCCTAAATCATTTTTTTTAAATTATTTGTGTTTGATTGGAAGGGAGAGCCCAGGGACTCTGGGATGTGCAAGAAATTGCCAAAAAAACCTCTAACCAAGAGCCACGTTCCCAAATCGGAATTTGCTCTTTTACCCTAAGGCTGCACTATAGGAAACCGATAAGGGCTTATGGCTATTGAACATCTGAAATGTGGGTAAGACAAACTGATACGTAAGCTATTCACTGGATTTTGAAGATTTGCTATAAAAAGAGCAGAATACCTCAGTATTTTTATACTAATCATGTGTTGATAGTATTATGGATATACTGACATAGAAAAAATACGTTATTAAAACAAAATTTCATGTTTCTTTTGAGTGTTTTTTTTTAATGTCCCAGCCAGAAAATTTGAAATTACACATGTGGTTCTCATTTCTACCAGGCAGTGCTAACTTGAGAAAGCAAGACAGTGGACAGTAGAACTAAAGTAGCACCCTGGTTCAGTCCCTTCCGCCCCTGTGACCCTGGGCTTACCCTCTCTGACTCAGTTTTATTCTGTGGATTTGGGGGGAAGACGGAACACCATCTGGCGTGGGAAGTTTTTAGCATCCTGCCTCGGAAACACTTGAGTTAAGAGCCTTATAAGAAGTAATAAATAGTTATTGTTAGAATTTTCAGGCTGCTTCCTGTTGGAATGCAACATCTCAGCAGCCACCCGCCCCCAGCCCCACCCCATATACACACACGCAAGCACGCGAGCCTAGAGCACATTGCCTTTGCCACTCTACCAGAGCCAGTTTTTAGGAGGAATAAACACGCAGCTGCGCGGGGCGCACAGACACAAAAAGGCTGCCCTCTAGCGGAGAGCAGAGGAAGGACGAGAGCTGCCGGTAGGGAGCCTGGGCGGGAGGAGCAGCGGGTCAGAGGCTGCTCTGGGGTGCCTAGGGCTTAAAAGGATACACAAGACGTCTGCCACTACCTTTTGTGGCACTTAAGGACCCCGGAGAGGGGAAGAGCTGGATCAGGCTGTTTCTAGAGCTGGGGCAGCCATGGGAGGAAGGAGGAGAGCCGAGGTGGGGAGGGGGCGTGCCAGGAAGCTGGAGCTCCTTGTTGGTTGGTGTCAGCTAAGAGGCAAGGCTGTTCCAGGCACAAGTGAGAAACCGGTCCTTGTTTAGCAGGGTAACTTCTGGACAGGGTGTGACTTTCGTGAGGACACCGTCTGTAAACTTCCAAGCGACACATTTCCACGAGGTAAAGGGCATGGAAATGTGAAATCACCCCTTCAGGGTCATTGGAAGGGTTCCAACAAGGACTGCACAACCCTTTGGCCCAGCTCAGCTCATGCCCTCTAGGGATTTGGTCAAATCCCCAAGTCCACTGGGCCTCCTTTTACCAGGGAATTAAGCTGAGAGTAACGCCCGCAGCGCAGGCTCATGGTCGGTGTTTCATGATGCCAAGGGAGCTGCCACAGTACCCTCCACGAAGGAAACGATCCCGGTCTGGGGAATTCCTTATGTGAGAACACTCTAACCAATCTGTCAGCTCGGTTGAGGTGACCGGTGGCTGACACAACCATGGGGGCCATTTGGGAGCTTGGATGAAGTGGTTCGGTACTTCCCAAACAATGTTCCCTGGAATCCCTCCATACTGCCGTGTCCTCAGATCAGGGGGAGAATGGGAGTACACGGAGGCTCTTCGTCCCTCCACAAAAATATAAGCTGTTCCTTACACTTGAAGAACCTTTCAAGTCAGAGATCCCCTGTGCCCAGCCTCACCCCTGCAGCTGATAATGTGTGGGTATTATCTTGAACAGATGCCCCTCTTGAACTGCCAGTTCCTCAGGAGTTACCGGGAACAGCGCCTGGCCCACTTGGTTCTGAGCTTTATGACCATGGGCTATGTCTGGCAGAGAGGAGAGACACAGCCCCAAGAGGTAAGGGACAAATAGATGCCCGCCTTGTCTTCTGCCTGTTCTGCTGCTCCTGGAATACACTCCCTGCCTGGCCCCACACTGTTTTTCTGGAAGATAGCTCCTTTCTTGTTCTTTTCTCTGGCTACCTGTTGGAGGAAGGACTAGTGGCCCATTGATGAAAGAATTTTTTTTCTCTAAGAAGCTAATTTTTTTTTTAAGAACTTGTAGCCATTTCTCCCTTTCATTAGCTTTCACATCTTTTTTCTTTCTGGCAATAATGCTTCACGATGCATTTGAAGGCAAGAACTGAGGTCTCACGAAGTACTTAATGATAGCTTACCTTTTATGGCATTTTGTCTGCCTCTGCACCTACATTATCTCTGATTTTCACTATCCCATAAAGTAAGTAAAAACTCTACTGTGCCCATTTTATAGACAGCTGAGGACTACAGAAGATAAAATCCTTGTCCAAGGTCAGAGAGCAAGTGAATGTAAAATCCAAGTCCATGCTCAGACCTTCTGATTCACCAATGTAACCTTCTTTCCCTAGAGGCACTCATTGACATTAACAAGATTAATTTTAACTTTTACTACTCCTTTCTTTCTACTGATTATTGGTCTCAATAGTTTATTTAAATCTCTTCTGAATCTTGACTTAAACTTTTATGGTTTCAACCTGAAGCTTATGACATGAAGTCTCTGAGTCCACTAAGAGCAGTAAAACGGACTACTCCCTTCCATTCTGTAGAAGTGTCCCTTTTCCAGGAACAGGAGTTAGCATTGTTCTAGCACTTCATGTTCACTGAGCAGCCCTGGCCTATTTGGTTTCCTTGATTGATCCTGCCTCTTTTTTCCCAAGTAAACAGGGGAAACTCCCCATGAGAAAAGGAAGGGAGGCTGAGAAAGGAAAGAGGAGGAGGGTATAGAGTTGCTTCAGAGTTGTTAAATATCAGGACACCTTATTTAAAAAAAAAATTGTGTCTGATATAAGAAAGTTTGAAATCTAGGCACACTACCAACCATCCCACTAGGCTCCCCTCCCCCTTGTGTTCTCCAAACCATAATCCTAGATCAATCAGAGGAAGGGGTGGAGAAGGTTGACAGGAGAAGGTGTCTCTAACTTCGAGGTCTGTCCATGTACTTCCAGATGAACAGGGAGACCCTGTCCGAGGTCTCAGATCATCTCTGACTTTCTCTGCATCTCATCTTTTAGGTTTTCACCGAAATAGACACCTCCCTTCTGCACTGCCCTCCTCATCCCCTGATTCCCAAAGGAAGCTAAACTTCAGTTTGGATTTTAAGACTCTTTAAAGTTCTTTATTGTTCTTTACCTAAAAAACAGTTCTGTCCCAAGTCTAATCTAAAAATCTAAGGGAAAGCAAAGGCAGCAGTGGGGCTCCTTTAAGAGATACTTTTATTTGGGGGGAAATAAAAATGGAAGTGGGAGATAAGGAGCATGAGAGTGTTCTTTCAGATCTAAACTAATTTAGCCTTGTCCGCATTTAAGAGACCCCTTGATCACTTCTTGTCCCCCATAGATTCTGGACTTGTGGGCGGATGAGTCTCTTTGGAGTGGTCAACAGATAACTTAGGGGTTGAAAGGGAACTGTCTTGAGGTGACTTACTTGAAGTTATTATTGGGTTTGACTTATGAAGTGATGGACAGAGTTGGCTGCCATACAGGATGAAGTGTTCTGTGCTCCCCATTACTCTTCTCAATTGACACATTAACACACACACACGTCCATGTGTGTATATATACACACATGTGTATGTGCCTGCGGTCTTATACACATAAACAGATATATCAACATGTAGTTGTCTCCATTTATACATAAGTAGACAGATGTAGGGATTTTTTTCCCACTACTCATCAACTCAGTCCCCAGTTCATGTTAAAAACATTTGGTGATGCCCTTCTTTGCAGTCAACTTTCAGAGATTATTTTATATCTATATAGTTAGGTATTTTATATCTGACTATATCTGTATGTATGTGCTCTAGCTTGGTAATATTCGTATATATTTCAGCTTGTACTTATAAACAATATATCTACTAGATTATAAACAGAAAAAATATGAGAGCAAGTTGTGTGTTTACGGATCACTCAGATAACACCAGTTTTATTGCCCAGGTTCTTTCTCTACCACAGAATTGCTGGAATAGAGGGCAACCATGACTTCCTCTGCTGCAATTTTTTTCTAGAATATAGTCATCGTATATTCTGTCATATCATATTGTAGTCATATGTATCTGGATTTATCTATGTGCTGTATATTCTATCTATCATATGGTAATTGTATATATTTGGATTTATATCTAAAAGGTGCTGCCAAGAAATCTTGCTATTCCCCTTGTCGAAGTCTCCAGAAACTTAGGGCTCCCTCCTATCCTGGTCCACTCAGACCTGGTGCTGACAAACTGGATGCCTAGGAATGCAGAAAGGTAAGATGCAGAGTGAGTGCTTTGGATGTGAACAGACTGAAACTGAGTAAAGGGCAGTCCTGTGACTTTTACTCTCCCTACAGTAAAGTCCCTGGCTCTTTCAGTCACTTGCAATTAGAGATGTTCATATATATTGCATGCTTTATGGTTGCAGAGAAGGATGAACCTGAACACAAGTTCAAAAATCACACTTCCCAGCAGTTTCACTCTGAATACATTGGTACAGGCCACATTTTTCTTATTTGCTTCCATATCCAATCTGAATTTCTCAACCTGACCTTCAAGCTCCTGCATAATTAAACTTCGCTCATTCTTTCTCACCAAATTATCTCCTGTTCCCTAAGATGCCCTCCATTCATGTCAAAGTAGGACCAGTGACCTCAGTAAGTGATCATGATGTAGTTATCATAAATGAATGATTATGGGTGAATTAGGCATAGGGCTCTAGATAAGCTGGATTGAGAATCTGATGAATCATGCTCTCTCTTCTACCCAGCTGGTATCAGTCCTCGGAAAGTTGGGCTGCAAATATAGGTAGCCATTAGTCTAAAGAAGAAGTAGCATGAGTTTTAACCCACTGAGCCACCCAGGTGCCCTTTTTTTTTTTTTTTTTTTAAAGAAGTAGCATGAGTTTTAACAAACAATAGTCAGAGTGGGTGGAAGAGAGGAAGTATTTAATTTCCCTTTGAACTTTATAATAACAGCCAAATTTATTTCAGGCTGTAGATGCAAGACATAGTGCTTTGTGACTTAATAAAATAGCTAAAGGGACATTTAGGTTAGATGTCAGGAGGAACTTCCTCAGCATGAGGTTTGTGGGTAACCACAGGATTTCAGAGGAGATAATGGGAATCCGTTCTGGAGGATTAACCACTTAACAAACAGTATAATTTTCTGGACTAATTTGTGTGCCCCTTGGAAGAAGCAAGGCCATCTCATCTCTCCAAGTAGTTCTGAGCCCTGGGAGGATACGTTTTCCATAAGTATTGATAATGATCTTTGACCAATTCTGCTTTCATAACAAAATTGATGACCAATATCCTCATAAAAAGCTGCTGAATCTGACTCAGAGTTTTGACAGAAAAAAAAAATATATATATATACATATGTGTGTGTGTGTGTGTGTGTGTGTGTGTGTGTGTGTGTGTGTGTAGAAATGATTCTGGTCAGTGTGCTTGGGTGGTTCAGTTGGTTAAGTGCCTGCTTTTGGCTCGGGTCTTGATCCCAGGGGCCTGGGATGGAGTCCTGCACCAGGCTCCCTGCTCAGTGGGGTCCTGCTTCTGCCTCTGCCCCTCCCCCTGCTTGTGTGCTCTCTTTCTCTCTCTGACAAATAAATAAATAAAATCTTTAAAATAAAAACAAAATAAACATCATGCAAGGAAGTTTATTACCCCATTAAAAAAAACTAAATTCAGACTTATACCAAAAAAAAAAAAAAATTCAGGAACCGGCTTGGTGAGGGGATGCAATTCATCTAAGGTAGATGTTAAGATGAGTAAGAGTAGAAGAGTTCGAACAGAAATGTGGGTTTGTGGCAATTACAAACATATAAAAGGAAGAAGATAATTTATGATGCTGGCCATACAGGCTAAATGTTCTGGGGCTCATGTATGAGTTGAGATTTAGCTCCCTCTTTGTCACACAGTGGCTTGCAGGAGGGGAAAACTTCTCCCTTCTTCCCTTCTAGATTTCTTGGCTGATCTGATCATTTAATTGACATAAGAGAGATTAATAAGAGAAAAACAAATTTAATTTTGTCCATATGGAAGCCTCCAAAAATATGAGACTCAAACAAGTGACCAAGATAAGCAGCTTCTATACCGTTTAGACAAGAAAGCAATACATTTGGGAAGGCTTGACAAGACAGAGGGGCTTGGACTTGGGGTAACAAATTAGTGAAAAAGTAACAAGGTGTGTTTCCTCAGGCTTCTCAGCCCTAAATTCCCTATTGCAGGTGATGACACTTTCTATTCTCCTGGTACAGGAGGGTACCTTTCATATAGCAGATTTATTTCCTGCTCTCAGGGAAACAAAGGAGGTCAGAGCGTCCCTCTAGTACCAGCTCTTGCTTAAGTAATGTTAGTTCAAATAATTAATGTGCCCAGGTGTTGCATTTTGGGGTGGCATGCTCTGCTCACAGTATAGTCACTGCATGTGACATCCAAATTGTGCATGGGTGTGTGTGTGCTGTAAGTGCATTTGTACACAGATGTGCATGCCTGTGTATAGGTAACCATAAAAGGCATATCTGGCTTACAATCTGATTCATTCTTCTATTTTCTTTTTCTCTTTGTGACTGCCAATACTGAAGACCCTTGGAAATGGGGTAAGTTCTCAGCAGTCCTTCACTCACTTTAGAATCCTTACGAACTCAAAGCTTACAAATAAACAAAAAAGAAAGCATACCAATTTTTATGTAGGGCATGTGAACTATCTAAAAATGCCTGAAAAAAAGACTAGAAGGACATGTGCCAAAAATTAACAGTCCAAAGGTTAACAGTGGTGCCTCTGCTTTGTAAGGATTAGGGGATTAATTTTCTTTGCTATGTTTTCCAATCTGTGTATAATGAAACAAGTCAAGTGCAAAGAAAAAAAAAAACTTTACAAATTTTCTAATTCCCTGTGATTCTTTGAAGTCTGAGGATCTGAAAAAGATCTCTGGTCTCACCATAAGGTCTATGGATGGCCAAACTGCAGCCGTGGCTGCTCCAGCTACAGAAGAATGCCTTTGAAATGTCTTGTTTCACATGGACTGGTGCTCGCGGGGCAGGTCTGCTCCTGACAACCTCAGTCTCCTCTGTCCCCAAAGAGCAAAATTAGCCTCTAAATAAGGCAACCTCAGTTCATGAGGGGGTTCAGTATAAACGCTGTAGTTCAGAAAAGGGAGGGTAGAAGGGTAAAGATCCCACTTTCCACGCTAGTGACGCTGAGGGCACAGTGGTGTTCCTGACTTATTTTTCCTTTGTGTTTGTTTTTCATCTCTTGTCATGCGTAAGATGTTAGAGGCAGAAGTGATTGATGGATGAGGTTTTCTGTTTTATAGACTGGATCGACCTCTCGGATATTTGAATCTATATGATGACTGGTCATTTAAAATCGATCCCTGTGTAACAGTCTTCCTGTCATTTTACTATAATCTAGCACTTGGGGAGAAAAAATCACTGATGAGAAAGAGCTCTAGTCTGAATCAGGAAATATTCCTGCCTGGTCCTGTGATTCATCAGCTACATGACTCTGGGGAAATCATCATGCTTCTCTGGGCCTTAGTTTCATGTCTAAAATAGGCGCAGGGAATTAGCTCTGGCCTGTGGTCACTACAGCTCCGGAACTCTGCTCCTGGTGGGAATGGTGTGACGGGCCCCAGGTTGGCCTGTGGAGAATCAGCAGTGCCTGCCAACTTATGCTTCAGCTGATCCCCTGGGGTGACGGGCGAGGACCATCAGGGCCACGCGACACTTTGAGAGTCTTCAGGTCCTGGGAACGTGGGCTGGAATAGACCTGCTCTCTCTTTCTCTATTTTTGGAATGTGGCTGGGGGCGGATGCTCCTCCCCAGGGCAGTCCTGTGGAGCCCAGAGGGTTTCTCTCAGAGTCCCGCTTGCTCTCGTGGTTGTCTGACTCTGAGGTGGCCTGGGGGCTGTGCACCTCGCAGCATCCAAGCCTCGCTAACCACGTGGTTATTTCCTTCCCAAGGAACTTGGACATCATTGTCTCATTTCCTGGGGGAGAGAGCCTTCGTGGCTTTATACTGGTGACTGTTTTGGTGGAGAAAGCAGCAGTACCTGGGATTAAGGTATTTTCTTCACAGAACTTTTTTTTTTCTTCTAAATGAGAAACTAGTGTGACCTTTACTTCCCACCAAGTCCCTTTCCCTGTAGTGAACCAATCAATATAGATGAACACAGGCTTTGTCCTAGTTGGTTTATGTCTGAGAAAAGAGGTCTGAGTTCTAGCCCACATAGAAACCTCCCATTCTTCAACAAAGGTAAAACTTGGAATGACCATTTGTCCATTCAGCAGACAAGCCTAGTTCTAATGAATGAATGGGGAAATCAGACAGACACCGTTCTGGCCCCCACAGAAGCTCACCATCCAGGGGAGGAAGATGGACCGATGCACAGGGTAACAAGAAAAAAAAAAAAAAGGCAGTGTTTCATGAAAAGACGTCTAAAACCTAACCCAGACTTGCAGGGTCAGCCAAAAGGAAATGAGACCTGGAGTTAAAATTCAAGTGATGTACAGAATTAAGCAGGAGGTGGGAATGGGGGGTGGTACTCCTGGCTGAAAGAACTGTTATGCAAAGCCTCAAAGGACAATGAATCATCATTGAGATTCCCTAGCCCTGGGGGTTGCAAATTTGAGGGTCAGGCAGGTACTGAAAGGAAAGGTCAGGTCTAAGCAAAAGAAAGTGGAGTGGCCGGTGATCAGCTACAGATTTTGTGCCCTACCTAAAAATATTTAAGTGAGATTTATGTCTTTCCTTTTCCTCACTTGCTGCCTTCCCTGGTAAGCATACTTTGAGTGCTTAACTGTGTCCTCAGTAGAGTGACCAGATTGTTGTACAGTTATTTTAGCACCCCTCTGTCCCTCTCAAAAGTGAAACTGTATGGTTACTCTACTTCTCATTCCCATGTTTAGTTCACTGAAAGATACAAAGTAAAGTATTGGTCTTCCAAATAGAGTTTACATAAGGTGGAGACTGCTGGAGACAAGGAAGGCTTCCTGGTGGAGGGGACTCTGAAGCTAAGGGATCTATGGAATCTGATTTTATGTATAACAGAGCTCAGGAGTAAGGGTGCCCCAGTTCAAGATCGCAGAAGGAGCAAGCAGAAGTAGAAATGATCATAGTGTGAGATAAATCCAGAAGAAAGAACAAAATTGATGGGGTTATGCCCTTGAGAGTTACAAGAAGTAGCAGCCAATGGGAAAGATCCAGAAAGACTTAAGTAGGGATCTATCTGCGAAGTGCCCAGAAAGATTCTGGCTCTCAGGAAGACCTCATAGCACATCTAGTTTAGGAATGCCCCCCAGGGAGCCCTGCCAAACAGCCTAGCAGTCACAGGGGTGCCCTTCCTCTGGATTCCCACAGCTCTGCGCCTCACTCCCTCTCAGTGGACTGAATGCTAATGAATTGAGTGAATGAATCTCCTCTTCAGGCACTCGTTCAGGCAGTGAATGCCATCTTGCAGTACAACCAGAACTCCCTGCTCCAAGCCCTGCAGCGACTGAGACTCTCCATTCAGGAAATGACCAGAACCTTAGGACAAATGCATGGTATGCGGCTCCTGAAGAGAGAGGGCTCTGCTTGGGGCAAAAGGGCCTGGAGGTGTGCATTAGCGTTGTTTCAAGGCAATCAATTGTTCCTGCTCCTGGAAAATGAGCTCTCAGTTTGCAGGGATTTTCTTGTGGGTTTATCCTTCTTTATATTCTCTTGTGATTCGGTGGTTTCTTCTTCTCGTTGGCCATATATTTCTTTGCATGTCAAGGTCTTGCATGAAACTGGGGAGGGAGGAGTGGAGCACACATTTGTCGTACAGGCCTCTAACCTCTACCCAGCAACGTTAGGTTACTGCCCAGCAGAATTATGGTCTCAGGGAGTTGTTGCTTGCACTCTCTAAGACCTCTTTGACGTTTTGTCCCGATGTGGGACCTGAGACGACTGATTTCGGCTGTGGGCCTTATCTCAGGGCCCTTCCAGAGCTGCTCCTTTGTGGCTGGCTCAGGGATGAGTTATCCTACGAGTGGCCAATTAAGTGGCTCACTCTCCCTGTGATTGATTATATCTCATTCTGATGACTGCAGCTCTTCAACTTCCTCTATCAGAAGAATCTAGAAAATGTAACTAGTGTGTGCTTAAGGAAGGTGTGGGAGAGGGGTGTGATCTGTTTAACAAGGGGGTGAGGATCTAAGTATCAGTCTCCCCGAGTCCTGCTTCACTGACAGACGGAGTCCAGGAAGGGCAAGGTTTATGGGAAACAGGACAGGAGGGAGGGAGGGTGGGAGCAAGGGAGGACACAGGGTGGTGCCCAGTTTTATTGCCTTCTATTAAAGGAGTAAATTTATTTGCCATCTCAGACTTTCTGCTCGAGTGGAAATCCATCTGAAATCACACTGTGATGTATTATAGAAATAATACATTAATTTCAACTTCTTGTTTTATATTTCAGATTCACATTTCCTCCATTTCCCCGAATTTTAATTTTAAAGCCCTCCTGATCACATCAGGAGGTCTCCTGCCAAACAAGCTCTCCAAACTGAGTGACGTGGATCTTAGCCTTGCCAAGAGACCCCAAGTTTATTACTCAGGACACTGAGACCAGGGGAGGCACTTTGCAGGTGCACTCAGATTGTATGAATGAGTCAAAGTGAGTAGTCTGGAAGCTCATGAGAGGCCCTCCACCCCATCACAGTGCTTGCGGCGGTAAGATGGCACAGCTGTGTCTGTCACAGGCTTTCCTCATGCCCCTTGTCAGAGGCACTTTCTTCTTCAGCTCGGGCCAGCCCCAGTGCTCTCCTGACTATCCTCTGTAGGAGGTTTGATGGCCCGGGGAGGTACCAGGGCCACTTCCCTTGTTTCCCTGAAAAGGCAACTTTTCCCACACAGACATAATTTCTTTTAAAGGTTTTACCTGTGGTCACTGTGGTGAAATAAATGAATGCACCAGACTGCATTTTCCCATGTGACTGTGACATGCCTGCGGTCTGTGTCCTTGCTTGTGATGTGGGCCAGCTCGGGACATGCCTGTAATCAACAGCATGCAGCAGAAGTGACCTCACGTGAGCTGGGCAGGCTAGAGGAGGGGATGTGACTGCCACCTGGTAGCTAGCACACAAAGATGCCACCCACTCTGAGCCCACAGTGCTGTGAATGAGGGTGTTTGGAGCACACACGGAAGCCACATGCAGATGCCCTCATTGGCACCTGACCTGGGAGCGAGTGAGCCCTCAGTACATTCTAGGTTCCCTCCTGCAGATCATCCTCAGTCTTCAAGTCTTCCCACCCGAGGACCCAAACACTGTGAAGCAGAGGAAAGCCATCCCCCGTGTCCTGTCCAAATTTCCAACCCACAGAATCCATGAGCATCATATACTGGCTATTTTATGCCACTGACTTCGGAGTGGTTTGTTGCGCAGCCATAGTAAATAGAGAAATGAAATTATAAAAATAACAAATATTAGAAACTGCAAGGTTGACGGAATCACACTGATTTGTTAGTCACTGTGTCTGGTTTATGGTTAATGACTTTTTCCCTGAGTGATCTACAGAGCTCAGCTGCATTTCGTCCCTCTGCTTTCTCCCGGCAAGTGGAGCTCACCCAAAAATTCTTTCTTTCTGAGCTCAACTTTAGCAGGAGTGGTGGGCTCTACTCCCTCCCTCCATACGTACCTCATTGCCAGCAGGACAGCCTGAAAACGTGCCCAAGGCAGAGGAGAAGATATTCTTTAAGGCTGCAGTTTTCTTTGCTGAGAACCATTCACCAGGCCCACACGTGACTTCTGCCTCACAGCCTTATGTAATCCTTAGTCTGTTTTCACAGCCTGACTGTTCTTAAGGCAGAAGTGTGTATCAGTACCACACGGATCGCCTGTGCCAACCGGAATGCGTTGCTTGTGCTGTGAGTCGACCCTGGGCGCCTGCAGGATCCGTGCCTAGCACCCCTTTTCTAGGTGATTTGCAGAAAACTCAGCCGGGTCTGAGTGTTGTGCTCTGTTGGAAGGCTACAATATGTTCAGATTTCCAAGCATCCAGATTACCCTGGCGTGTCTTTTGGCATGTTTCTCAGTAGCTCTTGTTTTTAAGAATTTCCTCCTCAGAAAAGTTGAGGGATAAATTGGCTCTCCAAAAAGCTATGAAAATTTTTACCTTGTATTTCCTTTTGTATCAACACAATTTCTAGCTTCTCCCTGACAGATTGGTAGCTGTTAAGAATGTTTCCTTTAATAGTAGAGTAAGGAGTCAAAATGTTTCCTTCTAACAGTTTGGTGTGTGCTTACATCAGGCTTCTAAATCAGTGAATCAGTGTGAAATGGTAGTGTCAACTTCAGCAACTGACCACATCTGATTGGTCCATTTAATTTTGTCTAAGGGCTTTTTCTTCCTAATTTGAAAACTGTCTAAAACCAATTGGAAACAAAATTCTTGTTTTCATTTTTGTTTACCTTAAATTGAAGCTTAAAAGTGACGTGTACTTAGGACACTCTTAGATTTGCTAAAAGCATTTTTGACATTTGTATAAAAGAATTTCTGATAAAGTTGTATATCCAGGTGCTCACTCAAAGAATCATGTAACAACTAAGTTTTGTTTTGTTTGTAACTGATCCATTTTCACACATTTATAATCAGTAGGAAAGACTGTCTGGATGTTGGGGCAGCTCTGTGCTTTGGGTCTATAACCTGTAATCACAAATTCAGTACCCTAGATTTATGTTTAGCTCTTAGGACTTCTTGATGAAAGTTATTCCCTTGCCCTCCCAGCCCACCGGTATTTCTCTTAATGACTTCTGGAGCCGGAGCTCCCTGTGCTGTCTGGAGAAGGTATTACAGTCAGAACCACGTACTGGTGATAAAAGCCTCTGCTAGCAATAAAAGCTGTCCTTAACCTTTGAAAAAATAAAATAAAAAACAAAACCAACTGGAAAATAATTAACACAGGATTCTTCTCTACTAAATACCACGGGATTAGACGACCACAGTCATATTTCTGAAGTTGTCTTCTCTCGTGGATTAGTTGCACACAGTAATCTGGGTATACCCTGGTCACCTGAGCCACCATATTTTATCTTAAATCCAATTATAGTATGTCAATATGTCAGTGCATCAAATCTAGAAGCATGCCCACACAAAACCAGTTCTCCAAATATTGAAGAGTCCCCTAAGTCTTCACAGAAGATGTTTTTAGGCATACAAGGAAGAATGTACATTGCATGTCACACATCAAAAATATCCAGAAATTTATGATTATTGTTGCATATGGTTAAGATTCACTCAGATTTGCTCACATATATATATATATACATATGTGTGTGTGTGTGTGTGTGTGTGTGTGTGTGTGTGTGTGTTGCCCTTCACTCCATCACACACATGTCTTTTGCCACTAGGACTTCCTCTAGTGAGGGCCTCTGCCACTGGCAAAGTCTACCGTCTGCCAATTGCCCAGTTTCACTCCCATTCCTGAAGATTCTTTTTACTAGCAGCTGTATTCTTTTAGATGTTGAGTAGATCACTACAATTTCGGTTCCACTGTCACTATTGAGAAGTTAGATGTCAGTCTGTTACTTGTTTGGGGGCGACCTATTTTTACCCTGTCTGCTTGTTTCTCTTTATGGGTCTTTCCCGTTGTTCCGTTTATTACATGTAGGCTTCATTGTGCTTCTTTCACTGATAGGACTCGTCATTCTGGAAAGTCCTCATCCATCAGCTCCTCACCGGTTGTGCCTCACGGTCCTCTGTCTTCCTATTGCCGCTGTGATTCAGAAGGCTAGATCCTGCTACGCTGTCCTCCATTCTCTTAAAACCTTGCTGTTTTTTCCCACGTCTTTGTTTCTCTGTGCTGCATTCTGGATTAATTCTTCTGATCGAATTAATTAATTCTCAACTGCTTCCAACCTGCTGCTGAATACACACATCCAATAGGTTATTGTCTCATTTCCAAAAGTTGTATTTTATTATTTTCTAACCTGTTCATCTTTTACGGTGTTCTGTTCCTTGTTGGACATTTTCAAGCTTGCTTTTGGTTTTCTTCAACATACTATGTATGTGTAGCTGTTTTATATTTATATATGATGATTCCAATATTGGAAACTTGATTCTTGTTTCTTTCTTATTTTTTCTTTCCTACTGGTTCTCATCGCTGGTTGTCACGTTTTCCTGTGTCTGTGCTTGCATTTTTTGCTTTTCTTTTTTCCACTAGGAAATCGCTCATTGTATTCCTCATTGTCCTTGAAACCTTGTTTGTAGGCAGTCTTTTGGAACTGGGGTACAGAAAGACTTGTATTCAGTTCTTCCTGGTTCTTGGGGACATTAAAATTCTGGACTATCTTGAATCAAGTTCAGCAAGTGAGGGCCCATTTACCAATCAGGCAATTAAATCTGGGCTGAAAATATGAAAAAAAAGTCACAATTTTGCAGGGATTTTTTTTTTTTTTTGGTCTTCCTGTTTCGCTTAATGCCAAGGTAGCCCCGATTTTGTCTTCTAGGGCAAGCGGTGTTGGGGTGGGAGCTCTGATGCACACTGATGTTGAGATATAGGCAGTTGAGACCCCGAGATTAATATGAGCAGGGCATCCTGCAAAATTTCTCGCTATGGCTGGGACCAAGGTCTTACTTATGGCATGTACCGTACACAGAGCCACCAAAACCAAGCCCAGATGTATCTGGATTGTCAAATGCCTTCAGGGGAAAGTGTTTTTGCCACTCTAATTTTCCACCTCCTTTTCTGGGGGTTCCTGCTTTCCCTTAATTTTTTGCTTGTTGGTTCCTTGCTATTTATTCAGCTCCTTGATGCCTTTAAGATGTTCGCATCTCTTATCGTTCTTTTTGGATTGTTTTTAGTGGAAGGAGAGGTCCAAACGAAGTAGCACTCCATTACTCCAAATGGAAGTCTCTTTCTGGAGTACTGTTGGCATCCCTTCCTTTCTCTCTGTTTCCATCACTTGCTCTGGACTGGGCTCTCCTCATCACTTGCCAGGACTCTGTAGCAACCTTCCACATCTCGTCTCTCATCTGCCCTTTACCTAGTCTAATTCGTTCTCTACACACAGGCCGGAAGTGCAGGTTCCATCACTCTTACTCCTGAAACTCTTCAGTTTCTTTCCTGGCACAGTGCAGGAAGGTAGCCTCCAGCCACGTGTGGCTACTATACACTTGAAATGTGACCAGTGTGACGGGAGAACGAAATTTTAATTGTATTTTGTTTTAAACAATTGAAATTGACATTTAAAAATGGAATCAGTGTAAAATAGTTTTTTGTTAAACAGAGCTTTATTACTGAATGGTCATATTTCACTTAATTGTTGAAAATTAAGCATCCAAGTAGAAATGCAGTATAAGTTTAAAATAAAATTTTTTAAAGATTTTATTAATTTATCTATTTGATAGAGAAAGAGCAGGGGGAGGAGCAGAGGGCGAGGGACAAGCAGACTCTGCAGGGAGACTGAGATCATGACCTGAAGTGAAATCAAGAGTCATTGGCTTACATGTGGGGTCCAGCCACCCATGTGTAAAATAAATTTTAAGTCTGTAAGCATATACAGAAAATTTCAAAAACTTATTACAAAAAACACATTAATAATTTTTATATTGATTATCTTTTGAAATTAAAATATTTTGGATATTGTGGGTTAACTAAAAGACAGTATTGGTATTAGTTTTGCCAACTTTTTTTAACTTTTGAAATACTACTAGAAAATTTTAAATTACATATGCCTGTCAAATTACATTCATATTGCTGGCACTACTTTATCCATTATTCTAAGGATAAGCCAAAATCCTTAATCCATTCTGCACGACTCAGCATGATATGACCCCAGAATATTTTAATTTTAATTTATCTTTATTTGACACCATGTTTCCTTTCACTTGTTCTTTCTGACACCAGCTTTTCGTTCCTGAAAAACACTTTTGTCATGAGCACACTACGAAGGCACACACACAAGTTGTGTCTTTCCACAATGTCAGCTTTATTCAATCGTAAAGCAAAGTTAATCACAATTATAAAGCGGGTTCAGGATTCCAAACTTGGTGACAATTCACCATGTGATTAAATTTGGCTTCTTAGCACCCAGGGAAAGTGAGAAGACAAGCCACGCAATAAGATAACAGAAGGGCGCAGGAAGCGAAAGAACCAAACTCAAAGTCAATCTGTGGGTGTGTGGTTGAGGTAAGGCCTCAGTCTGGTCCGGGTCAGCTCTCTGCATTTAACTGCTTCTTAGGTTCTAGCAGTATTTGGAGATAAAGGATATCTCCAGGAGATAAAGATCTTGGTTCCGTTCTGAGATCACGGAGATCAATGGGGAAGAGTCTTCCGAGGCGGTTGCCTTTTTTCAGTGGTCAGACACAAAGGGGTCACATCTGAGGAGTCAGACAGTTTGCTGTCAAAATTCTTCCCTTTTTAAAGGAATTTAATCAGTTTTGTGTCTCTGCAGACCTCTTCCGGTTCTTCGTGATCAGTTCTGGGGGGTCAGCTGACATGGGTCCCGGCATATCTCCAGCTGCAGTACCTGAACTGCTTGTGTCATTGCTTGACTCAGGCTCCTGCTTGACATGACAGACTCCATTTTGCTCTCTACAACTTTCTACAACTTCAGTGATTGTTTACGCTCTATTCCTTCTGCTTCATACATTCTTTCCTATTCGCCTTCTGCCTGGCTCACTCTTACTTCCATAAACTTCAGAGTTAAGCCCTGGTGTCATCCAGGTACATATAGCTGCTTACCCCCTGCCAAATGATACCACGTCTGGGAAAAAGGGAAGGGGCTAAAGCAGTCACAGCCACAGAAGAGATGAACCAGAGACATCAAGGAAAAGGACGAAGGATTGGCAGAGAGTAGGTATAATCAGAAACAGAAGGAGGTGTCCAGGAAGTAAATACGATTTCAAAGCTGGTTTAAAAAAAAAAATCACGATGTCTCTGGCAAAGACTTGTCACTTGGAAGACTGAATCAAGTTCTGCTTGATGGGTTGGTTGGTTTTCAAAGTAAATAGGGACACAGAGGAAGAGTGATGAACTTGCTGTGATGACAAGACATCCAGTGGAGCTACGTGGCTCTGACAGTTGGAATTACACAAAAAAGTTACAGTTTGGTGGTCGTGAGCATCAGATGTATGGTTTAATTATGCATCTACAATGCTTTATCGTAGGGGGCAGAGCACCTGCTGTGTTACTTCACTGAATGGGACCAGATGAATGTTACTAAAGTAATGTGAAAACACGATGTGAATTCTGCGTCTGCGGTTTTACTGATCCAAGCAAGGGTTTTCTAGTTTTGCTCTGTGTAAAGACTACTTCACAGTATAAATCCTTACCCCTGAAAACTTAAAAAGCAAGTATCCTTAGGTTTAACAAACAAAACAAAAATAATGCTTATGACACAAAATTATCAGTGTAAACGAATCAAAAGCAGACATCACATTTCTCTAGAGATTCACTTGGATTTAAAAGAGAAGAATGCATGACCCACATGTTTTGTGTTTGGTTGAACAGAACCACAGAAACAGTGGAAGATGCCTGGCCAGGCACTAAATGGACCTGTAGTTGGCCATCTGCACAGAAGCTGTGGTCCTTGGCAATTTTTTCCCACTACACTGGGAAGCCATGTGGAAGGAAAAGGAGGAGACGTAACTCAGGTGTGTTCTTAGATCCTCTGTGCCATTGGCTTTTAGGAGCCATCCTTCTTAGTCCAAATGTGCACACCTTAGACCCAGAAGCCAGAGTGCTTACATGCTTCTCCTACCTTACTAGTTAATAGAGCAGGAAGTTTTCTACTTGGTATTTTCTGAACAGTGCTCAGAGTCTATCACCAAAATATATTTCTTTTTTTTTTTTTTTTTTTTTTTTTTTTTTTTTTTTTTTTTTTTTTAAAGATTTTATTTATTTATTTCACAGCGGGAGAGAGATCACAAAGAGGCAGAGAGGCAGGCAGAGAGAGAGGGGGAAGCAGGCTCCCTGCTGAGCAGAGAGCCCGATGCGGGCCTCGATCCCAGGACCCTGAGATCATGACCTGAGCCGAAAGCAGAGGCTTTAACCCACTGAGCCACCCAGGCGCCCCAAAATATATTTCTTAATAGTCTGTTCTTTTTTTATTATTTTTATCTGTTAAGATTCTCATTTTATTCATGTGTTGTTCTCTTGATTTCACTGAATTGTTTTCCTGTATTTTCTTTTTTTTTAGATTTAAATTGAGTTAATTAACATATAATGTATTATTTGCTTTAGGGGTTAGGTCAATGTTACATAATACCCAGCGCTCATTACAACACATACTGTCCCCAAAGTCCATCACCCAGTTACCCCATCCCTCCACCCCCTCCCCTCCAGCAACCCTCAGTTTTCTTTCTGTGTTTTCTTATAGATCACCTAGCTTCCTTAAAACAGATATTTTGAATTAATTTTATCAGGCAAATCACAGGTCTGCATTTCTTGGGGGGTCAGTTACTGGAAAGTTATTTTGTTCCTTTGGTGGTATCATGTTTCCTTGATTTTTTTATGTTCCATGAAGCTCTGCATTGCGGCAAGAAGTATTTGAGTTTTTTTTTTTTTTTAATTTTTATCTATTCATTTGACACAGAGAGAGAGATTACAAGTAGGCAGAGAGGCAGGCAGAGAGAGAGGAGAGAGGAGGAAGCAGGCTCCCTGCTGAGCAGAGAGCCCGATGTGGGCCTCGATCCCAGGACTCTGGGATCATGACCTGAGCCGAAGGCAGCGGCCCTAACCCACTGAGCCACCCAGGCGCCCGCGGCAAGAAGTATTTGAAGAAGTATTCACCTCCTCCAGGATTTACCCACTGGTTTCAGGAGAGAAATACCTTCCATCAGACCTGGTAGGGATTCCAAGGCTTTCTCAGACCTTCTATGGAAATCCCTGCTCCAAACTTCTTGCTCCCTCTTGTGGCAGAAGTTTTAATTGTGTGTGCCTTCTCCAGATCCTGCAAAGCCAGGACAGGTGCTGACCACCTTCCCTGAATTCCCTAGGGCAGCGTTCAAGGCTCAAGTTTGTGTGCTTTCTCCCAATCCCACAGAATCAGCCAGCTTGCTGCTTGAGCTCACTAATCTCAGCAAACGCTCACTCCTGCCCTCAGGAGTGCACACCGGGAGCTGGCCACAGGCTGGGGGAGACACCTGACCACTAGGGGTGCTGGGGTGATCTGCTAGGAAAGCATTCTCACATCTTATAGGAGGGCTTCTGAATGAAATCTATGAGGTGAGCAGTATGATCTGCGTCCCTTTAATGCCCCCCAAGAGCCCTATGTGGCATTCTCCTAGCTCCTCCCCACGCCCAGTCTCCCCAGTTGTGCAGCACACCTCAGTGTTCTGGATGGAGTGAGAAGGAAGTGGGTCTGTTTGGTAGCATTTCCGTGCAGCTGGGGAAGCCGGGCACTCACTCAAAGGCTCCCATTTTCCCTCCCGGGAAGAATCACAGCCCTGGAAGGTCTCTGTTACCACCGAGCTGTGCTGCCTTGTGGACAGAGCGATGTGAGCAAAGTGCAACGTTCTCACCCTCTTCGGGACATCCAGTTCCGGATCTTTTTGCTCTCCGGTGTGCTGGAACGTCTCCACTGAATTCCCGGACTTTCCACAAAGGCTCTCTTGGCGATGTGTGACTGTCTAAACCAGTGTTCTTTGTGGGGAACACAGTGTAAACTTTCACGCTACCATGATGATGACGTCAGTGTTGCACGTGGGCGCGGGCGCATGCTGGTTGGTGCCCACCACTTATGTCCCTCTTTTGTGAATACACGTGTTTCCTTACATTTTTAATGGCCTTTTATCTTTTATCTCTTTGTAAGTTTTTTTGGTACATCCTGGCGGTCTGCTCTTTGTTACTTATATATGTTGTAAATATTGTGGTTTGTCTGACAACTTTTGAAAGCAGAACTTTTTAATTTAAATATAGTCAAGGTATCTGTCATTTCTTTTGCAGAAGTCTGTTTTAGGAGGTCTTGCCTAAGCTATTGTTTCATGATCATGGGTCATAAGTATATTTTCCTGCATTTTCAAATTGTTGTTTGTCTTTCATATTTTGTCCTTAATTCACATAATTATTATCTATATGTAACATGACATAGGAAATAAATTCTATTTCCTTTTTTTGAATAAACCCTAATCTGCAATGTTGGCACTGTCTTATATCAGATTTTCTGAAATGACTGGCTCTGTTCCCAGGTTCCCTATTCTTTTTCATTGTCCGTCTTTCCCAACAGGAGTATCATTTGTTTTAAGAACTGTACCTTCGTAGTATTTCCCAATTTCATCTTGCCCTACTTTTCCCAGGGTGTCTACTATTTTTGATGCTTGCCTTTCACGGTAAACTGCTAAAATCAGCTTTTCAAATTGCATTGGAAAAAAAAAATCTCTTAAAAATTTTACTCACATTGCATTAAATCCATACATTCATTTGGAGAAAATTGACATGATTCTGATATTATGTCCACTCTTTCTGTCTTATGATTGAGGAAGTGGAGAGTCAAAGAATAGCACAGAAACACTAACTAAGGTTGTTGGACACACCACTCCAAATCACACCTTCATATTGTTGGCTGCCGGCTAAAATTTATCCAGATAGAGAACTCTTTTTTAGATGCATTTCTTCTCTTTGATATTGATAACTGTTTTCTTCTCCATCAACATAGACAGATTTCTTCTTTAATTTATTTAATTTTATTTAATTTCTTTCAAAATAAGAGACTTAGCTATTGTCTGGGGTTTTTTTTTCCTTATAATTACCTTATATTTTTGTGTCTAGTGAATATGGTGTCTTTTGATTTAACTAACTCCTAACTATTTGTTGCTGGTTTATAAAATGAAATTGATATTTGACTATTAACCTTGAACCTAGTACCTTGATAAACACTCTTATTAATTCTAATAATTATTTGCAGATTATTTGGGTTTCTTATGTTGAAATCATGTTATTTGAGGATCATGTTTTGTTCCTTCATTTATAATACTTATAACTTCTCTTTCTTTAAATTTTTTTTTTCGTGCTCTTCTGGCTAGGATTCCTAACACTGTGTTGAATGGAAGTGATGATCCTTGTTTTGTTCCACATTTTAAAACACTTATTTTTAATCTTTCAAAATCAAGTACAAAATGTACAATAGGCTATGAATTTCTTTTATCAGTTCAAAAATGTTCCTCCTATTCTTAATTAGCTAATTTTCCTGTTTGTTATAATTGTAAATGGATTTTTTTCTATCTATTGACAATTTTTTACATTAAAATTATTTTATATCTATTGGCTAATCAGTTTACTTTTGTGGGTAAGTGGTCATTGTTGGTGGTCTTTGTTGCTTCAGCAAAAATTTGTACATAATACTTAGCATTTTTGTGGGAAGAGAGTACCAGATGGGAAAGAAACAGGGCCCAAATAAAAGTCCAGTGCATGGGACATTGTCACAGAAGAGCAGAGAGAATGTGACATCACTCAGGAACACCAGTAAACCCTGAGGCTAAAGAAAGATATGAGTGACCTGAGCCCATGGGGTTTCAAACAACATAGAGATGGAGGAACAGAGAGTAGGTATGATGGTAGAAAAGGGAATTGATGGTATAGAGATGACATTATTTGGGTCTCATAGAAAAGATGTTTTTTGGATGTTTTGTTTTGTTTGTTTGTAAGATTTTATTTATTTATTTGACACAGAGAGAGAACACAGGCAAGGACAGAGGGAGAGGGAGAAGCAGACTCCCCTGATGAGCAGGGAGCCTAAAGAGGGGCTCGACTCCAGGACCCTGGGATCATGACCTGAGCCGAAGGCAGCCACTTGAGCCACCCAGGCGCCCCTGTTTTTTGGGATTTGTTTTGTTTTGTTTTCCTCAAAGAGAAACAAGGAAACATAGATAGTAATCTAGGTAAAAGAAACATGCCAGGTCACAGAGGGGCCTCATTATGTGAAAAAGGAACAATCTTCCCAAGTTAATGAGAACAAATGTACAAATGCGAGGACGTGCTTCTTTAAACGCACGTTAGTAAACTAGTGGAATCAGTTATCCCCATGTGTCGACTTAGAGGCAAACTGGCTGCACAGACTAAAGAATGCAACTCCAAGAACCCATACTGGACCTGGAGTGGCAGCCCCTGGGCAAGACACTCTCCCCTCCGTCCTTTGTCACCTGTGCAGAACTTTGCCTGAGCATTGATGACTTTAGTTTTCCTCTCTTGTGAAAGCCTTGAGAGAGGTGACTCTTTTTCTCTGCTTTTCTTCTTTCTACTTCCTACATTCTCTCAAATATCATGTCTGTTTAAAAATATTAATTTTTTAAAGATGGCCTTGACCTCTTCTTTTGTTGTTATGAAGTTCAGAAAAGGGAAGTGCCACAAATAGAAAAGGGCAGCATTTGGAACAGTTTAACAGTTCTGTAAGTGTCAGCGAGGGGCCACAGAAGAGAACATTCCATCCCCCTCCTGCTGCCGTCTTCCTTCCAGGTTTCCATGAAGATCAGATAGAGGAGGCGGCCCCAAGAGAGCAGCAGGACCCAGGAACATGTAACCAATTGCTTTTTTTGCCTGTAGTAAAGTTCACATTTTGATTGCTTCTCCAGATTATGTTGATCCAGACATATTTTATGCAGTCATCCGGATCTTTCTCTCTGGGTAAGTACAGTTCAACCGTTTTCCTGCCTGAGGCCTCTGTAGCATATTCCAAATTTATGAGAGGAGACAGAAGCTTCCTAGAGTAAGAAACACACCAAGAAACCCTTGCTGGCAAAGTGATCATTTGGATCTACTCTTGGATAAAAGAGGTGGGGTACCATCTGCATGACAAGTGACATTGGAGTTTGAATATCTAAGTTTTGAATAGTTTTCCTTAGACCACCTTATTAGATTCATTTGTATTCACTTAGAATCCCATCTCGATGGCAGAAAAAAAGCCCAGTATGCAACCACAAAGCCTTCTCATTTGTATCCATTCTCTTCCCCTTGTTACCAAGGCAGATGGGAGCATAGAAAGTGGCTTAAAACCTATTTCTAATGTTCTAATGGGGAAGAGCTACCCCAAGTCATTTGTTCATAAGGTTGTCACGTGGCCTATTAATTTCTCCACGTAGAGAACTCTACCCTTAGAAGCATTTCTTCCTTTAAATACACTAGTTATACCTTGACATATTTTAATCAGAACATTAACTGAGAGAAACTAAGTTTGTTTAATTTTTTAATGGTGAGAAGTGGAAAGTAGAGGTAGTAAATAGATGAGGTGAAAAATGTGAAACAGAACTCACCTAGTGTTCCGTCTTGATAACCAGGAGATGCCCAAGGGCTATGGACAGAAAGACTCTGAAGCTGTGCCTGGAAGTAGTAAGAGACAAGTCCAACACCCAAATCAACCGATTTATTGATTTATCAGTAGATGGAGTGGTATATTACATTGGTGCCGGAAGGGAGTGACAATGTGAACTCAGTATTTCCTCTAGATCGAGTAGGTCTGGAGTGTGAGATGGTCTAAGGGGAGGCCAGCCTGGGTGGGCATTCCTCACTGCAGGGCTCAGGGAGTGGAAACAGGAAGGTTTCTAGAGAATAACTGGAGAGTAACAGGTACCTGGTTGATGAGGAAACAAGTAAAAATGGGGAAAGATACAGAATGAAATTGGGGGTGTTTCTCAGAATTCGGTCTTTTGCTGTATATGCATTTAGTCTCAAGGTCCTCCCTTAAAGAGATTATATATCCTTAGAACTCTTCTTGTTCTCTGTGCATTTTGCACATGCTCAGGGTCAAGATAAAGATCTGATTGTACAATAGTGATTCTAGCAACAAATGCTAAGCAAAACTTGCAGATAGGTTTTGGTAAAATTAGAGAACAAAAGGTCATTTTTTAAACATTTTAAATAGACAGGGATTTAGGAATCACTTAAATCTGGAAAATCTCTTTGTGCTTCACTTTGCTGTCTAAGTTTGTATTAGTCTTCCACTATTGCATTAAAGATTGACACAAGTTAAAACAGCACTTTAAAACAACACACATTTATTAACTCACATTTCTGTAGGTCAGAAGGCCAGGCAAACTCAGCTTGGTTTTCTGCTTAGGGCCTCCAAACACTGAACTCAAAGCTATCTGCTGGGCTGAGCTGTTATCAGGAGAATCTGGGGAATCATTTGCTTCCAGACTCATTCAGGTTTGTGGTAGAATCCAGTTCTTTGTGGTTTTGGAACTTGGTTTTGGAACTGAGGTCTGTTGAGGATCTGTTCTCTGTTTAGAGAGGTCTTGTGCTTTTCTTGTCACATGGTATCCTCCAACACAGCCATGGCGCTTCCAATTCTTCTAGTACTTAAATCCCTCAGATTTCTCCTTCTGCCACTAACCAGAGAAAATATCTACTTCTAAAGTCTTATGTGATTAGATTGAGCTCATGGAAACAATGCAGAAAACTCCCTATGTTAAGGTCAACTGATTAGTAACCTTAATTACATTTTCAAAGTCTCTTTGGCCTTGCTGTATAATATAGCATATTGAAAGGCATGATAGCTTATAATATGAAGAGTTCTAGGAATTAGGATGGAAATCTTGGGGCAATATTTTTAAAATTCTACCCATCATGATTAAATGGTCACTGTAGGGTGCTCTTGTTTTCATTAAAATAAGTTCAGGGTCAGGGATACATCTTATCTGTGATCTACATAAATGCCTCCCCTCTCTCTGATCCTCAAAGGCATTTTCCACGTAGCACAACTAAGTGGCTGGCACCAGATCTAAAATGTTTTGACAAGTGTTGATGGCTAAAATTATCGGGATTGTTGAGCATTCTCAAGAGAGTTGTCTTGAAAAATCGAAATCTACTCCTATATTTTTGGCTTATCCTATGTTTGATTTATTGTTTTTATTTACTTTTTAAGCATTTTTATTTAGGGGAGTTTCATCATCTGTAGATTAAAAATATTCTTTCTATTTCCCACTCACGTTGAATTTCACAGGGAAGTCATCAGCCCCTGTGGAAAAATGTCATCTCATCTCTTTCTTTCTTTTCTTCTTTCTGTTTATACTTCCTCTTAGGTTTCCTAGAAATATGCTATGAGAAAGACTAAAAATAACCTTGTCTACAGAGATTTGAAAGGAAGCCAATTCCTTTCCTTTACAAACAGGAGTTTGGGCCCGAGAGTACGTGGGAACAGACCTTAGGCTAGTCAGAGAAACCCCATTTCCCTTCTTCAGACTAATCTCATCACAGGTAGAGAACATGGGTTTTGAAAGTAGATCCCCTTATTTTATCTTTTTTGGCTTACATGCTGGTGTTTTCTCTATCACCTTCAATGTGGCTTTAATGCATCCTCTTCATGTTGGGGCACCAAAAAGAGATTGATTGATGTCTCTTGGCCATTTGAGCATCTGATGGCTCTTTAAAGCTGGCCAGACAGATATTTGGGTCCACATATTCTAGATATATAATATGGAATTATAGAATAATATTTTTTCCATTTGTTCTTTCATTCATTCATTCATTCATTCATTCATTCATCAACTATTTAGCAATTGCTTACTATATGACAGTCACAGTTTCTGGTTCTGGGAGTGGTGCAATAAAATAAAACAGCAACTTCATACCATGGAGCTTATATTTTATTTACTTATTTGTTTATTTATTTATTCTTAAGGATTTTATTTATTTATTTGACAGAGAGAGGAAGAGAGAGAGCACAAGCAGGTGGAGTGGCAGGCACAGGGAGAAGCAGGCTGCCCACTGAGCAAGGAGCCTGACACCCCTGGGATCATGACTTGAGCTGAAGGCAGATGCCTAACTGACTAAGCCACCCAGGCATTCCAGAGCTTACATTTTAATCCTGGGAGCCAGATAATGCCTAAACAAATATAATTAAAGCAAGTATCATATAATATATGCTACAACAATAAATAATATTGGGAAATGTAAGACACACGGCATCAAGGGAGAGGTAGCGGTGCTGGCTGAAGTTTCTAATTTATTTATTATTATCTGGGAATGCCACACTTCTCAGTGACATTTGTGCAGATACCTGAAGGAAGTGAGAACTAAACCATCTACATACCTGTTCCATGCAAAAGAAATAAAAATTGCAAGGACTCTGAGGTTGGAGCGTATTTGTTATGGAGTAACCATTACAAGGAAGCCAGTGTCACTGGAGTGGAATACGCATGGGGGAGAATGAGAAAGATACAAGTGATAGTGGAAGACCAGATCATGTTGGGGCTTGTTGGCTCCTTTCTAAGAGAGAAGAGCAGAGGTAGCAAGTCTGGAGACAAATGACATGATCTGTCTTAAGTTTTGAATCATTGCCCTATCTTCTAAGTGGAAAAGAGATGATTTTAGAACAAGAGTGGAACAGAAAAGCATTTAAGAAGCTATCCCACAATCCAGCATGGTGGCTTGGACTAGCGTGGAAGCAGCAGAGGTGCTGAGAAGTGTTCAGTTCCAGACATGACTGAAGGGAGAGTGGATGGGACCTGAGGTTGGATTGCTTACGGAAGAAAGAGAACAGGATCAGTTGAAGATGACTCTAAGGTTTTGGCCTGATGCACTGAAAGAATGGAGCTGCCATTTTCTCTGATGAGGCAGGTTATCAGAGGAATAAATTTGGCAAAAGGAAGGGAAATTGGGAGTTCGGTTTGGGACATGTTCATTTCTGATGGAGATATCCGTAAATAGATGGATGAATACATGAGTTTGGACCATAAGGGAGAAGCCCAGGTATAAATATATGCTTTTAAATAGTCCCAATATAGTTGTTTTCTAAATCAATGAAGCTAAATAAGATCGCTTGGGAAGTGAAAGTAACAGGAAGTCCAAGGACTGAGCCCTGAGAAAGTCCAACACACAGAAGCGGGCATGACGAGGAGGGACTGTTGAAAGAGACCAAAATGACCATCTGAGATCATCCACAGGATGGCAAAGACAACTCTGAACCAGTGTGACCCCTGTCTTTGCACCACTTGTGTTTTCGATATTCCTTCCCCATAAAATGTTGTTTAGAAATTTTATTGAAGCAGTGTCCTGAACTCTGACAAGTCATAAAACTTCTCTGGAACCCATTTAATTATGCAGCAGCTTTAGGAAGTAGGTGCAAATTAGGACCAAGACTCATGAAGTTGCGTACAAAGTTACAACATAATGAAGGGAGGGAGCAGGGATTCCAACTTGCTCTGAACAATATAAAATGGCTAATATTTAGCAAATGCTTAATATATGTTCCAGGCCCTGAGCAAGTATTATTTTAATTAGTTCCCACAACAGCCCAGTAAGGTAGATCCTACTATCACTTGGATAAGGAACCTGAGGCTCAGAGACGTTAATTAACTAAGCCAAGGCTCACGGTTAACAAATATCAAAGCTGAGATTAAATTCTCTATCTGCCTGAAAAAGAGCCCTCTCCCCAACAGCTACAGCATGTTCTAATTTTACGATCAGAATCTTTCCTTTGCTCTTCCCTGGCTCTGCTTTCTGTGCCTCATCTGTTTCCAGAGTGATGTTGCCCCCACTGCAAAGGCCACTCTGACATTCACGCAGTGAAAACCACACAACAGCTCACCAAACCAGCCTCCAAAGAAAACAACCCAGCTCCCTATAGCATTTCCTACCTCAAGGAAGTATTGGGAAAAGGTCATGAACGGCAAGCAGAGCCGTCTGGCTATGGCTTTTGTATGTGTGTGTGATGCACTTCCCTTCTCTTGAGCAAAATGACTTTTAGAATTATAGGAAGAAGATGAGACATCAATGTAAACCTGTTATTTAAACTGTTCACAACAGGGACTGTGGCTCGTTCCTGGCAATAAGACAAAAAAAGACTCCATTTCTTAGAAAAAGTGCAAATCCACATGTGGGGGTCTCAAGAAAAATGAAAATAGAAAATTACAAATTTGGGGCACTTGGGTGGCTCAGTTGTTAGGCGTCTGCCTTCGGCTCGGGTCATGATCACAGGTCCCTGGGATCGAGCCCAGAGTTAGGCTCCCTGCTCAGCTGGAGCCTGCTTCTCTGTCTCCCACTGTAGCTCCCCCCACTTGTGCTCTCTCTCACTCTCTGTCAAATAAAGAAATGAAATCTTTTAAAAATATATATATGTATATATACATATATATTACAAGTTTGGGATTTACATTCTGGATTCCCCATTTTCTAACAATGTGGCCCTGTAACCTTAACGGCTTTGAGTCTTTCTTTGCTTTTCTGTAAAAGGGGTTTAAAAAACCTTCCTTCATTTACTCAAAAGAAGTCAAATGAAAACGTGAATGTGCAGGGGGCTTATCGACTAACCCTTGGAAGTACAACTAGAATGTGTTCTTGGTGCTATTGTTCTTGTCTTATTACGGAGACACCCACATAGTCTCTGGAACTGTTCAAGACTCTAAAACAAATGTAAAAGGGAAATGAGTAGAATAGTTGAAGGTAGAAGCAGGGGGACTCAGACACAAAAGACAAAGAAATGGAATCAGGGAAACAGAAGTGAGGAAGGGAAGAAAACCCATCTCACGCGAGCAAGACTCAGAGCCTCAGTTCCAGTCCATCTCCATGCCCCTCCGGTAACCTGCAGGGTTGTGCTGTGTTCTCTTTATTGCTGCCCTCGTTATCAATACTTGCTGCCAAGAACATATTTGACAAACGTGTTCCCACAAAGTCAGGTAGTATTTAAAACTGAGAGTTCAGCATGACATCTGTTAAAGCTGTTTCAGGGAAGGGCAAAGGGGTGTGTGTGTGTGTTTACTTTCAAATCTCTATTTACAGAGTTAAAGGACTCAGGTCATCAGGGTTGAGATTAGGTGAAGATTATTCTAGAGCCCCTAAGTTGCTCCTATTGATCAGCACTGATATCATCTTTATAAATGAATTTTGCTAATAAATATGTCAGTGCTAAGCATTCTTCTCTAAGTATCCTTTACTTCTCCGGAATAATCCTTCAACTGAGGAAAGGAACAGCTGTATTCCATGGCCTGTTATGAAACTGAAGTATGCCTAATTACATATCCTACAAAAATATCCAGTCTTTTGCTCTAAAATTACCACTGGAATTGTGTTTGGTTTCTTACTCGCTGTTTCCATATCAGAAAACATACCCTTAACTCCTAGCACCCACGCCTTCTCTTTGATTTTAACTCTGGCTTAGGTGGAAAGACAACCCAGCAATGCCTGTGGGGTTGATCTATGAAGGAGTCTGCACAGAGCCACTGGAGTATTCCGGAGGGAGTGCAGCTCAGAGCACAGTGCTTCACGCCTTTGATGAGTTCTTAGGCATTCGCCATAGCAAGGAAAGTGGTAAGTCAGACACTTTCTTTTCCCTTTTGTTCCTTAACAGGGAGGAAGAATAGTTGATAAGACCAAGCGTAAATTAAAATGTCATGAAGTCTATCCTTCTCCAAGTCAACCAGGAGGCAGTGTGCCACCAGATGTTCTTGTGTCAAGTCAATTAATATTTGATCTCAGCAGGATATTGGGTTTCATGTCCAAATCTTAAAGCATTGCTATATATCCGGCTGTTTTCTGTAGTTTTGTCTGGATCCTTAGGTAATAGCTTCCTTTCTCTAAAATGGGAGAGAGATCTGGAGTTTGAAGGCTGCGTTGTTAAGTTATTACGTCTGGATAAAGCTGGGGTTGGGTCTAAGCTCCTCCACTAAAGCCTTTCTCCATAAAAATGCTGTAACCTCCGGCCAGGTCTATTTAGACTAGAGGAGGGGTCTACCAGTTTAGAAGCTTGAAATTGCTCATTTCCTTACCTGCCAGCAGCAAGCCACTGTTTAATAGTTGCAAAAGGACACTTCAGACTACAGAGTTTTCCCATTGGATTAGGAAAAGAAATGACTAGAACTTTGTGTCATAGGGTCCAGTCTCATCCACAAAAGTCAGTTGTCAAGAACCATGGCAGTATTAAACACCTAATGGATGTCCTATAAATGATCTTTCTATCCACATTTCCTATAAATATCTACTGATTCTATTTTTAAATAACTTGACTTCAAGAGGCAATTATGAAAAACAGTTGGTGATTCTTTATTTTTTTGCCCTTATAAACTCTATTACTTTCCTACTCCTTAGCACTCCCTCCAAACAGAAGCACGTAGGAAGCAAAATTTAGCAGAGTGCTTAGCAAATCAGTTTAAGGGTTTATGTCTTACATTCATAGTTATTTCTCATGATGATTAGCAAGATACTTTGCCCCCCTTGGATATGTGATAAATATTTATACATGGACTGATAGATTTAGTTCCAACTCAGTGATCTGAGATGTATTTGCTTCTTTTTTCCTTCTCCATCGCCTATCGGTAGTCAAGAATATAGCACTTGATATCTGTGAGCAAAAGATCCAGCAACGTAGATTGGACAGTTTGGATGAAAGCAAGTTTTTGCTGCACTGATGTCCAGAAAAGCAGACAGGCTCTCTTATCATTCCACGTGGAGTTATGATCTTGTTCTGGTTTGCTTCTTTCAGCTGACTTTCTGCATAGGATGAGGGAGTACATGCCTCCTTCCCATAAAGACTTTATAGAAGAAATCCACTCAAGTCCCTCATTGAGAGACCACATCTTGTCCTCTGGAAATGGCCAACTTCTGACAGCCTATAACCAGTGTGTGGAGGCCTTGACAAACCTGCGCAGCTATCACATAGCTGTGGTGACCAAATACCTCATTACGGCAGCCACCAAAGCAAAGGGCAGGAGGCCAGACCGTCTCCATGGGCCATCTCAAGCCTTAGAGGAAAGGGGCACAGGTGGGACTGTAGTCCTAAACTTCCTGAAGAGTGTCAGGGATAAGACCTTAGAGGCAATTCTCCACCAAAGTGATTAAGAGACTGCCCTCTGTCCAATAAGGCAAAACCAAAAAACACGGGTTTTCCCTTACCCTCTCCGCCATAGGAGGGCACGTGGGCCTGGAGAATAAGAATGTCTGGGATAATCTGAAAGGGACCTCAGCCTTGGTTATGCTCCTGCTCTACAGAACACCATCTCCTCCTTTGTTGGGAGCTGTTAGTCTTCACAGAGAAGAGTTTTCATGGCCAGAAACTTTCTTTCCCCTACCTGATTCCTGGCTAATAACGAAACGCTTTGGATACCTCCTTATTCAGAACCCCACAGAGGAGCGAGCGTACCCCTGTTCTGTTTTCAAAGTGATAGAAAATCAATCTAAATGTCAAAAACCAAATAAAATTGCCTGTAGACAGATCCCCTTGTTGATTTCTTTGAAAAGCAAGTTAAATATTTATGCATTCATTCATTCAGTTAACAACTTATTATGTTCCTCCAGAGCACTGGTTTAGGGATTAGAGCAGAGATTTTTTTTGTGGCCCCAGTCCAGCCTTCCTCTCCCTGTGTTTGCTGAGTTTGTGGCAGGAGGTTGGAAATGCTCCAGTGGTGAAGTGGAGGAAAGAGGAGGCTCACATAAGTCTTGGAAGTCACCAGTATAACAATGAATAGTTAATGATGTGGGAACAGATGAGGCTCTTCCACATGGTTCATCAATTTGCAAATTCTATTTTAGTTTCCTTCTTTATTTTTAGAAGAATGACTCTTTCTCCTTATGCTGAAAGTTTGTATTTGTAAAATGAATTAATTGACCTGTTGGAAGTAAATGATCAAAATGGGAATAAATATTAAATCCACATGTTTAGGGCGCCTGGGTGGCTCAGTGGGTTAAAGCCTCTGCTTTCGGCCCAGGTCATGATCTCAGGGTCCTGGGATCGAGGCCCGCATCCGGCTCCCTGCTCAGTGGGGAGCCTGCTTCCCCCTCTCTCTCTCTGCCTGCCTCTCTGCCTCCTTGTGATCTCTCTCCCGCTGTGAAATAAATAAATAAAATCTTTAAAAAAAAAATAAATAAATCCACATGTTTAGTTTACAAATAAATGTAACTTTTTATTGATTTATCTTCTATCTCAAGATCTCATTTCATATGACAGTAGAAAGCTAGAACACTTTAATCTTGCCAATTTAGGGTAAACTCCATTAATTTAGGCTTGCCTCCTACTATTCACACATACATATATCTGGGACAGTATCTACATTTCAGAGGGCCAATCCAGTATCATGGCCTCAAGGAGTGATCCCTGATCATTGGAGATAGCCTCTGCCCAAGTTAGCATCTGCTGAGCAGACAGCCACCCTCCCCTCCAATATGGGTACTGGTCAAACACAGCTTGCAGCTTGTCTCATCCTGTCCAAGACGCCTTTCAGATTACTCAGCCTTCAAAGTCCCATCATGCCACTTGGAAAAAAACATTTGACTACTTTCCACATCCCCCAGGCCCTTAAACCCCACTCTGACGATAGATAGATAGATAGATAGATAGATAGATAGATAGATAATAGATAGATAGATAGATAGATAGATAGATAGATAGATAGATAGATAGATTATAGATGATAGATAGATAATTTTAAGAAATTGGCTTATGTGACTGTGGAGGCCGGAAATTTCAAAATCTGCAGGGTAGACCAGCAGGCTGGAGATCCAGGGAAGCACCAAGTTGAAAGGCTAACTGCCTTTTCATTTACATGTTCATCTCATCCAAACAAAACACCCTCACAAAAACATCCAGAATCATGTTTGACCAACTATCTGGGCATCATGGCCCAACAAAGGAGACATAAAATTAGTCATTACAAGCCTCCTTGAGAAGAACCTGAATTAGGATACAGTCATGGTATCTGACACACACTGTCCACACATCTCTGTTAGAGAAGAATCATCCTTTGTAACCATAGAGAGGAGGTACAAAAACACTGTAGAGTATAGATGCTCCCCAGGAAATGCTGGGAACAGATGCAGTAGTGCATTGGAGGGAAACCCTAAAAGAAAAGCACAGAACACTGCCCAGAAAAATCTGACTGCTTTGACAACAAAAGGCTCCCGTGCTGGATGATCCATGTAGAATGAAACCATTGTATCTGTTAATAAAAATAATAACCCACTGTTTCAAGGCTGATAATATAGGGCTAATCTTCACCTGGGAAAGGGGACAAGGCCTTAAAGTTCTAAACCTTGTACACAAGGGTCACCTGCACTTATGCTGCCCCTCCACCTAGTCCTGCTTGGGACAAGGGGGCACTGATTCCTTTTCATACTGTGCTCATGTCCAGCTAGGATTAGTTTAGTAATTTTTAGAAGACTTCAGTGAAGATTCAGGGATGATTTCAAAAGGAAGCAAACAATAACCATAAAGGAATACCAGTTAGATGGCATGGGTAACATTCAACGTTCATTCTGTGGGGCACACAGACCCTACACTTTCCTCATTCCTGGGCTGCATGCAGGTGAACGGGAACCTACAAACTCTCAGTTTACGGAGTGTCAAACCAGGACAGTGAGGCTCAGAGGTTGAGTTTCTCCTCCCTTGGTGTTAGTCTGAAATTTGTTTTTTGCTGTCTCAATACAATCCATATAGGCTTAAAATCAAAATAAAACTAAACATCAGCAATAAGAAATGCTTAAAACCTGTGAGATCCTATTTGACTTAAGATCTGGGATATAAAACTTGCAGTACCTACAAGCCAATTATTCCTTCCACAACAATGAATTTCGCCCACCAAATTCTGTCTTGCTTTTTCTTATGCACAGATGTCCTATTTGCTTTGCTAATGGAAGAAATGCTCTTCTCTTTCTTTGTTCACGTAATAGTAAACTTAATAAAGGAGTCGGATATCATTGCTTTCTGAAATGCAATCGCTAGTTAATTTTTGCAGTTTAGCATCTGCTTCCCAGTAACATTAAAAAACTGAGTTCTTGGATGTAAGCATCATCAAAAATAAATGATTTTTTTTTGCAAGGTAATTTCCTTTGTAAACTCACAAATCTATTGGTCCACTTGGTTCTATGGCAGCTGTATAGATTTCAAACTAAACTCGATCATGGTATTTGCCTTTAATTACCCACAGATAGTTGTTTTCTTTTTTTTTAGGTATCAATCAGAACTTGACCTCCCTGTAGATTGGGAGTCATTTGTAGTGGGGTCTTAGACCCCACTCTGACCCCTCACAGTCTGTATCCTTCTTCACAAGGCAAGGAGTACTGGGGCCCATAGAACTTGCTTTAAGGATGATCAGCTTTTTAAAGAACCAGTCAGGGGCACAGCCATGGTAGACAAAATAACAATAATGATAATAATTAATAATAATAAAACATAATTGTGTACATAAGCATTATTAATTTGTCACTAAAATATGAAAAGTAAGCATCCATTTGAAATTATATTACCATATTTGGCATTATTTCCTTCTCTCTTGTATAAATGCTATTATTTAAACAAAACAATTGGCTAGTTAACAGTGGCAGTAAATAGTAATTCATAAGACTAATTAACCAAATACTTTGTAATTGCTTTCATTTTAATTATCTGAACTTTTCAAAAGAGTTCTGGAAATGTGATGATAATACAATGTGAAAAATCACACTCATACTATCTTAATACAAACAGTTAACAACAGTTAACCCACAGACAGAGCTGCTGTCTCCTGTTCCTACTCAGAATGACGACCTACTTCAGGTGCTGACTTTGGTCACATCATTCAGAAGGAGCAGCGAGGGGCCATCCATCACTGTGGACCACAAACTACATTTGCCAACAGGAATGATCAGGGGATAACCCACTCACAAGAACTATGGAAGCCGGATAATCAGCACCATATCTATTTGACAGTAAAATGGGGTTGATGTCATGTGGATTTTTCACTCTTAATCTTCTGACACAAGATTGAAAAGTGGGGCTTTTAACATCCTAGTGAAGGGTTTCACAGGACATGGGACTTCCAAGGCTAAAAGCAAGTCAGATTCTGGTAACCCAGTGTGGTCATCAGACCTGCCCTCTAAGAGTCCACACCACCTCCATAACCACCATTTTCCAGATCATGCTCTGGGGGCCTGGAGCTCCAGAATACCTTGCACAAATGGCCTCAAGAATGCTTCCGGATCCTGCAGTCTTGTCTTCTGGGTTTGCTCCCGACTGTGCCATTGGTAATCATGTACCTCACGGGGAAGTTAGGCCTCTTTGCAGGTAGTGGATGGAGCTCAGGCAGGAGGCTGGGATGTCTACAGGCATGATGGAGTGGTCCCTGGAAATTACAACAGAGCAGATCTGGAAAGAGTGAGGCTAGATCTGAGACTGTCCTCATGTCTCCATGTTTGATACAGAATTCTAAGGAGTGAGAGACCATTACCTGAATGGACTCCCAGGTTATTTTGAAAGTATCTTTTTCAGTTAAAGATAGAACTACCCTATGACCCAGCAATTGCACTACTAGGTATTTACCCAAAAGATACAAAAATACTGATTCAAAGGGGTGCTTGCACCCTGACGTTTATAGCAGCATTATCAGTAAGAGCCAAATAATGGAAAAAGCCCAAATGTCCATACCAATGATGAATGAATAAAGAAGATGTGGATATACATACATATATATATATACACACACACAATTCAATATTACTGAGCCATCAAAAAAGATGAAATCTTGCCATTTGCAACTACATGGATGGAACTAGACTGTATTATGACAAGAGAAATAAGTCAGTCAGAGAAAGACAAATACCATATGATCTCACTCATATGTGGAATTTAAGAAACAAAACAAATGAACATAGGGGGAAAGGGAAAAAAAAGAGAGGGAAGCAAACCATAAGAGACTCTTAAGGACAGACAATAAACTAAGGGTTTTGGGGGATATGGGCAGGGAGGTGGGCTAAATGGGTGATGGGTATTAAGGAGGATACTTGCTGTGTTGAGTGCCGAATGTGATATGTAAGTGATGAATCACTAAACTGTACTCCTGAAACCAATATTACACTATATGTTAAGCAACTAGAATTTAAATAAAAATTTGAAAATATAAAAAATAAGTTAAAAAAAGAAAGTATCTTTTTTTAGGTAGATTAATAGAACACCTTTTATTTATTTGATAGCCTGATTTATGACTTTTATATACGTGTTGAGCAGAAATTGTACGTGGATGTTCATTTGTACTTTTACCCCAGGCCCTGTTAAACATTGGGGTGGGGATTGTCTTGCAGGATGAAGCTTGTCAAGTTTAAATTTTGCTTGTAAGTCTGGCCCAAGACCACCAGAGGGCAATCTCGACCTGCAATGCTGGGCCCCAAAGCTCCAAACAAGATATGGCTTCCCAGCTGATCTCATAGGTCAAAGGTTTTTCCTATTTTTTAAAAGTATCTCTTTCTCCACTGCAGGACCGGGTCCAGGAATCTGGAGAGGTTATCACCCAGAACGCTGCCTCCAGACAGAACCACACTAAATCAGTCTAGATAGATATCTGTGTCCAAAAGCACATATTTTATTCCTTTATACATTTTAATAGGGATATTCTGGGTGCTAGAACTGTGGATAATTTGTATTCCTCATTTTTCTTTATTAAAAAGAAAAATATTAAAACATTTTTTTATTTTAAAGCTGGAGAGGAATTCTTTGTCTTACCTCAGTGACTAGTGTTATCTGAGAATCTTTACTGTCAGGGCAGCTTAAATGCTGCCAAATTGTGAAGAGAAGATTAATAATAGGACTGAGCATTGGAGAGAAAGATCACATAAACACAGGAAACAGGAAAAGCCAAATAACTGTCTTAGGCTTAGAAAAAGGTTAGACGGGCTTTTGTCTATAAGAAAAGAAAACTATCGTAATTCATTAAAAATTTCTTTCCTCATTGCTCCCTCACACCCATCCCAACTCTGTGGCACTTAGTCATGCGTGGCTGGTGGGGAACACCTCCAATCATAACAGCTCAGTGACGCAATCTGCACCTGCAAGTAGGCAGTCCGCTTAAAGATGTCCTAACAGGGCCAGCACTGGAGTGATCTGCAAACTCTGAAGAGGGAAATGCAGATGGCCTGAGGCACTGGAGGAAATAAGCAATGTGGCTTCTAGCTAATCTGCTCACTGTTACCAAGCTCAACCCACTTGCAAAAAACAAGAGGCATAAAAGAAAACAAACTCAGAGTGTCCTTATTTATCATCTTCCTTGTCCATTAATTTCCAATGACCAATAATGCCACTGAACAGAGAACTTGAAATTCTCATCTGAAACTCATCCAAACAGCAAATCTACATTATATACTACTCAATCCCCTGCAGCCACGTAGTAAACGTAAGTTTGAGATTAGTGATCTCAATACGGAGTAAGAAGCCCACACAAATCTACTCATAACATCCTTCCTTTCTGTGGCACCTGCCTGGGTACAAATTCTAGTTCCTCCATTTAATATATTTGTAACATCTTCGTGTGTCCATTTTAGGGTAATAACCACACTTAGAGGGTACAATAATTATATGAGTTATTATATGTAAAGCACTTAGACCAGTGTCTATGTAGAGCAAACATTATCTAACTACTTGCTTCTATTATTATTGCTATTATTAATTGCCAGGGACTATTAGACACACTGTTGAACAGTGTGGAGGAAAGCTTGCTTTCATAAACCCAAGACAGGGTCATAGAAGAGTCTCATTTATTTCTGTCCTCTCAGGCATCACCTGAAAGGAGAAATTTATGATCTAAGAACCCCAGAGGAAAGCTTTGGAAAAATTGAGAAATTTCTATTATATTGCTTTCTCATCTTTTTTAGGGAAATGTTTTTCTGAGACTGTTTGCTGTTATATTCACTATACAAAAACTTCTCCAACACTCCTAAATTCTCAATAATATAAAATATTTAGTTTAAAATCAAGCTAAAACATCAGTGCTGTGAGAGAAGTGGAGATATGGAAAGTAAAAAGAAAAAGTTAAAAAAGAATTAAATAAATAAAAAAAACCTAGAACTAGGATCAGAGCTAACGACTCATGAGCATATTGGCAAGAAGGAGCTGATTTTCTGGGAGAAAGAAGGTTGTATCCCATTACCTGACAGGATTGGCTACGTTGTTAAGTACGGGAAGTTTATCCTCCACACTTATAACTTCCCTCTCTGTGCTGCCTACCCCTATCTTGGTGACATCTCTTCTCTCAGGACAATGGTGTATTTTATATAATCGAAAATATCTCAAGGAGAAGTTTGTTGTTCTCTCATGTTTTAAAATATCCAGGGATAGATTGGTGGCTCCATAGGCTTAATGACTGAAGTTGCTTTCTCTCTGCCTTGACATCTTCAGGAGGTTTCTTCCATCCCTTGGTTTAAGATGGCTGCTGGAGCTCCAGCCATTCTATCTGCCCTATAGTTCACAAGAAGAAAAGGGAAAAGAAGGACAATTTTATGGGGTTTTTTTGTTTTGTTTTTTTTTTAGGAAACCTCCAAGAAATCCCCTACTTCTTTCTTTTTCTTTTTCTATTGACTATGTCTTAGTCTCACAGCCCTCCTAGCTACGGTAGAGACTGGCAAACATAGTCCTTAAACAGAACACACCTAGCAAAAAATGATGTGCTATTAAAAAAGGAAGAAGGGAATGAATGCATGTTGAGGCTGGCAACCAAACCCATTTATATTCTTTCTTCCTTAAATAGTTCAATTTTCTCAGGGCACTTCATGTTTCTTGAAACTTTTCTTCAGAAAAGAATCTGAAATTCACTCTTGTAGAAGAGATGGATAAAGAATGAAAGCATTAACCTTGCCCAAGGAATTTGAATTACCATAGGATGAAAGCCTTAAGTCAGGTTATTAAACACTGCTAGCAAATTTTCAAGGGAAGGAGAAGGAGAATAAAGAGAGTAGAGGTGGTGTTGACAGGAAAGGGGTTGAACTTCTTGCACATGGGCAGCCCCAACTCACCTGAGGCCAGGCACCTGGCACTAAAAATCCCAACATGACCTTCAACTTGCAGCTAGCTACACTGACATGGAAGAAGTCCTGCCTGTGTAAATAGTTGCTCTCAGGTTGCAAGAAATTCTACCTGTTCTCAAGATCAGGAGTAAATTGTTTAAATGAGTTGCATTCCATAAGTTTACAGCAGTCTACATCTGAAAGGTTAGCGCTTTGTCAGAGCTGGAAAATGTTTAATACAGATCGGATTCTTATGCAAATAAATACCGTTGTGTAGCTAAATGATTGGATTGCTTGTCTCTGTTGCCCATCTTAGGTACTCGGCCTTGCCTCACTGAACCTCAGTCTCAGATTATGAAGCAAGCTGGCTGCACAGCATGATCTCTGAGGTCTCTTCTAACATTCAGTGATGCTCTGCTGGGTGTGCAAGAGGTAGCCCTGGGCTGTGTGCACATGGAATTAGTTCTGTCTGTTTATTAACTGGGAGTTATTCTAAGCCCTAGTTGGTTCATTGGCATTTAGGCGGGACTCTGTTGGTTTGCATTAAATATAAGCAACATTTATGTCAAATGGAGTGGTAAATAATAGACTAATTAATCATAGTTTAACAATGACATTCACCAGAGAAACCCATCTTCTCCCTTACCCAAAACACTCACCCCACAACCACGAGCTGCACTGAACAAGCCCTCCCTATGCCATGGCCATTGGCTCCTCCCAAACAGCATCACAACACATTTGACTGACTATTGCTATTCGAAATAAATGAGATAGCGTGTTATCTTAACTCCTCATCATTTATGATAGCTAACTAAGTCATTCAATCCCATATAGGGAGAGCCTGGCACTGCCTAGAACCCTCCCATTCTGTCTCTTCATGACCAACTCCTCGGTATCCCTGAAGACTCAATTCAGGCATCAGCTCCAGGACCCCTTCCAGTAACCACCCCACCCCCTGAAGCCTGGCTGCTGCTGAAAACCTGAAACTGCCTCTATTTCCAGATTTGTTTAATAAGGTGGTCATAATTACCTGTTCTATAACTGCTTCCTCCATGCGACTATAAATTCCATGAAATCACTGCTGTTTCTCCTACGTCAGCATAGGAGTATTTAGTAAATAATCTCTCAATGAGTGAAGGAATGAGTAAGCTCGGAGAATGTGTGGAGAACCCATTTGCGGTAGAGCCAACAATGCAAACATAGAACTTCGGGTAAAGGGGGAATAAACTGCCTTACCAGGAAGTAAGAGTCTACTTATCCCTGTAGAATCTGAAGCCTGAGGCAAATTACTTCGCAGGTCCTTCTCCCACCATCTTTTATACTAGAAAAAATCTTAAAATTTACATCAAGCCAAGTTTTAAGTGCTCACAGACTTATAGCATAACCATCAGGCATAGCTCAAATAGAAGCATTTGGGGTATAGAGTAGTAGTAATAACCGTAATAATAAAAATATGTGTGAAAGCACAGATATTGTTCCATTTGATTTTTACCACAGCCGGTCAGGGGTGTGCCATCATGGTCCTGCTTCAGCTAGTAAAGAAAATGCAGCTCAAAGGAATTAGGTGTCTCCGCAAACTCAAGAGCATGGTAAGTGGTGGAACTGGAACCCAACCCAGATTGTTTGGCTCCAAATGCAGTGGCCTTTGTACTGTTCTTTCATGGCACAATTGTCAAAGGAAAAGCGATTTCAAACACTGGGATGCATGTTGTCCTGGGGGCAGTGGGAGGAGAATGTCAGTCAGTCGGTTTCCATCCCTCTCACGTTTCTTGACAAAGTACTTGGTTTTCTTGCCTCAGCATTTAGTCACTTGGACTCCTGTCCCAGGGTCGCAACTCTGAGCTTCTGTCACTCTGGCAGCAGCACCCCAGAGATACAGGATCCTAACATGATGGCCCTAATTGACGAGTCTACGTTTAATGGCTTTGGGCAGAGATTTCCCCTACAGTGAATCACCCTTCAATCACCAGTGAGTCAGACCATTTAACTCTAATGTTAAATTCATACTTCATAAACAGTTCCATTTACTTCAGACGTCTTTAATTTAAGAGCTAGGGGCAATGGGAACAGCAATTGCAAGAAGTCCCCTCCCAGAGAGAAAAGAGAGTGGAAAATGAAAGCAGATGTCCCTTTTCATTCTCAATAGAAATACCCATTAATATGGCATCTCCTCCTCCCTCCCCACTCTGTGGTCACTTCCAGGATTCCTCAATGGTGAAAGGGGGAGCAATCCAAAGTGCATTTGCAATCTGGCCTCGGAGTTGTGGGATTAATCCAGGCACAGGGATCACCGATTATTACAGCAGTGATGGAGGAACTCCACAGGTGTGACTTGAAATATCCACCCCAGCTTTCCACAGGGCTTCCCTGGGTGAAGAAAGTGGAACGACTTTTGTTTGGTGCTTCATTAGTGCTCATTTCTGAAACCCTAATGATGCCATAAAGCTACAGATTGGGATTGTTCTGTCCAAAGAGGAAAGGAAGGCTTAATTTACTACCCCAGGCATAGTAACAAAGATCCTAGACGGAACTTCCCAGCAGTACTGTCAAAAAGCTGTCTGATGGGGGCACTACTTATGGTTAAGGGGCCGAATCATGGTCAGCGTATAAGCTTTTACATATAGCACAATAAAACAATTTAGTGATTTTAGAAAGGGATGAAAATATTAGGGGACAGATTGTATGCTTTCAAAGCAAGGACATACTTCAAAAGCCTGATCCTCAGAGCATTCATTTCTAGATCATCAAATAAATGATAATTTTTGGAGCACACTTTACATTATACATGCCAGGCAAGAGATATATAAATAATATACATATAGGATGGTCTCAAGACATGTCCTCAAAGAGCTGCTGGTCTGTCCAAAAAACTCAGATTAAGGGTGAGGTTCACACTACCAGTGTTACGCAGTACTTTGCAAAACACCAGAATGACTCTGCTCCTTGTCTCATACTTAGAGCCTTGGGCAGGAAAGGATACATTAACATTTAGTGTTAATGCCAGGCAAAAAGCCCCAAAACATCTGTCACTCCATGAGTATTAAGTATTTTAATAGGACTTGCTCTATGAGCTCTATTCCTGGTCTACCCCCACGATGTTTCACTCATGGTTTTAAGGGTAGCTGCAGGCTATTCCAGAGTCTAGGCTTTCAGTTTCCTTCATTACTGAGCTGAAAAAGATAGATAACACAGGCTTGGCGATTGCACACTGTTTTTCATTTCTTTCTGAGACAGAAGACTTCTTACTCCATATAAGCACACTCTGAAGATAGCTATTATGTTCAGAGACAGGCCGGTGCAGTCACAGGGAAATTCAGATATCTTATTTTTCCTCCTTTGACCTTCTGTGTGGCTTTCCTAATGTGATATCTCTATGTCAAAAGTTCTCCATGTGTGGACTCCTTCTACACACACCTTTTCTGAAAAAAGGCTGAAGTAAATGTTTTTTGTCTACAGTGCCCTCCTTCACATGTTTCCTTTTATGTAATCTTCTCAAATGTTCTAGTGTGTTTATACCCAAGTTCTAATTTCCCACATGCCTGGCTCTATCTTACCTTCAAGAGCAACTTCCCCCTCTGTTTGGTACTTTAGGATCAAGGTGAGGTTGGCTGTTTTCCATTTCATCTATTACTAGTGGGGACAATTCCAGTTCTCCTGCCCACAGATGTGGGTGGGTGACTTGATCACATGTGAATGGGGTACTGAAGTACCCACGCCAGTGTGGGGTTGGTTTGTGACTCAAACAGGGTCAATCAAGCTTTGGACTCTGACTTTGGACATCTGGGTGCTGAGAGAAGATCACGAAAATGTAGGTAAAATCCTGTCTGAGCATAAAACCAACAGAAACAGGAAGTTGAGTCAAGACAGGGATGAGAGTGAGGAAGGTGGGGGGGCGGGGGTTGGGGAAAGAGAGAGACAGAAGAGGGTTTAGAAGACGTGTCCCAAGCCGCTGTAACTGAACCTGGCTGGCACTGCCCTTGGACTTTCCAGTTTCCTAAGTCAATACATTATATTAAAAAAAAAAAAAAAAAGCTGGGACACAATGAACTCCTGTCTGTAACTATTTGTCCTCACTGTGTACCTGTCCTGGAATCTGCACCTGGCTTCCTTGTTTAACTCTGCCAGATGTGACCTCAGAGTTATTAACAGAATTTCATGCTCACAGATTCCTGGATGAGGTTTTATGTTCTCCCTGGTGCTAAGTGGGTTTCTCATGTTGGACACGCCTCTGCCTCTGTTTTTGCTTTATAAGTAAGTTTTAGTCTGGCTTCTGATCTTCCAGCTACGCCAGCCCATTTAAGCACAGCACACTCCACCCGCCTTTCCCGTCCCACCCTTGGTTTTCTCTGCTCTTCCCACTTGGCCTGAAGGTACACAGCAACCTGACCAACCTACACAGCTGAGATATGATACCCATTCAGAATATCAGATGGCGCGTGAAAAGAAAATACCCAAATTGTAGGAATATATCCACACTAGGACTGCAGGTCAGATTTCCGCATTTTGAGAACAGAGACATCGTAACTGAAAAGGAATAGAGATGTGATTTCAAGCAGCTGGACAGGTCAGGGGACTTGAGCTTTCCCAGCACACTTCAAGCAGGGCCACACTTAAGATTTTGTTTTTTCCTGCTCTGCTCATTCTCCCTTCTAAGGAAATCTGCTCCACCTAGAGTCCCTGCTACCTAGCAGGCCATGTTCTCTACTGTGTTACCCTGTGCAGGTCAAGCAGGTGATAGCAGAATCGACAGAGAGAAACATTTACATTTTGCATATTTGACTCACACAGGAGAAACACTGCAAGACTTCAAAGAAGGTCCATGAGTAACCATGAATATTGACTCATTTAAAAAAAAAAGATTTTTCTTACCATTATACATGAAAGAAATTAATGTTCCTCCTCTGAACTCCTGGTGCTTACTTAGCTAGGTGCCTCCTTGCCCTTGCAACAAACCATGTAAAGTCCAATAAATCTTATAAAATGATAGTGTCTCCTTTACCAAATATAAGGATGGCTCTGATCATTCTGATAGATTAAGCCAAGGCAGAGTGTTAGGGGTCAGGGACCTGGGGGTCAGGATGTGTGTGAAATGCATGATTGTATTCAGCAGAAAGGAGAACACAAGTCAATTTTAATATAACCAGATTTTGACATAAGAGAAGAAAGGGACAATTCTAATCTCGGATCCCTTCTTCTATTACATATCTTTAAAAGTCTTTTCCTTACTCACTTTCCAAGGATGAGATGAATCATTTACATAAATGTTGCATATCAGTTAGGGTATTTTGGTTGAAAGCAAGGTATACAACTTTAAGCAAAAAAGAGGTTTATTAAAAAGATAATTAGGAATTTATGGAACTCAAGAGAGTGTATATAATAAATTATTTTCAAAACTTCATTTAATATAGTTGCAGATTCACAAAAAGTTGCATAGATAGTATGGAATTGTTCTGTGTAATCCTCATCCAGTTTCCTTTAATGGTTACATCTTGTATTATTAATAGTGCTATTTATTGAAACAGAAAATTGACATTTGCATATTGGGGTGAGTGTGTGTTTCTATATTGTTTTAAAGATTTTTATTTATTTATTTGACACAGAGAGAGAGAGAGAGATTACAAGTAGGCAGACAGGCAGGCAGAGAGAGAGAGGACGAAGCAGGCTCCCGGCTGAGCAGGGAGCCCGATGCGGGCCTCGATCCCAGGACCCTGAGATCATGACCTGAGCCGAAGGCAGAGGCTTTAACCCACTGAGCCACCCAGGCGTCCTCTATATTGTTTTAACAACTGTGTAGATTCATGTAACCACAACTTGTAATTATGGCACAGAACTATTCAGTGCCCACAAAGGGATCCCCTTTATTCCTTTTTATGGTTACGTAAAATCAGTCCCTCCTCTCCAACACTCCTAACCCCCAGTAACCACTTACCTGTCCTTCACCTCTATAAAATTTTGTCCTTTCAAAACTGCTATATAAATGGAATCACACAGCATGCCATCTTTTTTTCACTCAACATAATGCCCTTGGCATGCATCAAAGTTCTTGATGTACCAATAGTTTATTTCTTTTGATTGTTGAGTAGTCTTCCATGACACTGTGGGAGCAGTTTTTTTAATCATCCACCTATTGTGGGGAATGTGACCTGTTCCCTGTTCTTGACTATTACAAATAAGCCTATTAGAAACAATCATCGTACAGGTCTTTGTGTGAACATCAATTTTCAGTTCTCCAGGATAAATGCCCAGGACTGTGATTGCTAAATCATAAGGTTAAATGTATGTTGCTGTTGTTGTTGTTTTTGAGAAGTTACCAAACTATTTTCCAAAGTGACTGCATCATTTTACATTTCCACCAACAATGTATGAAAGATTCAGCTTTTCCTCATTCTTGCAGGATTTGGTATTGTCGCTATTTTTAATTTTAGCCATTCTGAAAAGTTGTAGTGATTATCTCATTGTGGTTTTAATTTGTGTTTCCTTATTGGCTAGTAATGTTGAACATCTTTTAGTTTGCTTATATGCCTGCCTTATGTCCTTTTGGGTAAAATGTCTCTTTGTGTCTGTGCCCATTTTCTAATTGGATTGTTTAACTTTTTATTGTTGAGTCTTAAGAGTTCTTTATGTATTCTAGATATGAGTCTTTTGTCAGACATATGGTTTGAAAATATTTTCTCCCTGTCTGTAGTTTGTCTCTTTATACCATTAACATGGTCTTTCATAGAACAAAAGATTTTAATTTTGATAAGGTCCAATTTATGGACTTTTTTCTTTTATAGATTATGTTTTTGGTGTCACACATTCCTAAACTCAGTATCAAGCTTTAGTATGCAGAGGTTTTCTCTTATGATTTCTTCAAACAGATTGGTGTTTCTGCATTTTATGTTTAAATTTTTATGATCCATTTTGAGTTAATTTTTTGTGTGAGGTGTGAAGTTTGGTTTAAAGATCTTTTTTTTTGGCCCATGTATATATAATTATTCCAGCATCATTTATTAAAAGGACTATCCTTCCTCCATTGAATTGCTTCTATTCTTTAATAAAAAAATTAATTGGCTCTGCTGATATGGGCTTACCTCTGGGTTCTCTGTTATGTTCTGCTGATGTATATGCCTATGCCTCCTCAAATACTATACATTCTAGGTTGCTATAGCTATGTAATATATAACTCTGAAAAAGAGGTGGTTATTCCTCCCACTTTATACTGTCTTCTCAAAAAAATTTTTAAGCAATTCTAGTTCTCTTCCATTCACATGTAAATTTTAGAATAATCTTGTCAATATCTGCAAGATAGTCTTGTGGGAATATTGATAGGAATTGCATTAATCCTATGCATCAATTTGGGACAACTGACATCTTTACTAAGTTGGGTCTTTGAATTAATGAAAACAGTTTGTCTTTCCATCTACTTAGATTTTCTTTGATTTCTTTCATCAGTGATTTGCAGTTTTCAGTATACAAATCTTGTATATGTTCTGTTAGACTTATACCTAAAAATTTCATATTCTCAGGTGATTGTAATTGATACTGTTTTATTCATTTCGGTTTCAATGATTTTACTGCTAATGCAGTCAAATAAAATTAATCTCTGTATGTTGTTCTTGTGTCCCTAAATTGTTAAACTCACTTACATGTTCTCAGAGTTCCTTTGTAGATTCCTTGAGATTTCTACAAGACAATCATGTCATCTGCAGATAGAGACAGTTTTCGTTCTTCTTTTTCAATCTGTGTTGCATTTATTTCTCTTTCCTATCTTACTATACTGGCTAGAACTTCTAGTATGATGTTGAATGATAGTGGACATCTTTAATTTTTTTTCATTTTTCGGAGAAAGGCATTCAATCTTTCACCATTAAGTATATTGTCTGTAGGTCTTTTTGCAGATGTTCTTTATCAAACTGAGGAAGTGCTTTATTCCTAGCTTCCTGAGAGTTTTAACCATGAATAAATGTTGAATTTTATTAAATTTTTTTTGCAACAATTTATATAATGAAATTTTTCCCTTACCTGTTAATATAGTGGATTACATCATTTGACTTTCAAATACTGAAACAAAGTGCCTCCTTAGCACGGTAGGCAGCGCCCTGGTCTCAAATACTGAAGCAGTCTTGCACCCTGGAATAAAATCAACTTAGTCACGCTGCATCGTTTTTCATTTATTGCTGAATATATGTATGCTGTATCTTCTATTATTTGATTAAGGATTTTTGCATCTATATTCATGAAAAATATTGGCCTATAGTAGAGTTTTTTATAGCATTCCTGATTGATATTTTCAAGTAAGGTCTGTAGTGGTAGCCTTTATTTCTATTGTTGGCAACTTATGTCTTCTCTCTTTTTCCATTTGCCAGTCTTCCAAGAGATTTCTTTTAATTTTATTGATCTTTCCAAAGAACCAGATTTTTATTTCATTAAATTTCTCTATTATTTTCTGTTTTCAATTTCATTGAATTCTGGTCTTCATTATTTCCTTCCTTGTGTTTGTTTTGGGTAAATATTGATCTTCTCTCTTTATATCGTGAAGTGGGAGCTTAGATTATTGATTTAGACTTTTATTCATTTCTAATGTAAGCATTTAATCATAGAAATATCCCTGTAATCACTGCTTTCACTCTGTCCCACACATTTTGGTATATTGGATTTTCATTTTCAATAAGTTCAATGTATGCATATACTGTTTCCCCTTAAAACTTCCTCTTTGATTCATGGATTATTTAGAAATGTGTTTTCTAAGTATTTAGAGATTTTCCTATTATCTTTCTATTATTGATTTGTAGTTTGATTCTGTTGTGGCCAGTAAGCACAATTTGTATGATTCCAATTATTTTAGTTTGCTGAGAATTGTTTCCTAAGATGTAGTCTCCTTTGACATTTTTACAATTTAATTTTATTTACTTCCCATATTTTAACTATATCTCTTTGTATAGCAGGAGTTTGTATTTTTGTTTTTTTTTTTTTGTATAGCAGTTTTGGTGCTTGCTTTATTATATTATATATACACAGTATCACAGTATATATGCACAGCTCTATAATGTCTATCAGTATGAACATTATATCAGTTCAAGTGAAGTGTAGAAACCTCACTTTACTTTGTATACCTTATCCGTTTTTCATGTACAATGTAATTGTTTTCAGTATTTCTTCACATACTGTAAAATCCACATCATTGTTATAATTTTTGTTAAAAATATCAAATATAACTTAGAAAACTCAAAAGTAAAACTCAAATTGCTCTATTACATTTACATATATTTTGCTCTATTTATTGCTTTTTCTTCCATCCTGATGTTCCAAGATTTTTTTTTAACATATGCATCCTTTCCCTTCTTAAAGAAATTTCTTTAACAATTCTTTTAGTGTAGTTTGATGGTAATTCTTCTTAGTTTCCTTTCATTTCAGAATGTCTTCATTTCCCTTTTATTCCTGAAGAACATTTTCACTGGGTATAGAATTCCGGCTTAATATTTTCTTTTCTGAAACTTGAAAATGGTGTGCTACTTTCCCTTGGCTGTCCTGATTTTAAAGATTCTCAAGTTGTTTTTCTTCTATAGACAAGTGTTAGTTTTTACTGCTCTTATGAATTTCTTTGTCTTTAGTTTTCAGAATTTTGACTTTGGGTGGGTCTATCCTCATTGGTGTTGGCTCAAGTTCTTGAATCTATAAGTTCATATCTTTTGACAAATTTGGAAAGTTTTTTCTAAAGTACTTTTTCAGTGTCAACCTCTTTCTTCCCTCCCCCTCTAGAACTCTAATAGCACAAACATTGAAGTTTTTTATTGTTCCACAGACAGCCAAGCTTCCATTATGTATGCATGCATGTATGTATGTATTTTTATGTATTTTTTTAGATTGCATAATTTTTAATGTTGTAACTTCAAGTTTCCTTATTCTTCTTTCCTCTCCATTCAACTGTTGAGCTCATTCATTATGTTTTTTTTTCATATGGTTATTCTTTTTCTCACTTCTAAAATTTCCATTTGCTTCTTCATGTATTTTATTTCTTTCTTGATACTCTATTTTTTTTTAAAGATTTTATTTATTTATTTCACAGAGGGAGAGAGATCACAAGGAGGCAGAGAGGCAGGCAGAGAGAGAGGAGGAAGCAGGCTCTCTGCCGAGCAGAGAGCCCGATGTGGGCCTCGATCCCAGGACCCTGAGATCATGACCTGAGCCGAAAGCAGAGGCTTTAACCCACTGAGCCACCCAGGCGCCCTTGATACTCTATTTTTTATTTGTTTCAGTTGTGTTTGTAATTGTTTGTTTAAGCATTCTTTTATGATGCCACCTTTATAGTCTTTGTCAGATAATTATAATATATCTGTCATCTCCTTGCTTGTGTCTGTTGATTATCTTTCTTCATTCAAATTGAGGTTTTGCTGGTCCTTGTATGATAAATGATTTGTGAGTAAACTTGAATACTTTATGTATTATATTAAGATACTCTTATATTTTCTGGTGTATCAAACCCTCTCTGAAACCATTTCGTCAGAGAAGAGAGAAACCTTCTCATCACTGCTGGATGGTGTGGAAGTCTGGGTTCCCTACTATGGGTCCATCAACATCCAGGGAATGGAGGTGTTCTTCATTATGACTAGGAGTTCAGTATCTGCACTAGACCCCTGCTGATACTATCTTGGTTAACAGGTGCAGTGGATGCCTTACGATTGCTCTCCAATGTACCTTGCTCCCCAGTGAGGTCACTGGGTGGCGATTTTCCACTAGAGTCCTCTGATACCACTGCAACAGAAGAAATGGAGGCCTCCTTATTACTGTCAGGTAGTGTTGGTAATCAGGTCCCCAAATGGTCTCCACTGACATCATGGAAGTAGGAAGGCTAATTACTGCCTAGTGAGGATGAATGTCCTGGGTCTGTACAATACCCTTTCAGACAATATACTTGTGAAGGGGTTAGGGAGCTTCATTATAACATATGTTCTCTATTGGCCTTTGTTGGTAGGTGTGGAGGTGGGGCAATGGTTTTTCTGTAGCATTTGGCTGGAGTAGAGTGGCTAGCTTCTAACAGTGTTCTGTCCTACAGGCTGCCCCTAGCCTGATCCTTTGGCTAAAGATAGCAGGCTTTTTGCTGGCTTTTTAATGTCAGCACCCACTGGCATTTCTGTGTTGCTGGCTTCACTCATATCCAGTTAGGGTTATATGAAACAAAAAGAAAACCTAGTCAATTTATCACCATGGTATTATATGGGTCCTGAGGTCCCTGGTCTGCCTGCTTTCTTATCTCTGCCTTTCAGTGTCTTATGTTCTTTTACATAGTGTATCATGGAATTTTTGCTCTATTTAGCTGGGGGTGAGGGAAGCGTGAAATTATGTCTTTTAATTTTTCTATGATTAGAATTCCTATAATCAGACTTTGGGGAAAAAAAAACAAGAAGCAAATATCTTAGCAGGGAACAAAGGAACAAAAACTCCAGTTTTGATCTCCGTCAAGCTGGTGAAGTTGACAGTATTAGGATAAATAATCTCTAGCACTTAAAATTCAAAATACAGAGAAAAAAGAACATGTTTTGGCCAAGGTTAGAATATGTGATACCCCATGATAACAGAAATGAACAGTAGGGTCACTTTGGCCTTAACAGCTTTCACTGCTAAATTAGGCATCTAGATTTCCTGTCCTATAAAAACCTAATCAAAAGGAAAATGGAATGTTTTAGGGAAGAGGGAGTGGATTTGGGAAGTTTTCATTTACACACAATACCTTTTTTAAATATTTTTATTTATTTATTTGACAGAGAGAGAGAGAGAGATCACAAGGAGGCAGAGAGGCAGGCAGAGAGAGAGGAGGAAGCAGGTTCCCTACTGAGCAGAAAGCCCGATGGGGGGCTCGATCCTAGGACCCTGAGATCATGACCTGAGCCGAAGGCAGAGGCTTTAACCCACTGAGCCACTCAGGTGTCCCTACACACAATATCTTTTAAATGAGATCGCAAATCATCCATTTTGCTGTCCAATATTGACAGAACTTTTCCTCTTGGTTGAATTTTCTAGAATTCCATCCATTAACATAATTACAACTATTTCACATACAATGAAAACTATGTAACTTAAGTATCCTAAGTTATATATCATCTCCAAATCAAAGAACTCTGTTCGATGACCATTACTCCTCTAGTAGTTTTGCTGTGATTTGCATAATAAATCTGTAAAGATAGGAATTATAGATCTCATTTCTGTAACTGGTCACAAGATAATAACTAAAATTTCTCTCTTCCTTTCTTCCATATGTATGCTATATCCCCCTTTGCCATCCTAATTCGTCAGAGGATTGTTAAACATGGTTACCAATGCCTTTGCCTTACTAATGAACTGAGACCTTGGCAGTCTTTATATTAAAGACTTCCATTAACCATTTACTGCTAGGCATAAGTTTTATAAACAGTCAAGGGGTAACTTGGATTTCTCCCATATTCTTTCCCTACCAAATGTATTTGAGTAGTCTAATTTCTCCATCTAGTTAAATCTATAGCATGCTTTTTGACATCTTCACCCAGGGACATGGGGAAACCCCAAGTTCTCAAGTGAATTAGTATTAAAAGTCTCAGATTTCCAGAGGAGTCAAGATGGCAGAGGAGTAGAGGGACCCTAAGTTTGTCTCGTCCCTTGAATACAACTAGGTTATCAAATCATTCTGAACACCAGAGAAATCAACTGGAAGGCTGAGAAAACAAATGCTGCAAGCCTACAAGTAGAAAAGTGACCACCTTTTGGAAAGTAGGAGGTATAGAGACTTAAATCCAGTGTGATATAGCTGAGGGGAAACAGCAGCAGGGAAGGAGCCTACTTAAGGAGGCTACCACAAAGTATCATAAGAATTAGAGCATAGAATCAGAACTTTTAGATGTTTGCTATGGTGGAGGATATGCTTAGCTTAATGGTGCTCAGGTGGTGAAGGAGGGCAGAATCTGGGGTGTGACCCCATGATCTGAGGATCCCCTGGGTCACAAGAACAGATGGTGCCTAAGTGTTGTACTGTTCTAAGGCACAGGAACATGGAAGCTGGGTGAGAACAGTGAGTGTAGGTTCTGGCTTTCTGCTCTGTGTTGCCATAAACTGTGAACTGCTGTGCAGTTGTGTGACCGTTTTCCTAGGACTGGTCATGTGGGGTGGGTCATGTGGGGTGGGCGTCTTTATGAAAATCACCTGTGACCAACAAAGAATAACCAGATCCAAAACAGGAAATAAGCCATTGAAGGTGGTATAACTAGCCCCTGCTCAGTGGTGATATGGGCAGAAATGTTAAAAGGATTTAAGTTCCTTTGTTAGCTTTCTATAAAAGATCAATCCTAAAGGCCCTCATCGGCAACCCTGTCAGGAATCCTCTCACTCTTGAGAGCTTTTTCTGTATCTTCACTTAATAAACTTCTATCGCTTTACTCACACACACACACACACACACACACACACACACACACACACACACAAAGGTGGAAGTGTGGTGAGACCCTCCGCAGGAGAAACAGCCTGGGTCCACACCATGGAGGTCTCTAAAATTTGGAGTTTTGAAACCCAGTTGTATGCCTGAGATAAAAAAAAAAAGCTCAGATACAGGCAGGATGAACACAGAGTTCTGACAGACACTGGGGAGACAAGGGTAATTGATTGCTCTTCTGTGAGGGCTTACTGAAGAATAGGGGGCATGAACTTTCAGCTTGGAGGCTAGAGATTGGGTCATCACCATATTCATCTCACCCATCAGTGCTGAAAGACTCCAGGGAACAAAACAATACCACCTAGTGGAGTCTAGTGCTGCTTACACTGAGCCCTTACTCCTTGCCCACTGGAGGCACATTTCCACTAGGGCAAGTCCACCTGAGAATCAGTGCAACAGGACCCCTCCCAGAAGACCAACACAAGCAACTTGCTCATACCAAGTTTCCTGGTCATAGAGAGCTGCAAAACTTCATCTCTAGAGGAAAATAGAATCTAGCATTCTTTGTACTTCTATTCTTTAGGGTTTTTTAATCATTGTTTTTTCAGTTATTTTCTTAATTTTTTCAATTCTTTTTAAATATTTATATTATATTAGTGTATTATATTAATATTTACATTTAATTATAATTAAATATTTAATATTTATTTTATATAAAATGTTTCCTTTCACTATATTTCATTTTATATATCTAGATAGATAGATAGATACTTCTTTCTTACGTATTATGGGATCTAGTTTCTTTTAACAAACAGACAAAAATACACCCAGGATCCAGCTTTTTGTTGTTGTTTTTTGTTTTTGTTTTTGTTGTTTCTTTTTCTTCTTTTCTTTTTGGACATAATAAAGAGATCAAAAATTCACCCCAAAAGAAAGAACAGGAGCTAGTCACAGCTAGGGATTTAATCAATACAGATATAAATAAAATTTCTGAGCTAGAATTTAAAACAATTACTATAAAGATACTAGGTGGGCTTGACAAAAGCATAGAAGACACTAGCAAATCCCTTACTGTAGAGAAAAAAGAACTAAAATCTAGTCAGGCCAAAGTTAAAAATGCTGTAACTTAGATGCAGTCCCAAGTGGAGGCCATAAAGATGAGGATAGATGAAACAGAAGAACATATCACTGATATAGAAGATAAAATTATGGAAAATAATGAAACTGAAAAGGAGAGGAAAAGAAAATTATTAGATCATGAAGGTAGACTTAGGGAACTCAGCAATTCCATGAAGCAAAACACTATCCAGAAAAAGAAGAGTGGGGAAAAGGGGGCAGAAATTTTATTTGAACAAATTATAGCTGAGCACTTCCCTAATCTGGGAAGGAAATAGGAATTCAAGTCCAAAAGGCACATAAAAACCCCCTCAAAATCAACAAAAATCGGTCAACACCATGACATATTATAGCGACACTTGCAAATTACAAAGACAAAGAGAAAATCCTAAAAGCGCCTCTGGAGAAGAGGTCCTTAACTTATAGGGGTAGACACATAAGGCTGGCAAAAGATCTGTCCACAGAGCCCTGCAAGTCAGAAAAGACTGGCATAATATATTTAACACGCTAAATGGGAAAAATATGCAGTCAAGAACACTTTATCCAGCAAGGTTGTCATCTGGAAGAGGAGAGATAAAGAATTTCCAGGACAGGGCGCCTGGGTGGCTCAGTCGTTAAGCGTCTGCATTCGGCTCAGGTCATGATCCCAGGATCCTGGGATCAAGCCTTGCATCAGACTCCCTGCTCGGCAGGAAGGCTGTTTCTCCCTCTCCCACTGCCCCTGTTTGTATTCCCTCTCCTGCTGTGTCTCTCTCTATCAAATAAATAAAATCTTAAAAAAAAAAAGAGTTTCCAGGATAAACAAATACTAAAGGAATTTGTGAACATTAAACCAGCCCTGCAAGCAATATTAATTAAGGGGATCCTTTGAGCGGAGAGAGAGCCCAAAAGTAAAAAAGACCAGAAAGGAACAAAGACAATCTACAGAAACAGTGACTTTATAGGTAATAAAATGGCACTAAATTCACATCTTTCAATAATTACTCTGAATGTTTATGGGCTAAATGCTCCAATCAAAAGACATAGGGTATCAAAATTGATTTAAAAAAAAAAACAAGACCCATCAATATGCTGCTTACAACAGACTCATTTTGGACCCAAAGACACTTCCTGATTGAAAGTGAGGAGGTGGAGAACAATTTATCATGCTAATGACATCAAAAGAAAGTTGGAGTAGCCATACTTACATCAGATAAACTAGACTTCAGACCAAAGACTAATAAGAGATGAAGAAGGACACTACATCATAATGAAAGGGTCTATCCAACAAGAAGGTCTAACAATTGTAAATATGTATGACCCTAACTTGGGAGCAGCCAAATGTATGAACCAATGAATAACAAAATTAAAGAAACATATTGATGACACAAAAATAACAACAGACTTTAACACCTCACAGCAATGGACAGTCACCCAAGCAGAAGCTGAACAAGGAAACAAGGCTTTGAATGACACTGAACCAGATGAACTTAGCAGATATATTCAAGCATTTCACCCTAAAGAGCAGAACACACATTCTTCTTGAGTGCATATGGAACATTCTCCAGAATAGATCACATACTGGGTCACAAATTAGTTCTCAACTAGTACAAAAAGATTGAGATCATAACATGAATATTTTCACAGTGCTATAAAACTTGAAGTCAACCACAAGAAGACATGCTGGACAGATCTTCAAAGGCAAGGGAAGCAAAACAAAAATAAATGATTGGGATATCATCAAGATAAAAAGCTTTTACACAGCGAAGAAAACAGTCAACAAAACTAAAATCAACCTACAGAACAGGAGAGGATATTTGCAAATGTCTTATCAGAAAAAGGGCTAGTATCCAAAATCTATAAAGAACTTACCAAACTCAACACCCAACAAACAAATAATCCAGTCAAAGAATGGGCAGGAGACATGAGTAGACATTTCTTCAAAGAAGACATACAAATGACCAAAAGACACATGAAAAAATGCTCAGTATCAGGGAAATACAAATCAAAACCACTATGAGAAAACTGCCTCACACCAGTCAGAATGACTAAAATAAACAACTCAGGAAACAGCAGATGTTGGCAAGGATGCAGAGAAAGTGGAAACTTCTTACACTGTTGGTGAGAATGCAAACTGGTGCAGCCACTGTGGAAAGCAACATGGATTTCCTCAAAAAGTTAAAAATAGAACTACCCTACCACCCAGCAATTGCACGACTGGGTATTTATCCAAAGACTACAAAAAGAGTGATTCAAAGGGGTAGATGCACCTCAATGTTTATAGCAACAATGTCTACAATATTACTCAGCCATCAAAAAGAATGAGAACCCTTTATGTTTGTTGCAGCATTATTTACAATAGTAAATAATGATATGGAAACGAAAAACAAAAAGCAAACAAACAAACAAAAAGAATGAGAACTTGCCATTTGCAACAATGTGGATGGAAGCAGAGAGTATTATGCTAAGTGAAATAAGTCAGTCAGAGAAAGACAAATACCATATGATTTCACTCATATGTGGAATTTAAGAAACAAAACAGATGAACATAGAGGAAGGGAAGGAAAAATAAGAAAAAAAAAACAGAGGGCTCCTGGGTGGCTCAGTGGGTTAAAGCCTCTGCCTTCGGCTCAGGTCATGATCTCAGGGTCCTGGGATCGAGGCCCGCATCGGGCTCCCTGCTCAGGCGGGGAGCCTGCTTCCTCCCCCCTCTCTGCCTGCCTCTCTGCCTCCTTGTGATCTCTCTCCCTCTGTGAAATAAATAAATAAAATCTTTAAAAAAAATTAAAAAAGAAAGAAAAAAAAACAGAGAAGGAGACAAACCATAGGAAACTTTTTATTATAGGAAACAAACTGAGGGTTCCTGGAGGGGAGATGGGGGGGTGGCATAATTGGGTGATGATGGAAGTGGCCTAATATGAAAAATCTAGCATCATCATGCTCAGTTCTCTTATTGCAAATGGTGCTAAGCTGGATGCTCAGCAAGTAGGACCACTGGATAGGTATATTCAGCAGTGGTGAGTTATATATCAACCCTGGTCAGGGGATGTCCTTAGGTGCTCCAATGAACATTTTCCATGCCTGCCAACATGGCTGCTTTGTTCGTGAGTGTATTGAGCAAATCTGGGGTGCCAGGAAAGGAACTTATTACACTGCAAGTCTTTCCGCCTGATTATTAAGATCCTCTTTTGCAGTGACAGACTGTGGGTGATAATTTATATGAAATAGAAAGTTGATTTTATTTAGAGTACCAAACAATCTCACTAAAAAAATATACTTCCTAGCTGCATTGTATTTAAGTGTAGCCATGTAAGTAAATTCTAATTTATGAGACTTAAATGGAAATATCGTATGGAATTTTCAAGAAGATTGCTAAAAAGAAACTCTTTCAAGTCATCTGTCCACATCGCACCCATATGAATTGATAGAAGTTAAAACTTGGTCCTTTCAGCTTCTTTAGTGAAAGGTACAAACATGGATTTATTATACCGATAATTTTATATAAATAAGAAGAGGTATTTGCCCGTTCCCCAACAACAACAAAAAATGCAAAATCAAGATGTCAGTAAGAAGGGGAAATGAATGTTATATAGACAAAAAATGACAAGTGTTCATTATAGATACTTTGGCAATCTTTACCTTATTAGACATAGTAGTGTCAAGGAGAAGCTAATAAGATTTCAAGGTCAAACAGGGCTGGTTTGGGTCACCGCTCTACTACCCAGTTGCTGGTTGCCTTTAGCAAATCACATAACTTTCATTAGCTTAAATTTTCTGATCTATATAAAGGAGTTGTAACACTTAATTTATTAGATGCACGGCCTAAATATTAAATGAGGCAACTTATATAATATGCTTAGCACAGCATCTGATACTTGTTACTATTCTAAGTCTCATTTTTTAAAATGATGGCCCTACTTTTAGCTTTCTGTAAAGTATTCCTGCATCCATGCTAGTAAAATAGTTAAAAGCAAAGGATTTTGAATCAAATCGACTACTATTTACCAGCTACATGATACATTTCCTCAAATATAAAATAAAAAAAATAATAAATGCTTCAAAAGTATCCATATCAGGGCGCCTGGGTGGCTCAGTGGGTTAAAGCCTCTGCTTTTGGCTCAGGTCATGATCTCAGGGTCCTGGGATCAAGGCCTGCATCGGGCTCCCTGCTCAGCGGGGAGCCTGCTTCCTCCTCTCTCTGCCTGCCTCTCTGCCTACCTGTAATCTCTCTCTGTCAAATAAATAAATAAAATCTTTAAAAAAAAAGTATCCGTATCAAAAATTTTTAAAAAATCAAGGAATAAACCAGATGATACATATAAAGCATTTAGTACAGAGTCTAACACATAGTAAATGCTCAAAAACAGCAATTGCTATCACTATTATTATTATCATTATTATTAAATGTAAGAAATGTTGACTCAATATTTATACAACTTTCTGGAAATATTTAATGCTATATAGGTATAGGAAAATAAGTTATCTCAATTCTACAATAGCATTATAAAATGAAAAAAGAAGCTATATTTGATAGAGCACTCTGAAACAGGTTTAAATGGATAAAGATAACAATGAATGATTGTACCTATTACTCTGTTTGGCTTTATAAAATGTATTACATGCCCATAGTGTACTATAGATAACATAGCTAGTCCTTCCCCTTGGGGACTAATTGCCTATACTTAACACTACAAACTCTTACTCAATTAAGGGATTTGTTTGGAACCTAATTATAACCCTGGTCTTTCCCCACTATCTAAACCTGCCTAGATGCCTCAAAAGACTAATACAAAATGGGATATGGGAAAAGGGCATATGCCAAAATAGAAAGCCCAACTAAAATGATGTCCTATTAATCTCAGCAGTGCAAACTATCACAAGAATCACTTGTGTGAGACTATAATCACTCAGTGAGTACTTCATGTAACCCACCAACAGTCAGGTGAGGACACATCCACAGGCCTCTGTAGAGATTTATTCTCCGTAAAGCCGTTTCAGGCACATTATGGACCCATTAATTTACATTTATTGAGCACCCACTATGAACAGAGCTAATTACTCAGGGAAATATATTCATAGCATAAACGTCCTTCAAGTTGAAAGAATTATGCATATATTCATTAATCCATTCATGCATGTGTCAAAGGATTCAACAATTATTTAATGAGCATCTTCTAAGTGCCAGACACTCTACTTAGGAATGACATATGAAGATAAACAAGACAAAAGTTACTTAGGTGCCCAAAGTTTGCTTAAGTGTCAACCACTGGCTACGAAACACATTTGCCTCCTTGCACCTGTGATTTCTCCCTGCTAGGGTGGAGTGTGTGCTAGCACACTCATAAGGTTAAGGCAGTTGGGGTGAAGAAAACAGTAAGTTGGTACCTGGGTGGTGCTAAGCAGATAGCTACCATTATTCACAGGGAGAGGTGAAAAGAGGACACAAGTCAGAAGTGCACATTTTGTGACTGAGGTGGCACTAACATGAGTCAGCTAACTTGACCTTTGGAATTTAGAGAAATGTTCCTTGCACAAACAAACAGTTCAGCAACTCTGGGAAAACTGGTTTCAGAAACCTGTTGTGCAATAGTTGACCAAGGGCATTTGGTGAGCTGCTCATTTGCATTTCTCTAGGTGGGTATGTTTTCTTCTGTACAATCTCCACCCTTCTTCGTGGACTGTCTAAAACTAAATGTGTATGTCTGGAAGTTAACGCTCTATTGTGCTGCTGGCTCTGTCTGCCTCAGCTAATGGAGTGCAGATAGCCATGATTGTTCGCAACTTCTGTCCTCCCCTTAGGGATTCTAGTCAGTAATTCCAGCCAGTTCTGATAAACAGAGGACAGAGCGAACTGGCACAGAGGTTGAAAATTGCTTGCTCTGTGCCAATTGCCCGCCTGCCTTAGGTCAGTGCCCTCAGGGCGCCTGTGTAGCTATAGGAACACCACACTGGAAGAACAGCCATGTCCAGATCCGGCATTTGATAAACAAGTACACCCTAGAGTAGAATGAGTGACCTCTCAGAGATGAAAATGCCCCTGAAAGTGAGAAGGCAGGTGAGGAACAAGGCAAGGGAGTGCCCCTCAAGGACACTTAATTAGCAGTGCAGATAAAGCTGTGTTTTTCCCCTGTTCTTCTTACTTGTTATGTACTTGTCAGTATCTTGAATTGGTTTTTTCCCCCAAGAACGGTCCCCAAGACAAAGACTTGGGTGCCATTAATTTATTTGTGAAGTGACCCCTAGAAGCACAAACGAGAAAGTGATGACAGCAATTCATGGTGGGAGAAAATTACCATTAGAGGGTGTGTTATAGTGTGAGCTAAGCTCTGTAGGCAACTGGGGCTTGACCCTGATGGAGTCCCTGTAAAATTCCACGAGGAGAGAGCATCCCTCAGAACTGTTCCACCAGAGAGTGTGCCAATTAATCCAGAGACTCCCAACTGCATTCACAGGATTCCTCCCTAGGGCATTAAGCCCCTGCACATACTTCTAGGCTTCACTGGTATGCAGAGAGCAAGTCCAGGTGATATTGAAGAAAACCCTCAGGCAGAGGGAAAGATAATGTGGGCTCTTGAGGTGAAAAATTCTCAGCATTCTGGAAACTGCGTACTACCACCATAATCTACTCAGAGAAAGACTGAATACAGGGAAAGCACATCAGTGGTGTTTGCTACAGTCAGCAGACACACTCAAAATTGCCATCTGGGGTGCTTGGGTGGCTCAGTGGGTTAAGTGTCCAACCCTTGATTTCAGTTCAGGTCATGATCTCAAGTTCATGGTATATAGCCCTAGGTTAGAGTCCTTAATGGGGAGGCTTCTGGAGATTCTTCCTCTCTCCCTCTGCTCACCCCTCAAATAAATGAATACATCCTTAGAAAATTTGCATCTGGTAAGAAACAAATGAAGAGATACTTAGAGAGGAGGAATCTTCTTTATTTGAATAAGAAACCAAGACATGAGGAGTCATGGTGTAAACAGGATTTACATTGTTGCCTCAATATTTTTAGACCTCAATTTTCACATCTGTGTAATTGAAAGCAATAGGATCTATTCAATCTTGATGGAAAAATTTTAAGAGAACAAATGAGAAAGTGCTTGTGTAGATATTTGCATAAAACTAAACAATATTATATAGTGAATTTATTTACTCAACCAATATTATCCATAACTGCCTATCACATGCCTGACACTACACTAAGCATTAAAGATGTGGCAGTAAGTAAGACCAATAATGTCTTTCTTTTCACTGAGCTTGTAGTCTTTGGGGGAATGTAGACCAAAAACAGGGAAATTTCAATGAAGTGTAGTCAGTGCTAAGATGAGAAAGTATGGGGTACAATAGGAATGTCACCAGGAACACATTATTCAGGCTTGGGTTGAGAAGGATGCTCAGGAAAAGCTTCTGGAGAGAGTAATGTCTACACCAGTCCAGAACAGAAGGCTAACAAAGAGTTAGCCAGGGGTACCAGGAGAGAAGAATGTTTCAACAAGGGCTTGTGGAGAGGGTTGGGAGAGAGAGAACTTGAAGTATGTGGAGGCCCAGAACTCTAAAAGAATGCAGTGCATTTAAAGGTCTGAAAACAGCTCAGTGGAGCTCAGGGAGTGGGAACAAGAAAAGACAGGAGAGGAGCAGGACCAAGAAGTCCCCAGAGTTCAGATCACAAAAGGCCTTGGAACTATATTAGGGAGTTTAAACTCTATGTAGAAGTCAATAGGGAGTCAATGACAATTTTTAGAAAGACGAGAGAGGTGATCATGTTTGTACTACAGGAAAATCACCTTTGTTGCTGCAAAAGGAAAGAATGACTGAATTTGGCTATTCTGGTCCTATGGATTTGCACCAAGACCATTACTGGAAGGCAAGAAACACAGACCAAACCCACCCTTCAAAGTGTTTCTTTTGACCTTGTGCTTCCTTCCCCCTCAGCTTCCACAGACCACTCACCAACCAAGACCTTAGTCTTTGCTGTGTGATCTCAAATACATTTTTTAATTGTGATAAAATACATACATCAAATTTATCATTGTAATCATTTTTACACAGGTCAGTGACATTAAGTACATTCACATTGTTTTGTTGTCACAATCACCATCCCTCCACAGAACTTGTAAAACCAAAACTGTACCCGTTAAGCAATAATACCCTATCTGCCCCCCCCAACCCCAGAATTGGCAACCACCGTTCTACTTTCTGTTTCTAGGAACTGAATTACTCTAAATATGTCACGTAAGCAGAGCCATACAGTGTTTGTTTTTTTTTTTAAGTGACTTACAGCACGATGTCAAGGTTTATCCATGTTGTAACATGTGTCAAAATGCCCTTCCTTTTATTTTCTTTTTAAGTAGGCTCCACTCCCAGCATGGAGCACAATGTGGGGCTCAAACTCGTGATCCTGAGATTGAGACCTGAGGCTGAGATAAAGAGTCTGATGCCTAATCTACTGAACCACCCAGGGGACCCCAAATGCCCTTCTTTTGTAGGGCTGGATAATATTCCATTATAAGTATATACCACATTTTCCTTACACATTCATCCATCATGGACGCTTGGCTACTGAGAATAATGGTACTATGAACATAAGTGTACAAATATCTCTTCAAGTTCCTGCTTTCAATTCTGAAACTTTTAATCTATTGCCATTTGTCATTTTTGGGCAGTTTCACACATGCATATCTTTTCTTCTTTATTAAAATATATGGAGAGTATTACAGTAGATTCACTTCCACTTTGGGGGGTATTCATCAAAACCCCTATCACTATTGTTATCCCAGCAGGCAGTGTAGAGTAATGGAGTATAGACCTAGGCACTAAAACTGGGTTCCAATTCTAACACTTTCACTTATTAGTGGTTTAAAGTGAAGCAAATCATTTTACCTCTTTAATGCCAGTTTATTTGGGGGTTTTTTGGGGGTTTTTTGTTTTGTTTTGTTTTGTTTTAAAGATTTTATTTATTTATTTATTTGACAGAGAGATAGAGATAACAAGTAGGCAGGAGGCAGGCAGAGAGAGGAGGAAGCAGGCTCCCAACTGAGCAGGGAGCCCGATGCGGGCCTCGATCCCAGGACCCTGAGATCATGACCTGAGCCGAAGGCAGAGGCTTTAACCCACTGAGCCACCCAGGCGCCCAGTTTATTTGTTTTTTAAATAATCTCCACACCCAGTGTGGGGCTTGAACTCATGACCCCAAGATCAAGAGTTGCATGCTCTACCAACTGAGCCAGCAGGGTGCACCTACACCAATTCACTATAATGAGGAGAATATAACTAATCTTAGTAATCAAAGAGTGATCATGTCATGTGTTATATAACCAACGTAGTTTAGGAACTCAGCATATACAAAGTGATGTTTAGAAAATAGTGATTATTAATCTTGTAGCACTTACTAAGCTACTTTGATTTTACAAGTGTGTGAGCCAGCAAGGGTGAGTAGAATTGCTGGGATGTCAGGCCTGAACCAGTTGGGGACATCCAGCCTGAGGCAGAGAAAGCACTACTGGGATGGGATCTCTCACTGATCCCCCCAACCCCTGTGTTATAGCCCTAGGTGTGGGAGGCTCAGAAACCACGGGGTGCCTTTCTATATGGACTATCAAAGTCAACTCTTTAGTTTTGGACACAAAACTAGGATGGAGAGGAAGAGTTACAAAGGTGAGACCGTCCCATTGTCCAGCCACAAGCCAGTAAAGCCTGGGGAGGGGTTTTCCCTTATTTCTGTTCAGGNGTTTTTTTTTTTTTTTTTTTTTTTTTTGTGGTCAAGACACATTCCTCATCCCCATGACCCAGGAAACCATTTTCTAATTCTCACAAGCTCAGTCTTTTATTCCAATTGAAATTTTCCCTTGTAATTTTGCAAGCTGACTCAAGTCTTTCATGGAATGAGGTATAATAAAACACTAGTACTTACCTTAGTACTTGGATGTCAGAATATGAAATACGTTAGTTGGAGATGGACATCCTGCCAAGCCATGGTGCTTAAAAAATACTTCCAGTCTTTAAAAAATATTTTCTAACTTCTGTCAATGTTTGATGAAACCAGAAATTATTGTAATATGACCCAAATGCGTGGATGATGAAATTTTTTGTAAAGTTATCAAATATTGATGTCTAAGGTAAGGATCAAGTTGTGGGGGGCATTATACTACTCATGAGAAATAACTCCAAGACAGAATCATTTGGTCACTTCATCACTCAGATTTCAACATTAAAAAAAAAAAATCAAAACCACAGCCCCCAAAGTCCAGCACTCAGTCTACCAGGAACTGAAGCAGATCATTATAGAGTTCTTAACCCAAGATGTATTTTCTTCAAAGTTTCTGGAGCAAGCCGTCTCCAAAATAAATACCAACGGATTCTGCATATAAAGGCACTGTCTACAGGCACTTCCTTTTAGAAAGTGTTAATCAGCAGGTGACTCAGCCTGGTGACTCTTCATAATGGAGCGCCTTTCACTTCAGGAAGGGCCAGCTAGCACTGTGACAGGAGTTTGAAGAGGACTTGTGCTTTTTATTCCCACACATCAGTGGAGGCACTTAGAAAGGAAAACGAAGGTCGGGTATCTCCCTCAGTAATCTCAAATAGGCAGAGACCCCTTCTGTCAAGATTCCCTTTCTTGAGCACAGAATGGTAATGTCTTGTTTCAAGACGTACTGCTGTAGGAAAGTAATAGAGTTTCAGACTTTAAGAAGGGGAAAGGTGGTGAAGAATAAAAAGTGTTAACATTTAGAAACGATTTTTCTCCCCCCAACCCTAGTAATTCTGGATAGGGCTTCAATTAGCAACAGAGTTGGCAAATCATATGATAGAAGGCTTATTATTTTTCCTATCTTAGCATTTTTTGGATGCTTATTGTATGTGAACATGTAGGCAGCAGGGACAGAATATTGGGATGTGCCTTACGGTCAAGAGTTGGATATTTTGAGTAATGACTCAGGGTTTGAATCTCACCACGGAACTCACTTCTCTGATGTTCAGTTTTTTCATCTGGAAGTAAATAAGGTCATATTGTTTTACTCATTTTTCAGTTACAGACTTTGAAAACGATACCATCCACCCTAGTATTTAACTTACAGCTGAAATAAATGAATGAAATAAAATAAATGAGTAAAATTATGTGTAAAATGATTGACATATGGCAAGTGCTAAACACATGAAAATATCACCATCTTCATCATCAGTAGTAGTAGTAATGACAGTACAGCCTACCTGGGCTTGCTGATCCAAAGTTTAGTTCATTGTGATCTTGCTCTAAAGAAATCTTTTCCATTTTGTGATGTGATGCACACTTCATTAGCAGTAGAGCCTCAGAATTAGGAAAAAATCCAAAAGGCTCCTCTGGGGGCTGTCTCTAGGATAACATATGGCGGGAGAACACATGGAATTATTTCTGATCTGCACACCCCAGACCATCATTAAATATCAAATTGGCATGTTCAAAAGTAACCATGCCAAGAGAGAAAGCATGGTTTCTAGGAAAGTAGTGGTCTAGTCTATCACTAGACACTCAGTAGTTTAATGGATCAACCTGGTTTTGAAGTCAAGCTATCTTTATTAATTCATCTTGACATTCATCTGGTCACATGTATTTATATACCTAATATATATTAGACACTGTATATATAAAGATGGACAAAGTAGACCTTATACCTAATGAATAAGAATGGCACTTAAAGAATGAATACACATAATTACCCATTGTGTTAAGTGCAATGAGTAGAGTGCAGTGTGAGAGAAAACACCAGGGAGGGGGTTTTACAGTTTGGCAGCTGGGAGAGGGCATATCTTGGGTAGTTCTAGTAAAGCTGAGATCAGAGAGATACATGGGAATTTGCATGGCAAAGGAAGGCACAGGCTAAGGACCTCAAGGAAGGAAAATATTTAACAGTCTAAGAACATGAAAGAAGGTCTGAGCGAGCGACGTAAGCATAACAGCACTGCAGTAAATTGGGGGACAATAGAAGGGATAGAGATGAAGAAGTCTATAGAAGACAAAGATTCAGGGCCTTTCGATCATGTTACATGATTTTATGTAGCTTGCAAATGGCACTTAGTTGCTCTACGGAGAATGGATGAGAAATGGCCATGAGTGAACATGGAAAAACCAACTAAGAAATTATTTTCACTCCTGATCTTGTGCCTCCTCTGTCCTTTCCTTGGTGCCTTCCTGTTTCCTTGCCTTTCTTCCCTGCTCTTTCTTTCCCTTGCTTCTCTACCCCTTCCTTTTCTTTCAGGTTCTTTCTCCTTAATTCCTTTTCCTTTCCTTTATATTCTTTCTTTTCTTACACCTGTATTTCCCTTCCTCTTCCTTCCCTTCTGGAACAATTCTGTGTGCAAGTCATTAAGTGGAGTCAAGTAAGGTAGGGGTCTGGGCCAAGTGGCTCAGAGCGTGAGCTGTGGTGGCTCAGAGTAGTGTGTCAGAGCCCAAGCAGGGGAAGAGGGGGATCTGTGGATAGGGACTTGGGGATGCAAAAACAAAGAGTGTTGTATCCCAAGAAGGGTAAGGAGGGCATCCATGAAAGAGGGAGCCTGGCATGAGATGTCAAAACCAAACAGGATGAAGAGGGGATGGAGGCCAGCTTGAACATGGCACCCTGGCCAAATAAAAAACAATTTGGGCATCAAAGTAAATAATTACAGTCACAAATATAACTAATTGAAAAAAATAGGAAACCACGGGTCTTGTTCTGATACAAATAAATGAATAAATTGAATGCTTGATTTGAAATGCAATATTTACATAGTATCAAAGAAACTACCCACAGCTTACTTATTTATTTCAAATAGGAGAAGAGAATATCTACAGTGAAAAATCCCAGCCGACACCACCTCAAAAATATGTTTATATTCAGTCTGAAGTTTCTCTCTTCCTTTCTGTCTTAAATCTACTCAATACATTTACCTCTTCATCACTCCTTTGAAACCATTGTCATTAAGGTCAACAGGTACTCCACAATATCAAATCTAATGGTCAAGTAGCGTTCTCTCAGGACATTGTTACACAAATGGCCACTCACTCATTCTTAAGACCCTTTTTATATGTGGCTTCCCTGTCCTCTTACTGTTCTGGTTCCCTTTCTGCCACACGGACTGCTCTGATTCACTGGCTAGATATCCTCTCCTCTTCCCAAATCTTCAATGTTGTAGTGTAGTAAGTCTCTTTCCTGGAACCCCTTGTCTTAAATCTACACTCACTTCTTAAGTATTCTCAACCAGTGCAGTGTTTATATAAATTGTCCTCTCACAAGACTCATTTATCCAATTGCCTATTCAACATCCAATCTCCACTTAATGTTGAACAGAAATTGCAAATCCAGTAAGACTAAAGCTGAATACTTGATTCCATCCTCTTTACCAAAACCAGCCCGTCTCCCAGTGTTTCTGAGCTCAGTAATGCTGCCACCATTCATCTTTTGGCTTGGACTCAAAAGATTAAAATTGACTTCAATTTCACTCTTTTTTCCTCTTTCCACATTCAGTAATAATAATAATAGTTAATACATAGCATTTACTGAGTTCTAGGTACAGCTGTAAGTGCTTTGCTTCACTTACCCCTTACAAAAAATGACTTAACTAGCCTATTTTTACCTCCTTTTTACTTATAAGGAAGTGGAAAGACAGACATTGTCATTTTCACAATGTCATAGAGATAGCTTGTGCCCAAGAATGAATTTCAAATGTGAAAATCTGTCTTCAGACACTATGGTCTTAACTGTCATTATACACAGTTCAGATGACCATAACAATCTCTTAGTGTAGTCTTGAATTTACTCTTATCCCCCACAATAAATTTTCCATATAGCATGAAGCTATTCCTTTAAACTCAAAGTTAGCTAACATCACCCTTCTGCTTTAAAATGCTCTTAAGGTTTTCGATTACCTAAAGAATAAAATCAGCCTGTCTTACTATGACCTATGAAGTCATATTAATCTAGCCCACATGAAATCCTATCTCTAATGATTGTAAGGCCCAGGTCAAAAGTATAAAGGGAAGCCCAAAGACCATATATATAAATATTAAAGCTTACAAGGAAATGCATGTAACTTGAATAAAGGTGAAAATGTAATGTTCTCTTTCAAATGTAAGTAAGCTTTATATAGTTTTGCAAAAGTAAAACTATTTGAATTTTTAACATTTAGAATCCATTTCATTGCAAGAGTAAATAATGGGCATTGCTTTTCATGCATTTTACATCTTGTCTGACATACATACACAAATGTAAGAGTAATACAAATTGTTTAGTATGACAAAATGTTCCTCAGGCACTATGTACAGTTTGTGCTGGTACCATATTTCATGTTTGTTTGTAAATATCTCTCAAACCACATTGGAACCAAAAGGAAACCAAAACTGGGTGCAACACACTTCTGGGAAATATAAAGATCTATGACATTCATATCATCTAGGAGGTACGGCTTGGCAGGTGAAATAATGTATCTAAGTGTTTCTTCCCCTCAAACCCACTGGGCAATTCAAAGCTATGTCCTCTTTTGTCAGCGGTGGAACAATTTCCAAACCTTTATAGAATTTGAAGAAAATTGGTTTTTATTTCAAGTATATAAGACAAGAGATGTGGAAGATATTTCCCTGAATCGTATTAGTCAAAGAGCAGATGTCACGTTATGAGTAGGGCTGGGCCAACACTGAGTGTGGGATTCCCAAATGACAGAGGTGCCCAAGCAGACTTCATAATTGTAACTTTGCTGTTGTTGGCTTTGTAGCATGAGGCGGGATCTGCAGCATGGGGTTCAGGGTAGGAATCTTACTTGTCTGGGTCTGAAGATGGTACTGAGCCAATGGATAATTCTCAGGTAGCATTTTTGCCCTTAATTATGATACTCAAAATACTCTCAGAGAAAATTGATTTGGTTACCCTCAAATTCTGCTTAAATCTTTGGATTCCAGATTTCCTTCAGAACTTTTCCAGGAAGTTTACACTGTCTGGTGAGCTTTTTAGTGTTTTGAAAGAGATTTTGAAAATGTTTTATTCTAGATTTGAAGCTGCTTTATTGAGAATACTGATCTCATGAACTTTTTTTTTCTTTTTGTTTTTCTTTCTTTTTTTTTTTTATTTGTCACAGAGAGAGAGAGAGATCACAAGGAGGCACAGAAGCAGGCAGAGAGAGAAATAGGAGGAAACAGGCTCCCTGCTGAGCAGACAGCCCAATGCGGGGCTCGATCCCAAGACCCTGGGATCATGACCAGTGCCAAAGGCAGAAGCTTAACCCACTGAGCCACCCAGGTGTCCCCCTTTTTTCCTTTTCTTCCAGAGTTTAATTTGGATTCTTTGCAGTTTGACTTCCTTATTGTCTACTCTGCAACTCTTTTCCATTCTGTGAAGATGTTTATTGCAAAAGTTACTTCAAGCTCTCCCTGTTATCAACCAATAGATATTTTATTAGGCTGTGTTCAACTCTCTGGTATTTCTTCTACTTCACCAAATATTCCTTCTTGATATTATTTTTCAGCTGCTTATACTCTACAAGACCTGAATTTACCTAAGGCTCTGTCCTTGACTTTTTCTCCTACATCTCTATACTCTTCCATGTATTAGTTTATGAATCCTCTGGCTTCCAGAACTATTTCCCTACCAATGATTTCTAAATTTTTATCCTCAAATTTTTACCTGATTCATAATATGTGCAGGTTAAAAGAGAAAATTCATAAGATTTTCTTAAGGCATTTATCAAAAATTTTGATAAAATCCAATATTCATTTATGATATAACTCTCATCCTAGGAGTAGAAGAGAAACTCTTAGCCTCTAATAAATCTACATAAAACTTGTAGCACCATCCTACTTCATAGTGAAATGGTAAGATCTTTCCTTCTGCAAGCCGAACAAGCCAAGCATGTGTGCTATCACTGTCTCCAGTCAACATTACACTGGGAAAAGAAGACAAGATAAAGAATTAAGCACAAGGGTTGCAATGAAAGAAAATAAAGAGCAGTCATACAGAAATAATATGATTTCATATATATATATATATATACTAAAAAATACAGATTAATTATTAGAACTAATATGAGTGTTTTTAAATGGCAGCTGAATATTGAAGAAATATAATACAACCAATTTTACTTCTATACTATAGCAAAAAGTGAACATTTAGTAATCAGAAGTTACAAAATTTAAGGAAAGCATTTTACTATTTATAGAACATCAAGCAATATGAAGCACTTAAGAAAAATATAATGTGTGACAGACTTTTATGAAGAAATTCTTCTATGAAGAGGGATTCAGTGTTTTTGAGAAACATTAAAGAAGAAAAATATAAACAGGAGAGAAGGAATAGATCCTACCGATGGCTTGGAAGACTCAAGATTGAAGGATTCAATGCAATCACAATCAATAACTCAGCAGTTGTTATTGTTGTTTTATTTTAGAATATAATGGGTTTATTGTAAAAGTAACATGGAAATGTGATTATCAAGCACAGAGAAAGCGCTCTTAAAAAAGAAGAAACTCTTCAGAAGAATTTGCTCTACAAGATTTCAAGTCTTATTACGAAACTATAATAATTAAAAAACTTTCTATTTGCACTGGGATGGTGCGGTGAAATAGAATAAGGGCATTTGTGCTGGGCCATGAAAATGTGAGTATTTAATTTATGAAAGAATTATCACTTTTTTGAAGTGTGGTTTTAAAATAATTGGGTTTCCATGTGGACAAAATAAATTTGAACTTTACCACATGTGATACACAAGACATCAGCTCCATGTGGTTTAATAATCAAAAAAACAAAATATAATCATTTCATATATGCAAAAGAATATATTTATGATCTAGCAGTGGGGAAATATTTATTAAATGAGACTTCAAATAAATGACAAATTGAGCTACTTGGAAATCAATGACTTCTGCTAAACAAAAGAGAGCATTTATAGAGAGAAAAGGCAAGACATAAAGTATAAGATACTTGTAACCCATATAACAGCTCAAAAACTACTATTCAAAATATGTTAAGAATTACCATGAAAAGAAAAAAAAAAGAACTATAAGAAAAAAGCAGATATCCCAATTTGGAAAATGACAAGGAAAAAAAGAAAGTGAACAGGTAGCTTGCAAAAATAGAAATCAAAATATTCGATAAATATTTGCAAATGCATTCAAACTCACTAAAAATAAAGAAACCATTGATTAGAACCTAATGAGAAACTACTGTGTACCAACAAGATTGGCCAAAATTGAACATTCCATTACTACTAATGTTGGCAAGGATATAGAGCAGTAGAAAATACTATAGTATTTGGTGGGAATAGGGGCACCTGGGTGGCTCAGTTGGTTATCTGGCTGCCTTCGGCTCAGGTCGTGATCCCAGGGTCCTGGGATCAAGCTCCACATCGGGCTGCCTGATCGGCAGAGAGCTTGCTTCTCTCTCTCCCTCTGCCTGCTGCTCTGCTTACTTGTGTTCTCTATCTCTCTGTCAAATAAATAAATAAAATCTTTAAAAAAAAAGACTATTTGGTGGGAATATAAATTGGCATAACCACTAGATAATGTTTGATAATATTTTCAAAAGTCGAATATATGCAAACTAAGAAATTCCACCCTTGAGTAAAATCTCATGTGAATATGTGTGTATATATCCACACACACAACAGGAAATAGGTAGAAGTATGTTTCTATCAGGATAATAATAATAAAAACAAAAAAACTTTAAAAAACCCTCAAATGCACATCAACATTAGAATGAAGAAATGTAGCCTGCTGTATAGTGATATAAGCAAATAACTATCATGTGCAAAAACGTAGATCAAAAGTTAGCAAACTATAGCCCATGCACCAAAGAAGTCCAATGTGACACACTTTTGCATGACCCACAAACTAAGCCTGCTGTTGTCGTTGCTGTTGTTGTTGTTTTACATTTCTATGATTTATAAAACAGACAAACAAAAAGGAATATGTGTCAGTGAATGTATCTGGCCTGAAAAGGCTAAAATATTTACTATTTGGCTCCTTACAGAAAAGTTTATCAACTCCTGACAGAGATGGATGTTAGAAATGTACTCTTGATCAAAAGAAGCAGGACCTAAGAATGAACAGAGAATCATTCCAGTCCTAGAAAGTTCAAAATCAAGCTAAAGTAAACTCTTTTGTTTCACAATTAATGTTGAGTATTAAAACTATAATGTAAAGCAAGAAAACGCCTGTCATAAAAGTCAGTTTGTAATTATTGTGAATGAAGGAGAAAAGTGTCATCAGGGGGAGAAAAACCTGCAGACTTTAGGTGCTGGTAATAAAGTTCACACACACACACACACACACACACAATGGCATTTCTCAGTACATAAATTTATTTCACAATAACTGTTTTTTGGAGAGTAATTGGACATGTGGTTCTTACAACATGACATACTGAGATATTTGCCTAATTTTTTGCCATAAGTACATAGAAGTGTTTGGTAAAATGTAAACAAATATATTTTAATATATGTTTGGCCTAAAAAGAAAGAAGGTAAAATGCCTAGATCCCAGAAATGATGAAGATCTTAAAGTTAGAAAGGAAAGTTTCTGAGTGATGCCAGGGGAGCCCAGGCAAGCAGTGAACTTCCAGGGCTAGGGTAATGGTGCCTGAGAAGAACTGGGGTTCATGATGTCAGACACATTTGAAAAGGCAATATGTAATTAAGACTTCTGCATAAAGTACACAACTGATGATGGTTGCTCACTGAGTAAAAGTAAAATTAAAATATATCCATCCATTAACTCAAGGAAGAAACAAACATCTTGATTTCTTCCTGGAAATATAAGTTGGAAAAAAATACTCATTGGAAAATGAAAGCCCCCATTTCATAGATTTAGCCAAGTGGGGAGAAAAACCTGGCGTAAATATTGGTCCCAGAGTGAAGATATGCTGGGATCCTGACTTAAGCAAAAAGAAAGACATTTTCTAGAATTTTTTTTTTTGCCCAGTGTTCATGCACGTGCAGGTGCGCGCGCGCGCGCGCGCACACACACACACACACACACACACACACACATACATCTCAGCTAAAGAAAAAGGCATACACAAAAATTACAAACCACACAAAAAATAATCTATCTTGAGGGAGAATCTGGTTAATAATAAACATGAGGAACAAGCTCTCAAGAACTAGAAGTAATAGAAAAAATCATAAAATGTGTTTAAAACTGTTAAAGAATTAAGAAATACAATAAAATTACAATAAAATGTAATATTTTAGAAATAATGTTTTTGAAAGAAAACAAGAAGAATTTTTAAAAATGAAAATATATTCACTGAAATTAAATACTCAAAGATTTAGCTAAGTGTCATGTTGAACACAACTGAATAAAGAATTTTGAACACAGGGCGCCTGGGTGGCTCAGTGGGTTAAAGCCTCTGCTTTCGGCTCAGGTCATGATCTCAGGGTCCTGGGATCGAGGCCCGCATCGGGCTCCCTGCTCAGCGGGGAGCCTGCTTCCCCCTCTCTCTCTCTGCCTGCCTCTCTGCCTCCTTGTGATCTCTCTCCCTCTGTGAAATAAATAAATAAAATCTTTAAAAAAAAAAAAAAAGAATTTTGAACACAACCAAATAACGAATTAGTGACCTGAGAGATTAGTCTGTGGCAAAAACTACAGGAAATAATAACCCCATGTAGGGCGCCTGGGTGGCTCAGTGGGTTAAAGCCTCTGCTTTCGGCTCAGGTCATGATCTCAGCGTCCTGGGATCGAGGCCCGCATCGGGCTCTCTGCTCAGCAGGGAGCCTGCTTACTCCTCTCTCCTCTCTCTCTGCCTGCCTCTCTGCCTACTTGTAATCTCTCTCTCTGTGTCAAATAAATAAATAAAATCTTTAAAAAAAAAAATAACCCCATGTAATAAAGGAATGGAAGCTGTACAGTTAGCGTCATGGCAAATAGAATAAAGATGACTGACACATGTCTAGTAAAAGCTCCAGAAGAATAGAATAAGGGAAAAATTGGACAAAAAGATGTGTAACATGATAAATAGCTAAGAAGTTTCAGACCTGATAAGAAACTAAGAATTTTCATTATAAAGAATCATGTGAATTTCTGAGCTGGGTAAATAGAAACAAACATTCAGTAGGATGCATCATAGTGGCACATCTTAAGATATGGTGGATTTTTACCAGTATTCTGCTTATTTAAAAAAATGAGTATCTTAATTGTTGGATACAGTGTTTAATATAACAATTTAAGCATATTTTTTAAGATTTATTTATTTATTTATTTTATTTGACAGAGAGAGAGAGATCACAAGTAGGCAGAGAGGTAGGCAAAGAGAGAGGAGGAAGCAGGCTCCCCGCCGAGCAGGGAGCCCAATGCGGGCCTCAATCCCAAGACCCTGAGATCATGACCTAAGCAGAAGGCAGAGGCTTTAACCCACTGAGCCACCCAGGCGCTCTTAAGTGTATTTGTTATTGCACTCTTTGATTTTATTTTTTTTTACTTTTTACCATTTTTCCTGATTGTTTGGTTTCTCACAAGTGACATGATCTTCCGCTATAATTTTATTTTATCGGTTTTCCTTGTAATTCTATTTTTTTGCTTTATATATTTTGAGATTACACTGTTGGGGTTGATGGATTTAGTATTATTTTATCTTCCTGGGGAATTGTTTCTTTTATAATCTTTATCACTATCTTTATCACTAATACTCCTTCATACTTTCAAATTTAATTGGTTGACATTAATACTGGTATACAAATTAAAATCTTTATTTAGGGACGCCTGGGTGGCTCAGTGGGTTAAAGCCTCTGCTTTCGGCTCAGGTCATGATCTCAGGGTCCTGGGATCGAGGCCCGCATCGGGCTCCCTGCTCAGCGGGGAGCCTGCTTCCCCCCCTCTCTCTCTGCCTGCCTCTCTGCCTCTTTGTCATCTCTTTCCCTCTGTGAAATAAATAAATAAAATCTTTAAAAAAAAATAATAGAATCTTTATTTAGGTTAACATTTGCTTTATGTATCTTTTCTGATTTTTTATTAGTGTCTTTTCTGTATAATGCCTATAATTTGCATGTAACTTAAATTTTTGTTTATCCCAGTTAGAGGGTCTTTATTTTTTAACTGATGAGCATGCTCTTTATTTACTGGTATTGTGGGTATGTTTGTAATTATTTGCATAATTTGTTGAGGTGTTTTCCTGCCATTTCTTGATTCTTTTTTTTCTCTTTTTCTTTTTTTTTGGCCTTGATTTCACTCCTTTTGGTAGAAAAACAGATGAGAAAGTTAGTGCACGTTGTGCTTTTCAAAAGCTTCCTCGGAATGTCTGGGATGGTTGTTTGCTCTGTGAGCACTTCACTGTCTCTCACACACTCCACTGATATCTCGCTTCAGCCAGCTTTGGCTAACCTCCGCTGCCCTTTCCCCCTGGTTAGAATTCCACAAAGCTCAATTTCCATTTTAAGCAGAACCCACTGCTTCTGAAATTTGTCCCATCGGTTTTCTCGTCCTTGTTCTCCTCAGAGCATTCTACAATCCCCTGAAGCCGGATTGCACAAAACAAAGGAGTATTCTCCTACTTCTCTTCATTTACTTTTATAGTTATGATTATTTGAAGTGGAACAGCATTGAAAACATTTGGATTTTAGATGCCTCCCGATCTGAACAGTGTCTGTCACATTTGGCTAATTTCCTCGAGCCAGGTTGTGTGGATAAGCAGATGATTCAGCCTCCGGTGTTGGCGTTGCGGTTGTTTTGCTGCAAATTGTTTAAGAGCACGTCTGCCGCAGCTTTCAAAGACAGGTTTGCCTTGGGACTTAGTTGCACTGTTATCTCGCCCATTAATTTCAGTTAATATTCTATTCAGCTTAGCTCCTAGATGTCTAAAAGTCTTCTCCCATCATAAACATATTCTTTGGTCAATGTTCCGAAGTATCAGAGAGGCTTTTAATGTCATCCTAAAGTTCTTTGAATTGCTCTCTTGATTAATGTTTTGATTCAAATAATCTTTGCTCAAAATCAGTATATTGTTACTTTCCCCTCTCAAGTCATTGGCACTCTTAATTCTTAATTTTAATTTATATTCTTTTTGGCTCATTGCATTGGCCCTCTCTCCCACTTATCCCTATTTTGAACCTACTTGCCACCTTGACCACCACTCTCCCTTTGCAGGGGTAGCCACGAGGGAGGCTGTGATATATGCAGAGATGTGTTTATAAAAATAAGCCAAATCAAAAAATGGCCATTTATTTCAGTTTTCATCAACTCTATGACTTCCTCTCTTGTCATTTCTTTCTTTCTTTTTATTTATTTGACACAGAGAGATTGCAAGTAGGCAGAGAGGCAGGCAGAGAGAGAGGAGGAAGCAGGCTCCCTGCTGAGCAGAGAGCCCGATGTGGGGCTTGATCCCAGGACCTTGAGATCATGACCTGAGCCGAAGGCAGAGGCTTTAACCCACTGAACCACCCAGGTGCCCCTCTCTTGTCATTTCTAATCTCTGTATGTCCTCTTCCTTTGGGAGGAGGGAGTAGCTCCATAAAATATCATCTTTTCCATACAGCATTACAGACTTTGTACCATTTTTGTTTTGAAATTGTGCATATTCCTTCCTCTTCGCCCCATCTTTCTCTCTCCCTCTCTCTCTCTGTGTCCCTCTGTCTCTGTCTCTCTGTCGGTCTGTCTCTCTCTCTCTTGACACTATGAACAGACTTTAGTTCTCACACTTCTCCTACTTTCCTTTTCCCAAATATTTGTTAGGTTCTCTTGCCTAACCACTCTAACCACTCTGCTCAGCAATGATGTCCAAAAAGAAAATTCAAAGTTCAATAAGATACATTACTTAACTTTCAAGAACTCATAGTCTACTTAAAGAGAGAAATGTTTAACAAATCGCTATAATATATTATGTTCTATGAGAGAATTTTGGACAAAAAGTATGGGTAATTTGCCTTAAGTTGCCAGGAAAGACAGCATAGAGGTAGGAGCTAACATTCGAGTTTGGTGTGACAGTAGTTAATGGGCTTTGGAGTCAGTCTATTCAAGCTCCCAAATCTATTATCTGTGTGAACTTGAGTTGATTCTTTTATCTTGAGGCTTCAGGTTTTTTTACCATCTAATTGTCCCAATGATACCTGCCTTAGAACTAATAAGATAGCCCAGTGCCTGGCACATAGCAGGCACTGAAGAAATAGTAGTAGTCAGCAAATGTTATGTTTTGTTATGCATAAGTGATCTTCTGGCAGATGGACAGTTCTTTGCTAAAGGAATAGCATGCCCAGTGAAAGAGTTCAGCCATATACAAACATTTTGAGGAAAAGACAAAAAGGTAAGTAGTTCAGGAAATTTGCTTGTTGGCCAAGAATGAGTTAAAATTTCACTGGAGAATATCAATGGACCAAGATGAGGGTTCCTTTAACTTACTAAGGAGTTGAATTTGATTCTGTGCTAACTGAAGCCTAAAATTTTCTTTTAGTAGGAAAGTAGCATAATCTGCTTTACATTCAGAGGGCTGTGTGGAGATGAATCGCAGGGTGAAGATGAAGAAGATTTGTAGTCTAATTAGCAGGCTATGGCCATAGCCTAAGCAAGAGATAATGAGGTTCCAAATTAAGCCACTGAAGTTGGAGAATGGAGGCAGATATGGGATATTTAAATGATGGAATCAATAGCCTTTGGAAAGAACTAAATGTGCATGTGTACGCCTGTGTAAAAGGAAGTATTTCATTATACTCATCACTTGGCTACTGAAGAATGAGTTGTACATACCCCAAATGGTGTATCTTTTGCCCAAACCACTGACATAGATTTCATTCAATTATCCATTATTTCATATTTATTTTTTCATGTAATGATTATTTATGGGCATGCGTAGCAGAGGACTATAACGGTAAACAAGTCTTACCCATGCCTTTCTCCCAGAAATGTTTGCTGACTGATAGTGAGAAAAGAGAGAATATCCATTTTTCTTTGTTCTAATTTTTAACCACAAAGAGTGTTTGAGTCAGAAAAAGTCCAAGAAGTTAACCCTTGTTATTTTGAGACTTGACTAGTGTTTTGCTTTCCCATCTTCTCAGCTTGGAGAGTTATAGGAAGTCCCCTTTGCATGTGACCTGCTGTACTGAGGGCTCAAGTGGTTATTTTTGGATGACTGTGAAAATTTCACAAAGCTGCTTGAGCTAAATCCCATATTGTCAGCTCCCTCCTTAGTCAAGTCTCTCACAAAGAGTAATCATCTGCATTTTCTTCTTTTAATTCATTTATCTTGGACACCTCTCTGATCTTTACTTACTTTTATAAAAAGTGTTACTATTGCTAAAGAAAAAAAATAAACAAGTAAATTTGAAGATCTAATTGGGTTTATCAAGCGATTTATAAATCAGGCAGCATCCCTTCTAGCAAACAGAGGAGAGTTCTGAAGAATTGTATAGATTTTTATAGGAAGGAGGATGGGCCACGAAATTATTAGCAACAGAAAAGAAAAGTCACCTTCCCTTTGGTGGAAGGACAGGGGGTCTTATTAGATGATCCCCCTGTCTCCTCAACATCCTTTGAGGAATTAAGAGGGCCCTTGTGACAGACTAGCTAATTGGTAGGTACCTAATTGGTGCTTATCAGAAAATTCCTGAGTAGCAGGTTAAGACTGACATTTGTAGGATAGGTTGAAACATCAACTAGATTAGGTATTAAGTCCTAGTTTGGTGGCTTGACCTACCTGAAGTGATGTCATTTTGGGTCTGTGGTTTTCTTTTTAACACTATGTAGATAATATTTCATTATATTTTTATTTAAAAAATATATAATCACTGAACTAGTTAGCACAAGTTAGGATATGCTGCATTAACAAACATTAAAATCTCAGAGGTTTAGCAAAACAAGGTTTATTTCATCCTCCTAACATGGGCCCTAAGGGCCATCTTGATTTCTGTTTTGCCTCATTCCTCACTCCAGGCCTCAGGCTGATGGAACAGCCACAATAGGGAGCATCGGCAGTGCCATGGCAGAGAAGAAAAGTATACAGCGGTAAGTCTGCCAACCCTGAAAGCTTGCACAAGGCAGGGAACGGATTCCTGCTTTACATTTTATTGGTCAACACTGGACATTTGGCCACACTTAATTAGAAGAGTGGGTATAAAGTATAGAATTTACTTCTCCTCTGTGCCTGGAAGGAGGATAAATTGAATATTTATGATTAGCTTTAATGACTAATCACAGCTTCCTCTGTTGAGCACTAAACATTTTGCCCATTCTCTCTCTTCCACATGTAAAATGCCAACATCCCTTCCAATCAGGAAACAGGCCAAAAATCCAGTTATGGCAAGCTCAAGGGCCAGGATCTTTGAATGATGCTGAGCAGTCTTATCACCAAGAAAAATGTGCAGTAGTCTCAACCACTGGTTCAAATATGGGACCTCTTGATGCATGTTTTTTGTTTTGGTTTGGTTTTGGTTTTGATACATGGTTTTGTGAGCTAGGAGACAAGCTTAACTGAACCTCACAACATACATAGTCAATATGCAGGAGTTGAAGAGGAACAGGAAATCCCACTAAGCCTTTTTCTGATGGGAGAGGAATGGAAGACACACAGTCGACAAAGGTCTATAACAATTTCTAAATTTCATGGGGAGATATTTAAAGGGCTCCCTATCTTGGAAGTGTGTAATGTGCCTTGTTGTCCTCAGCTGCACTCAGGGAGTGGTTTGTGCTCCCTTGTCCACTGTTCCCTAGGGCCTTCTTTTTTCATTATCCTCCCTGACTACATATGGAAAGAGCACTGGGGAATATACCGTCCTTGGGGATTAGAAGGCTTTTTTAAGTTCCATTACTTACCCAGGAACAGTTGGGAGGTAATTTTAAACTTGAACAGAAACAATCTTCTTTAATCTAGGAAGGTGAGTCTTGTGACAAGAAAATTCAAGAAAAAATCATTTTAGACCTGTGTTGATTTTTTAACTTTTAGAATATTTGACACAATGCTTTGTTAAATACAGAGGGTCTGCTTTTGTCTAAGTGTGGCTATTGGCATATGGAATGGATTGCCATCAATAGATAAGATGCTAATAAAAATATGCAATGTTTTATCCCTTGAACAAAGTCATGATGACTGTATCTATATTAAATTTCATATTCTTTTTTTTAAAGATTTTTTATTATTTATTTATTTGACACAGAGAGAGAGATTACAAGTAGGCAGAGAGGCAGGCAGAGAGAGAGGAGAGAGGAGGAAGCAGGCTCCCTGCTGAGCCGAAAGCCCGATGCGGGCCTCGATCCCAGGACGCTGAGATCATGACCTGAGCCGAAAGCAGAGGCTTTAACCCACTGAGCCACCCAGGCGCCCTAAATTTCATATTCTTACGTGTCTTTCTGAATGAATATTATATTGGAACTATCTTTTTTAAATGTCTGTCTAAGTCTCTCTTCATGTGTGTATTTTACCTTATTCACTATGTCTGCCCTTGTTTTCAAATTGTATTCATTTGGTTTTATTTATTGCCACTCCTCTTTTTCAAAATGTATACTTAGATTGGTTTCATTATTCATATATTATCTAGTCTTTTTTAAAAATTTTTAAAGATTTTATGCATTTATTTTGAAAGAGCGCAGGAGCAGAGGGAGAGGAAGAAGCAGATTCCCCCCCCCCCACCTGCTGAGTAGGGAGCCCAACTTGGGACTCTATCCCAGGACCCTGGGATCATGACCTGAGCCAAAGGCAGACACTTAACCGACTAAGCCACCCAAGAACCCTATATTATCTGTTTTTTTGCTTCACCAATAACACCTGTCGGGTCCTACCTGGTCCCCTGCAAACATCCCACTACCAAAGGGCAGGGAGAGAAGCTGAAACACAGGTGGAAAAGCTTCTTTTCCATGATGTAGATTTATCATTGATTTCTTGAGAGAACTGGCATTTCCAAGTCATCTTGAAAAGGTCGATCATCTGAAGATTGATGTAAAGGAAATGTTTGGACTATCCTTCAGAATTGGACTATCACTGATAATTTGGGGAAAAATCATTTTCTCTCTTGAAATTCCTAAGTGGGAGTCAAACTTTTATTTAGGAAGGTACCTATCTGTGTTCTAGGCTTTGAGAATAGATCAGTGAGAACAAAAAAGTCCCCATCTTCATTACAGAGCTTATGATCTGATTGAAGATCAGATAAACAACTAGATAAGGAAAATATGGAAATGCACATTATTTGTTGCTTTTACATTTGAAGAGCCCTGTGGATTCCCAAACCATTCCTGGAAAGTTGGTCGTATTGAGGGGAATCTTGGGTTGCACTCATAAATAAAAAAAAGCCTGTATCACTGATGGTGGGAGGGTCACTTAGCTTTGTAGATTTGTCCCTCTGTTTTTCTTAAACGCAGATTTTTAGTAAATGGCAAAGGCTGGATTTCAAAAATTCTAGTCTACACTCTTTCCCGCAGCAGTACCCACAATTACTTTCTAAACATTCTTTTGAGTTTTTCCTTTGCTTTCTTAGCTCCTCCTCCTCTCTCTCTCTCCCTCTCTCTCTCTCTCTCTCTCTCTCAATTGCACCTACATTAGTAGTTAATGAGAGAGGCACACGGTTTAGTCTTCTTCTTACCTGAGCCTTTTTTGACCAGGAGAAATGATTCACTGGGTGCTACATTCATAAATGAACCTTCACCCTGGGATACCTTAATCCATTCAGAGGTTTTAATATTGTATGAGAGGTCTTCTAAATATGCTCTTTGTTTTTGCATACATCTGTACCATAGAATTCATATTTGCTGGGTTTATGACATAAAGGGTATTAGTATCTCACTTTAAAATTTGTGTTTTTTTCCCACTAACTGATATACCTTAGAGATAAATGTTAACGGTTTCAATAATATTTGATAGTCATTCTCATACTGATGGACAGTTAGAATTTTTTCAATATTTCCTTATAAAAATAAATCTTCAATTAGTGTCACTGAATACATTGTCTTGAATATTGCAAATAATTCTCCAGAGTAAATATTGAGAGTGAAATTGCTGAGACATGAGATAAGCACATTTTTTCTTTTAGTAGTTACTGTTAAATTTTAAACAAAAATGGTCATACCAATTTATACTCCCTTCTATGACAACCAGTTCTTACGTATCTGCCAATAATTTTCATTATCAAACTTCTAAGTTGCTGTCAGTCTGTTGAGTGAAAACACACTGGTTCATTTTTATATTCATTTGCATTTTTTTGATCACTAGAGAGGCTGAACATTTTTTATTTTTTATATGTTTAATGGACACTTATGGCCATTTTTTCCTCTTGAGTTTCTTCTTAATATTTATTGCCCATTTTTTAATCTGTTGGACGTTATTTATTTTTTATTGATTCATAAAAAAATAATTGTTATTATAACATTACAACCAATATATATTATACTCTATGAATCACAGTTCATACATTCACACATTTTTCACATACATTCACATATTTCACATAAATTCACACATTTTTGAGTGTGTGTTTTGCCTTACAAAATTTGAACCTTTATTGAACTCAATATTTTCTATTATATCAATTGCTTTATGTGTTCAATTTAAGGACAACCATACCTTATGTTGATAAATATATTATCCCGTATTTCTTCTTACATTTGTGTACTTTTATACATGTAGGTCTCAAATCTGTCTAACATATTTTTCTGTGAATGTTCAAAACTATGCATTCATTTAATATTTTCCCAAATGTGTAGCTAGTTTTTCCAATGCCATAGAATGTGTTAGAATTTCTCTTCAGTATAAAGACAACACTTAGCCATGTAAGAAATTCCCTTGTACACATCAGTTCTATTTCCAGACTCTCTGGTCTGTCCATTGGTCTAATTGTGTTTATTTGTTTCTATTAGCACACTGATTTGATATTTAAAATTTATAATATGTTTTGGTATTTTTTAGGACAAGAATTCTCTCTCTTTTTCTTTTTTCATTTACATAGCTATCTTGGTTATTCTTACACGTTTCTTTTTCACTCGAATGTTAGAAATGGCTTATCAAGTTTCTTCCTAGGAGTGAGCCAGGGTGGCTCAGTTGGTTAAGCCAGCTGCCTTTGGTTTAGGACATGATCCCAAGGTCCTGGGATCAAGTCCCACATTGGGCTCCTTGCTTAGTGGGGAGCCTACTTTTCCCTCTGCCTGCCTCCCCCTGCTTGTGCTCTTTTTCTCTCTGACAAATAAAAAAATAAAACCTTTAAAAAAAAGAATCCCCCTTTTATTCATGATTTATGCCTCTCTCTCTTGATCACAGTTGCCAAGGATTTATTCATGTTAACTTGAAACTATATAATATCTTTGTGTGTATAGAATTACAAACCTAAAGTTTGTTTTCAATAGCTTCATGGTTTTTTAGACTCACTAGATTTTCATTTTTTTTTTCAGGTATCCCATCAAATCTCTCTTTGGAGTTTTCTCTTTCTACTAGATGTGCTGAAAGATTTCTAAATGCAGATTGAATGGGATTAAAAAAGATGTTTGCTTTTATTTATCTTTCTTGGGGTTCTGTAGGATTTTCATTCAGAGAACTAGTGTCTTGCATTGGAATTCACAGCATCAGTTAGAAACCAGTTTTTTATATGGATTTTAAGTATTATAATTGTAAAGTTATGTATTCATATGTTTATACACACAGGCATGTATTTCTCAATTCTGTCTATTGAGGATTTCTTGGAACAATGACATTGTCATTATTAATGGTAATAATTAATTATAATAATTAGCACACCTAGCCTCAGATCTTGGACTTTAAGTACAGTTTTCCAATAAAAAGAATTAAGGGCCCTTATAGAAAATGTCAATTATAAAGTTGGGGTTAAAGTATGAGGAATATATTTTTACACTAAAAAGTAAGGAAATGCCCAAAGAATGATGGGATACATCAAAGAGATATAGGAGCCAGCTCGAACAAACCCAACTGGCCTAAATTGAGGGAATTTGAACATCAAAATAAATAATGATAATTGTCTTTTAACCCATAAAATGAAAATCCATGCTGAATATAGATGGGGAACATTTGTAAGCCCATAGTAAACAAACAAACAAACATGAGGGCTAAGTTCTTCTTTACAGTAGAATGGCAAAGGATAAATATAGATAGCATGACGTATTCAGAAAATTGCCATTTGAGAATCATCATACTAATAATTGTTTTATTCAAGAATCAATAATAGCTACTAAAACCAGTGAGTGAAAGGAAACCTTGATAAGAAACCTTGAAAAAGTGAACAAAATTAGCATCACCATTAATGAGACAAACAGGTACCATGTGCCTCCTGATGGGATGCACTGAGAATAGCACAACATTGCTTCTGGGTGTTTTTGCAAATCTAACTGTAAAGAAAATTCCCAGTAGAGGGTTAGTCTAGAAAATAAATAGGCATCAGTCTTTAAAACTAATAGAGTCACAAAAGTCAAAGAAATGTTGAAGAACCATTTTGAATTAATGGGAATAAAGACACAAGAAAACCAAATGCAGCATTAATTCTTGAATTGAATTCTGGACCAGAAAAAAAAAATCCTATGCTACAAAGAAATTAATGATAGAAATGATAAAACTTGACTTAAGTCTGTAGATTAGTTGAAAGAGCAGTACTAATGTAAAATTTCTGATTTGGAAAATTGTAGTCTGGATTTGTAAGAGAATACCCTTATTTTTGGGAAATACACACTGAGGTAAAGGGGCATTATCTTTGCAATTTACCGGCAAATCATTCAGAGAAAATATTTACATACACATTGACAGAGAAAGAGAGGGAGAGAGAGAATGGTAAAACAAACATGGTGTAAGCATAAAATTATTTCCAAACAGTTAAGACAAATTCCTTAAAATATGCATTTTTAATAAACTATCATGTACCATCTGGACACAGTAAGCCGAAGTATGCAGGCTATAAAAGCTCTGTCACAAGCAGATTTCCAGAGGCAGAATTACATGCTGTCCCCTTTCTTTGAGTGATGGAGTCAGCAGTAACAATGGCCAGCTTTAGGTGATGCTATCTCTCCAATGTGTTGGGAGAACAAGACTGTAGTTGGACCACATGTGTAGTTTTGGCATTTGCCATCTTAAGGCAAGCAATAAACAAATGTCATATAAATAGTTATTAACCCATGTTCAATTAACAACAAAAGAGATCTCTGAAAAAGCACGAGCTCAGGCAGGCTTGCTATAGAAAACTGTACCAGTCCAAGTTGCTCAGACAGACCCCATGTTGGACTTTAGAGTATATTTTTCCCCAAAACCTCTGGGCATGGAACAAATGAAATATTGTACAAGTGGAATCTCTTCCCTTATGAAATGGCAAGACACAAAGGAAACATGAAGTTTGCCTCGATATGGTCTTTGGATTACCAGTACTGACATTAAGAAATTACATTCTGAAAGAACAGGGCACTGGTGGGTGGGTGATACCTTTCTGGGAAGGGCAACAACATGAATATTTTTCCCTTAGTTTTGTGGCAAAAAGTTTTACATAAACAGGAAATGAAGTTGTTTGAGCTTCTCCATTACTGGAAATGTAGACTTGATTAAAGAAAGATGTTCAATGATTATTTTTCTCTTGAGCTCTGGGAAAGGAAACTTATTTTAGGTTTGCCTCCTATGAGTTTTTATTGTCCATAAAGGGTTGTTAATATAGAGATTCATGCTTAAGAAATCATTCATTTCTTTTTTGAAGCCCTCTCACTTTCTTTGCCATGACCATTTCAAAACAACTGAGTTTCAGTCTCTGAAGAAAGCTGAGAGCTCTGTGGGAAAGAGGAAATACTGAGCCAATGAAATTGCTCTGACCTGATTCTTTGCTCTATTGCTTGGCCCTTCCTCATGCTGCTTCCATTTACGTCTGCAACTGTTAGGTCAGTGCATCCATTCATTTTTTCAATTTGTTCATTAATCCATTTGCTCTCCAAGCAGGCTGTAAACACTGAAAGGAAAAAGAATTGCAAGACAGTGAATTTTAGTGGGCCTGCTCATACTTTTATTATACAATACACGCAGGAAATAATAATATCCTACTCAGTTGTTGCTCATTAATTTCTAAGTAAGTTAGAAAAACTAAAAGGGGTCAAAACTCAGAAGAGTTTCTTTTCTAAATCTACTGTGCATTTATGGAAGGGGTAGATGAGAAGTGGTAGATCAGGGTGGTTGGGAAGGCACAGGAGGGGGCCATTGAACTGGATCGTGACAAATAGGTGGGGTTTGGAGAGTCAGAAAGGAAAGGTAATTGCTGTGAGGTGGTCAGGTTAAATGCAGTGTGTTTGGAGAACTGTGATGAGGTTGTTTCTGGGACAGACTAGTGTGAAAAAGGTGAAAAACATTTATTTTGTAATCTTCACAACACTGGGTTCCACGTTAGCCATATCTAAAGGGTTTAACATCAGTGTCCTTTCCTATCTTTTGCTTCTCCATCATTCCTTCCAGGCCCTTCTTTCTTCCAACAGTTTGCTGGGTAGAGCACAATAATATTAGTAAGAACTTTATATTATTCCTATATATAGGAGGATGTGGGAATTTAACATATAGAAATTAGGGTTGGTGCTGCCCCAGATCACTGGCACAACCCTCCACTGTCTTAATCAGTTCCTAAATGATTTTAAGACAGAAAAATCACAGTATTCTTTCTAACAGGCTTCTGGGATCAGAATAGGTTTGTTTCAAGCAAGACAGTGCCACTAGTTATACATAAAGTGATTTTATCCAGAAGTCAGAAAAAGGAAGAAGTTTTTCTCTCTGTCTTCCCTCATCTCTCCTCTCTAAAATAGAAATGTTGAAACTCAGACAGTTTTGAGTTCCTACTTAAGGCAGACAGTAAACTGGTGAGGAAAATCAGAAAGAAGATGATGTGCATGACTATTTAAAAGTTTATTCCCCGAATAACTTCTAATGTATTCTGGTAAAACACAGAGCATTTCAATTTAGTTTCATGGTAAAGGAATTGTCAAAAAAAGAAGTAAGTCAATTTGCAAAAAGCCATTTTGCCAATAGATCAACTTTTTGAAGAGCCCTAAGTACCAAATTATTGAGGATTTTTCAAAGTTTTGATTTTATTCAGCTCCTATCCAGCACTTGCTTCTACTCTTCTTGTTCTATTCTTGCTAGTTTGTATGTAAATGGTAGCCTTTCCTTCTATGCTTTTTAGTCTCTTCATTATTTTTTGTGGATTTGAGTCCTGCCACTGCCTTCAATTCCATACCTCTTTTAGCCCAAGAGGTTATCAGAAATGCTACCTTCATATAGGGTCTGACCCTATATGCCACAGTTCCATCTGTGCCAGTTTTTAAAGAAAAACCCACCTATTTTCATAAAAAACAACAGGCTGGAGTAGAAGCAAGCACAAAGCAGAGCTGCTGGAAGAGGTAGGGTCAGATGGATTCATTTTTAGGCCCCTGCTTTTAAAGTACATTGACCTGGAGTCAACAGAAAGCCATATGACTCCATGATGAAAACATCTCTACTTTAAATCATGGCTTTAACCTCTCTATAGTTATTAGGTCTTGGTTTATTTTTTCTGTCCTCTAAGACAGACATGCTGCCCCAGTGATATAGACAATATCTTCAAAGTCACTTTTGGAAGGGTTTCATAGACTTTTCCCATTAGTACCATATTTTTTTAGTTTTTTTAAAATATTACAATTGAGAAATAATTTAAATTCTTGAAAATACATAAATAAATAAGGTTGGGGTATGTTTCTGCTTTAACTTTTTTTTTAATTGTATTTTTAATGGTTCCACAAAGTTCTGTCCTAGGACCACCTCAACAATGTGACCCCATTATTCATTTCCAATAATTGTGTCTCCCCTTTGTTTCTGAGATCCGTAGGCCTCAGCCCCCATGGTATCCCTTTTCTGTGAAACAATTTGCTGTTGTTTTCAAGATTTGACTACACTGAAATCCACAGTCCATAAATTAAACTTAATGAAGGAGAGAGTGGGCAGATGACTAAGCTGCTTTTTCTAAATACTTGGAGCAGCCTTGTTATGGCAGCATTCCGACTATTAATCACAAAAGTTGGCAACATTCTAATACTGCCTTTTATGTGTAACCACATGTATAGGTTTGACTTGTACTTGTAAACCCAGCCATTGAAATATATAGGCAGTCAGTTGTGCACATAGTGGCACTACTTTGTTGAGTTTTGTCAACATTTTTAAATGTTATTTATTTAATACTTATAAATTAATTAAATTTAATTATTGTGAAGGTAGTACAGAGAGATCCCATATACTCCAACCCAGTTTCCTTTGTTATTATTATATTTTTATTAGTATGTACATTTGTCATCACTAATGAAACAATATTGATACATTTTTACTACTTAAAGTAAATGTTTGATTCATATCTCCTCCGTTTTTCTCTAATGTCCTTTCACTGTTCCAGGACCCCATTCAGGATACACATTATATCAAGTTGTTGTGTTTTCCTTAGACTGGATTTGGTTATGACAGTCTCTATAACTTTCCTTGTTTTTGATGACTTTGAAAGTTTTGAGGAGTATTGGTCAAGTATTTTGTAGAATGTCCCTCAATGAAAATTTGTCTGTTTTTTAGACTGGGGTAATGTGTTTTTGGAAAAAAAGACCACAGAGGTAAAATGCCATTCTCATCACATTATAGCAAGAGTACATACTATTACATGACTTATGACTGTTGATGTTAATCTTGATCACCTGGTTTGAGGTAGTGATTATCAGTTTCTCCACTGTAAACTTGCCCCCTCCCCCATTCTATACCGTATTCCTTGGAAAAAAGTCACGCTGTGTACCTCACATGTAAGGAGTGAGGAGTTAAAATATATTTCCCTGAGCGCCTGGGTGGCTCAGTGGGTTAAAGCCTCTGCTTTCGGCTCAGGTCATGATCTCAGCATCCTGGGATCGAGGCCTGCATCGGGCTCTCTGCTCAGCAGGAAGCCTGCTTCCTCCTCTCCCTGTCTCTCTGCCTGCCTCTCTGCCTACTTGTAATCTCTCTCTGTGTGTCAAATAAATAAATTAAAAAAAAAAACTTTAAAAAAAAATATATATTTCCCTAAAAGCAGAATATCTACATTAACTATTTGAATTCTTCCACATAGGAAATGTATCTAATTCTCTCCATTTGTTTATACAATCATTTATTTGCATAACTATGGACTGATGGATATTTACTTTAGACTTTGGATTATAATCCAATAATTATTTATTTTGTTGCTCAAATTATTCTAGATTTGACTTTTGGGAGTTCTTTAGTTGGCTCCTATGTCCCTTCACACCCCCATCAGCGTGGGCTTTTTATTTGTTGAGCAGTTTCTTATTTTCTGGAACTACATTATGGTCCAGACTCACCATGTATATCTCCTGTCCCAATCTAAGAATAGGTCTCATTCCCAAGGAGCCCCATCTTTTTAATGTAGAATTATATTAGAAACCAATCTCTGGGTGCTAGATGTGCTGCTACTGTGATGTTCTTGTAAACATTTAAAATCTGAGCTTCATCTGGAATGTCCATGCTTATCTATTAAGAGTGAAAACTTCCTTAATAATCTCTTTAGAAGTCTATCAATGCTGGGATTATGAGATAGTATAAACACTTTATTCACCCCAATTTCTAGAATTTCCGAAACAGCATGAACATCTAGTCCAGTCTCAGGAACCAATGAGAATAAAAGGGAATTTGAGGTGATGGGATGGGAAATGTGGAAATTACTGTTTTGTGTCAATATTCAACAAGCAATCTTCCTCAATTATAAGGTTAAAGCAAATTTCCTCTCCACTAAAACAAGAGGGAAAACAACTACTTTTGTCATAGGATGTGTTTTCTGAACTGTTTCTGGGTGGCTTCTTCATTCTATTTGATGCAAACTTAGGGAGTAAATAGAGTATACGGTTCGCATCCCACCACCACCTTGTCCTACCAACTTTCTTTGCATCTCTTCTTTTAATCAGTAAATATTATTTGATCACCTACAATGAAGACACATTTAAAAAGTCCAGTGTTCTGGTTTCCTTTGTTGCACAAGAAATTATCTCAGAACTTTGTGGTACAGAACAACCATATAATTGTGCTCACTACTTTGTGAATGTGTTACTGAAGAAGCGCTCTGCTAAGGCAGGTGCTGGGATGCTGAGAGCTAGAACCAACTGTCTGTTGCTGCTTGAGGAGAGCTGATGGGCACAGGAAAATATGAAGGAGTGCCTTCTGACTTCTTTCTACCATTTGGTCTCCACTGACTGTCAGTGAGTCTCATGGTCAGGTGCTAACCAAAAAACAAGAAGACAAGGGACAGTCCAGCCTCAGCATCACATTCTAGAGGACAGAGAATAGGCTTGGAAATGAGAGAAAATGAAAAATAATTAGCACAGTAAACCTGATGAATAGCTGAAGATTTCTTTAGACATCAAAACTCAAATTTTATCTATTTTAAATAGAAGTAAAAATTTGTACTCTTTCACAGAAGATTCTAAATTTCATATTTCCTGGTATCTTAAGATCAGCAAGGGTTTTTACTTTTACAATGTGTTGTTTCATCAGGATCTGTTGTGCTGTGTAGGATTCCCTACATGCCCTTGATGTCACATGTTCTGTGTTCTTTGAAACATGACTAATTAGCTTAGTTTTTCTCTTTTTTTTCTATCAAATAAGTTCTAATGATTTATATCACTGCTGAAGTAAGGCCTGCCCATTTCTATATTCTAATGTCTATATGTTAAGCTAGCATTGGCTTTGTTATCAAATATGAACATTGATTTAAAATAGCACAGAATAGCCATAAATGGGCTTGAATAAATGATTAAAGAGTATATCTACAAGTTAAGTGACTAAATCTCACCACAGACAGTTATTTAGAGGCTTTGCTTCCATGTTTTGGGTCCATAAACATGTTGGACAACTGTTTATTGATTTGAAATAGTGTGGGAAATATTTTCAGTATTATTTTTTCCTTTTCCTCCCTTTTCTATTATGACTTTAGGTGGGTAGATGTCTAGAAAAGCCACAGTGAAATTTGTATCTTCTTATTTACCTAGTCTCTGGGTGTCTCCAAGCAGCCACTGATTTCAGAGAGAACATGAGAAAGTTGATGGGCAAAAGTATCTTGGAGAAGCAAGGCTCAATTCTTAAGGTCTGTCCGAGTGCTCCTCCCACAACTGTGGCCTGATTAGTTTTTGTCTTTCTTGCTCTGTAGGGCTGCAGAATGACTTAAAACCATGTTTATCTATAACCTGTGCATCACTCAAAGGCTCATAATGTGAAGCTAAAAGTGTAACTAATACATATTTTTAATCAAGGAAAATGTCTTAACTTAACAGAGGCTATTTAAACACAAAGAAAAACCATTTCTCTTTGATGAATAGCAGGTTTGATTTTTGCTGGATAGTTACTGGTCAAATCTTTATCCTTCCTCTTAACGAAAGCCAGTCCATTTCAGATTGTTATAGTAGGCTTGGGGATGCCTCCCTTAACACAGATATATATCTGGATGACATATTTCTTATCCTGATATTTAAACTTTCTTTTGAAATTATTTTTAGAGTATGTATCTCCTTCATATGGATTTTATTGCCCTGAGAAGTTGTGTAAGTATCTGAGTGAAGAGGACTGTATTCAAACTCAATAAGTTTTATGGATGGACTAGAAGGGATTTCTGATCTCTGAGATCACTCAGTGAAATATGAGATGTTCCTTCTTGCACTAGATAAAATATGCAGCTGTCTATTATAGATTGTTCATGCACAGGAATTGTCTTTATGACAAAGTAAATGAAACTGAGCTAGGATTGTGCTAGTACATTGCTCACAGCAGTTAGAAACAAATCATAAGTAATTCACTAAAATATTACCTTAAGCTTTCAACTATACAGAAATTACAAATGATGTACAAACATCCCACAGCATGGTTCTGGGGTTAACTTCAGTACCTCCTTACTCTGTTCTCATGGAGACACTGATAAAGCAGCAAAAAATTCAGGTTTGGACTGTTGAAACTACAAGAGAAAATAAGGGTACTGCATAATGGATATAAAATGAGGAAAGGATGCAGAATAAAACTTTGAGGGCAAAGGGAAGAAAAGTGAAGACGTTCTCAGAGATTTAGTAAGAGAATCATAAGAGTGGCACCACAAAGCGAAGGGAACACTTTTAAGTAAAAGTGAGTGTGTGATGGAAAGATCAAAGAAAATGAGAACTGAATGTTAGCAACTGGTATCTCTTTCATCTAAATCCAGACAACTAAAATGTAAGAGCTCAATTTAAATTCAGTTGTGTCTAATTCCACAGCCTGTGATCTTTCCACCAAAATCACTTGGCTTGCTGTTAAAAACCAACAAACCTAAAAATAAACTTGCCGTGTTGAATAGGCAAGTCAAATGTCTCCCTAGAAATATATGTACCAATTCCCTATCGAGTGATTCCAAGGCTGCTTAAGTTCAGCACTGTTCTAGACACTGGGTGCCGAATGGCAAATCAAGTAGATGCGATGTCTGTCCCTCGTGGAGCTTCTGGTCTTGTGAGGTTGCAGGATACCAATCAAATAGCCACATTCAGTAAGGACTAGGATAGACAAATAACATGGAGTTCTGAAAGGATATGACTGAGAGGACACAGCCTGTGTGAGTTTCCATTATGGCATTACATCTGAGCCAAGAGCTCCAGAAATTTAGAAGCCAGTGAGGTGAGCACAGGTGGTGAGACAATCACTATAGACTGCCAACAAGCCAGGCTTGTCCAGGAGAGGTTAGCACGGGCCAGGTTATGCAAAAAAAGCCACACTTCCTTTGTCTCCTCATGTTATCTAACTCCCTGTGTTTGTTTTTATGTATGAGGTAGGTCAGCTTCGTCTTCTGCTCTTGAACGTAATGGCTTTGGGTAGAAGAGGTCCATCGCAGATGGAAGCTTAGCTCTGGATCTGGACTCCCTGCATACAAATACTGGGGCTAACGCCTATTAAGCTGGCTCACTTGGGTGAGTTGCAACTGTTTTGGGCCCCAGTTTCTGACTGTAGTGGCACTTATCTCCCAGGATTGCTGTGAGAATTAAGTGAGTTAATAAATACAGGTTGTATAGACCAATGCTATTATTCTTCCAGAGAGAAGGGGAGTGAATAAAGAAATCCTTATAATTGCCTTTCCTCTCAGATTGTACACTGATAGCCATTAGCCTCATCTCCCCCCAACATCCCCTGTCTGTCAACTTTCACCCTCCACCAGCCTGTCAAATGACATCATACTCAATAAAGGAGGCTTGCCACACCTGAACAAACAAATGTGGTGGTGATGTAAGAGACACAAAGACTGTAAAGAAATCTTCAGAGGATTGGTGTGGGATTTGTTTTTGCATGTGAATGGGTAGGACTCCAAAAATAAAGCCACACTAAAAATGAGGGCCAAACTAGAGCTGAGTCTAGATGAGGGAAATCAGAAGAATGCAGTGCCTCCTCCTGTCAGGAAATACCAGACCTCTCTCAGATCAGCAGGAAAGATCCCCAGAGGCCAGAATGAAACAAATGGAACAATCCTTTCTATCAGACAAAATTCCATATTTCTGACCTAATCTGCGTGCCATAGAGGAAGCAACAGTCCCTTTCTCTTTCTCTCTCTTTCTCTCAGTTACTAGAGGGCATTATGTACAGTTAACCTCTAACCAAACTAAAAGGAGAGGATTCAATGAACATCACTCTTGTGTCTTATCCCACGGGTTTCCTCATTTTTTTCTTTCATTCATTCAGTTAGTGGTCACTTTCCTAACTTTGGCCTATTTCTTCTTACCTATAAAATGAGAAATTCAGATTCAATGATCTCTAAAATTCTGTCCATGTACTGTAATCTATCTCACTCTGTACTTCACACCGTGTCCGAATTTATATAGAATATTAAAAATCCTCCCTTCTGGGAATATTCATTTTCAGTCGGGAAGACAATAAATACAATTAAAACAAGAAGTTCTATGTGTTTTGGTCAAGCAATGTATTTTATCACTAGTGGCAAAGAATGTGAAAAAAATAGGTACAGATGTGGGGTAGAGGAGAGGATGACCACTAAGGGGTTGGGGGCTGCCAAAGAGAGAGCCAAACTTTGAAAATCAGAAGCGAGGGAGAAGTAGAGATGAAGAACATCCTGGAAGGGAAGCTGGTTGAGGCATCATAGAGCTTGGTGTGCGTGAAGGATAGTGAGGGAATGGACTTGTCAACTGGTGTTCAGATTCGAGATAGAAAGGTAGCTGAAAAAATTCGAAGAGGAATATTGAGAGCACATTATGAAAGATTTTGAATACCAGTCTTGGAGTCTATGCTCTGCTCTTAAGTTAATGCCTCTCCAAATTTTCCACAGAAGTACCTCCAAGGCTGGTGAGAATATATGAATGTTCCTATTCTTATTTGACTGTAAAGGGAAAAGTTTTGAAGTTTTATATGTAGATAATTTTAAAAATAAAATCTAATAATATATATCAATGTTGTATTCTACTCCTCCATAATATTTTCATTTGATTATAATAATTATGACTTTCTTTTATCAAAAATTCCAGGAAATCTAAGCTGTAGGCAAATGGTTTATCTTAGAGCTTTAAATACCCTGTACTTATAGCCAAATAACCCAGAAGGTAAACTACTCCAGCTAAAAAGCACCAACCTTACGTTATGGAAAATCATTGCAAATACTTTGAAAAGAAGAGAATCACACACTATTTCAGGGCATGGCATAATTTTAAAAGTAAACTAGAGCTACAGGCAAATACAAACTCCTTCTGTTCTAGGAGATCCTTCCTTTTCCTGAACTCTTCCTCTCACAGTGAAGACTTCGCAGAAAGGAGAAGATGAAGACCGTCACTGTCATTCATAAGCAGCAGACAGTCTATGTCTTCAAAGCAATTGCACATACATGATTTAACTTTGATTTCAGCATATTCTTTCAGTGGGTGTGGGGGACAGGGAGACAGGTGAAGGGAACTAAAAGTACATTTATATTGATGAGCTCTGAGTAATACATGAAATTGTTGAATCCCTAAATTGTACACCTGGATTAATATAATACTGTGTGTTAACTACAATGGAATTAACATTAATTAAACAACAATAACAAAACACCTTATGACCATATTACAAAGAAAAAAAAGAAAGAAAGAAAGAAAGAAAAGAAAAAGAGAAAAGAATGGCTCAGAGGTCATGAAGAGTTGACCACTGGGAAAGTGTGTACACTTTCCTCCTTATTTGAGGACACTATTACTTTTATTAAAAAGTCAAGAGTTTATTTGAAAAGGTTTCTACTTTGGGAAATATTAAATTTCCAAGTACAAATCTTCATTCCACAATAATGAGGCCTTTCTTGTTTGGTGGGGTAATCCTACTATCCATTAATTTATTTGTATGAGCAAGGTTAAGAACATTGCTCTTGAGAGTCTATGCATGCATGCTGGCTGGTTCTGGTTCTTAGGTGCTGGGCAGGGATGCTTTCTTTGGAAAGACACTTTTTCTTGAGGCTGTTGTGGGGTTGTCTGTGCTCTCCCACCCCAAAGGTTGCACTGACAATCTTTGTTGACATGTGTCTCAATTTCTAGTATACCCTATCTTTTCATAATTCATAACTGGGGAAATAATGAAACGTTGGAATGTATGTGTTTCTTCCTATTGCTATTCTTCTTCATCTATCCAATAATCCCCCAAACCAGAAAATTGTATGGGCTGAAACTCTGGATGTGTGTGCCTTTGTGTGTGTGTGTATAGGAGGAGAGTTTGTCCCATGTGAGACCCTTGAAATCTGAGTTGGGAACATAAACAAAAAAGTTGTGATTTAAAGAGGCACTCCAAATGTCTTCCCTGACTCCAAATCTTTCTCTACCTACCTGTCAAGAATCTGGCAAAATTAAAATATTCCCAAATCCTTTATAAAAGGATAAACACCTTAAGAGTGAAGGATTTAAGGAGGTGGTGGTGAGGTTAAAGATCATTTCAATATTAGCTCCACCTAGGAAGCCTAGAAGCTTATGGAATGGTCTATAGGAAGTCAGCTTGCTCAAACTTTCACCTAAGAACATGTCTTCTAATTGTTGAAACTCATTTATCCAGCTTTAGTACAAACATAGCAAGGACCTAAGAATGCACCATTTAATGAAGGAACTGCTTCCATAATTACAATATAATACTGGCATTCATTTGAATAATTATTGGGCTATCAAATTTCAGCACACTTTTAAATTTATATTTTCTTATTTATTTAATCAAGTTACTTCTAGACATACTTCTGAGTGTTGAATTATAATCTGCCTGCATGTCACTTCCATCTTGTGATGTCATTTGCTCAGAGCAGCACATAAAATGTGACTTACGTGGAAGATCTCCATCTTGAAAATCACTCTCAAGCCCTCATAAGCCAATCTGGGGTTGGAAGAGGAAGCATCGAGGGAAAAGAGTTGCTGACTCACTAACAAACAATAAGCACTTAGAGAAAAAAAATGGAAAAACTATGTATGTGAAAGTTTCCTTCTGGAAATTTAAATAGGAAAAAAGTTATGAGAACTTTGATAACCAACACTGGGTGCTTAGTTAAGAAAATTCCAGTGAGGGGACCCTGGGTGGCTCAGTAAGTTGGTTAAACATTTGCCTTCTGCTCAGGTTATGATCCCAGGGTCCTGGGATTGAGTCCTGCCTCCTTGCTCAGCAGGGAGCCTGCTTCTCCTTCTCTCTGTACCCCTTTCCCCTCTGCTGTACTCTTTCTCTCTCTCTCTCACTCTTGCCCTCTTGCTAATAAATAAGTAAAATCTTTAAAAAAAAAAAAAGAAAAAAAATTCCAGTGAATGTGTATCATGTAATATGATGTAACTACTAAAATGATGATGCAGTGATCGGCATCATCATTTGACTAGGAAAGATAATCACAGCATACTGAGTGAAAGAAGCTCCTTATAGGAAATATATATGATTCAATTTTACAAAATTATAAACATATATGTATATATATTATAAATATGCCTGAAGAAATAGCTAATGGGTTGTTAATTGGGTTGTATTTGAATAGTGGGATCTGAAAGATTTTCTTATAGTTTTCTTCTTTATATTTTTTAACAGCGACCCATTACCTTTTTCTGCAAAAACAAGATAGCCATTTCCAAGATAAAAGAAGGATAAATGGCTGATTAGTATGCAGTTGGCAGTCAGTACATATTTGTTGAATTGAAACTTGAAGGTGAGAAATGAAACATTACTGAAATCCTTTAAACTCAGAGAGAGAGAGAGGGAGAAATTGTGGTGTGTGTACACATGCACGTGTGTGTGTGTGTGTGTGTGTGTGTGTGTGTGTGTGTGTGTGTGTATGAGACAGAGAGAGAGAGAGAGAGGAGACAGAAATAAAAGAAAGGCATCTTCAGGGTGGTCTAAAAGAAGCAATGGAGACAAACTAAGAAAAATGTCAAAGCTGAATTTAAAAGAAAATAAAAGTCCCAATGAGAGATACACTGGATGGTGGAACTGAACCACAAGGGAAGTGGCAGGAGTTTGTTGAGTCATGTCACCAAAAAAACAAAACAAAACAAAACAAAAAAACCAACCAAAAAACCAAAGCATTATTTTGTTTGTCTTTTCCAGTTTTTGGAAGTTCACCTTTCAGGGACCCATCTTCGTTTCTTCTTTTCATTATGAGAAAATTGAAAAGGGTCAAAATACTATGTCACATGTCTCCTAGGTGGTTTAAACTTTAAGGTAAAACGTCTCAATGTGGACGAGTGGCCACCCATTGCCTCCTCTGTCTGTGGCCTAGGCTTTCCTGTCAGTGGAATGTGTTCTTTGAAAACTTCTAGCCTGGGGCCCTTGTAGCTGGCTGGGGCTCAGGCCTGCGGTACATCATGGAAAATGGGGGCCAGTATTAGCGACACGTGGGCTGTATTTAAACAATATGTTATGGCCTCCTGCCTGTGTGTAGGTTTTGATAAGGTCACAACACATCTGGTTTGAGTCTATCCTCACAGTTTGAGCAGGAAGTAAGTAGGCTCTGAAGATGCCGGTTTCTAACCAGTTAGAAGGGGGATATAAGGCTGTCTTTTCCAGTGAAGTTGAGTACAAATGGTATTTAGCATTTTTTTTTTCTTTCTCCCTCTTATTTTGTGAGTTGATCTCTGAAACTCATCCACTGAAGCTGCAAACCGAAAACCGGAAATCAGGTTACAACATTGGAGCCTTGATCAGGCTCACTGCGGTACTTTACAGCACTGTATTTCAAAATACAGTGACTGCTTGACCCCAGGTTCAAAAGTGTTCCCATGCCCCAAGGGTCTCAAGTCCTGAAATAAACCCTTCCAGTTGACCCTGCTGTTTCTGTAGCTGTAATCTACTCCACGCCTTCTAGTTTCTTCTTGTCCCTGCTCATTTCTTACTGTGATCTACATCCAACAACTTCCTTTAGCTGTCTTCCGCTCCACTTCCAACTTTCACTGTAACCACTCCATTGAGAGCAAGTGCCCCATCCTCGGTGACTCAGCCTGAAATCTCATGCCCTTGACATGGGTAAAAGGTGTGAGTCTACCTACGTCCTAAAATTCTCTGTTTCGACGGCATTGCCCTGTTTGCTTTCTTTTCCTTCTACTCTTGCTATCCCTTCAACTCCACTTTCATGGCACATTTTTCTTTTTTACTGAAGGTATTTCTTGTTCCCTCTGCTCTTCTCTCTCATTCTAATTCTCTTGTAGAATTAGTCACTATCAACATTTTCCATACTTGACTCCCATTCCACTTGCTACCTTCTAAATGCACCGCATTGGATGTCCCATGGTCATCACAAGCTTCACAGACCCAAAGCAAAGTCACCCAAATCTAGAGCAGATGACAGATACATTTTCAATAGTCTTGCTCTGTCCACTACCTTTCCAATCTGACCTTAAGGCCAGAAGTTTGCAATTATGGCCTATTCTTCCACCCCTTATTTGTCCATATTTCCATCCAAGTCGTCTTCTTTCTTGGAAATTTTGAATTACCTTTCAAACTTATCACCCTGTCCATCCCTCCTCATAATTACACAGGATTTTATTGTTGCAGCTGTGGATTGCTCTAAATTTGTTCTCTGTGTACACAGTTTAACTGGTACACTATCAGACTATATCTCTTAAAATAATACATGTATTAGACTATTCTACTTCTCAAGAATATATTAATGATTTGCTATTGATGAATGGAAAATGGTGAGTTTTCAATCAAATTCTCAAGGCTCTCCATAATCTAATCCCTTGCAATTATTCCCACTGTCTCATCAAGGAAATCAAGTGAGGCTACTATGTATTATATTCTAGCAATGTTGGTGAGTTTCTTATATCCCCTTCCCTGAACCTTCTGTCTAAGCAACTTCTGTAGAAGGATGGGACTGAGCCCAAGTAAAGAGTACCTCTTCCATTTTTTTTTTTCAGGACTTTAAGTGGGTTTAAACTCAATAACCACAGTGAGAAGGAACTTTACTTATGAACTCTGGAAAAGAATTCTAAATGGGGAATAAAATGCTTTCATCTCACTTTCTGCCTGAAGCATTCGTGTATAAATCACTGCAGAAATTTTATATGAATAAAGCATTTCCTTCCTCACATCTGAATTCACATTAACTTTAAAATGAAACTAACAGTAGTAAATGTGAGTTGTTGGAGAAAACTCCAATTCAAAGGGGTTTAATAATAATGTCTCTACTCATTTATATTCTTGGTAGGGAATGAGTATAATAAACACTTCTCTGTTTTTATCCTTGAAACTATTCACTGTTGCTAGGTCACTCTCAAGGGGACTTTATGCACATATGTACCAGGAACTTTCTGTTTAGAAACCAAATATAATGCCAAACTTCATCCTGATTAGCTTTTTATAAGCATTCTACTTTGTCCTGATAACTGAGAAAAGTTGGAAATTTTCTTTGCTTTTGAAAGCCAGAGTGATAAAAATATGGTAAATATTTTAAGGTTGTTTCACAAGTTGGCAATAGTTTTGAGTTTGCATTCACTGAATTCTAAAATTTCCTGTTAATGATTAAAGACTCTTTAAAAAAGATAATAATTACTTATTAAAAACACTCTGGGCTCACAAATTAATTTGAGATAGAAAGTAAGGATGTTTTGCAAAGCGATACATCACAATCTGGGCAATCTTTCACAATTTTTTTCTGTTTAAATCATTTCATAGAATACTGCCAGATAATATATACCATTTTCTCACACTCCTGACAATATCTGAAATAAAGGATGAATATTTCTACCTCACAAGCCTCACATGAAGATTAATTCCAGAAAATAGTATGTAAAGCATATCAAATATGATGTTGACAGAAATCACGAGTGGTTTTGTTCACCATACCCTTATTCACTCTTCCTCCATTTACTTAATTGTGAAATACATCAACATGCAGGTGATTGTATAAAATTCATATGTACAGTTACAGAGTAAACAATAAAAAGAGTGCCTATGAATTGACCACCAGACCAAGAAATTGAACACTGCCAGAACCTTAGAAGTGCTCTATGTGTCCTTCCCCGTCATTGCTCTTTTCCTGGGCTGGAGGCGGGGCAGTGATACCTTATACTGAGTGCACTCACTTCCTGAGGACCCTTCTGCATAAGATTACTTTTCTTTAAGTTGGGAATTACTCTTTTATTTGCATCCCAGACTAACCTGCATCTCTCTTCCTGTGCTGCCCATCCTTCAAGTGCTCAGAGCACTGTTGTTCCACATTCTGCCTTCTAGAAATCCACCCCCACCTATTCTGCACCTCTATCAATCTGGATCCTAAGAAATAGATCACAAACTCCAATTGGGCTTCCCAGGTCATAATGCAGGTGGATATGGGTGGAGAATAAATCTGGATGAGTAAATGAAGGCATCCAGTACAATTTCTGAGGCAGCACTAGCAGGAAGGATTCAGAAACCATCCGAAATGCCCAGGCCCTAGTGTCCTTAAAAGGAAGGGAGACTTTCTGATCTCCCCTCTGCCCCTATTTTCCTGTGTGGTTTGTCTTAAGATTTGATTCCCATCTCTTTTGGTATTCTCCAAGATCCCTCTGTCCATTGCCTTGCAACTTGATCCTCTGAACACCAAATTTCTACTTTCACATTTTTTTACTTTTAAAAAGTATCTGGCCAAATATAATTCATCTCTTAAGGTTCAAACCAAATAATATTCTTTTCTGGGAAACTGCCCTAACTACATACTCCCAGAAATCTCTTCTCTCAACTCTTTTTGTATATATACAACATATCCTGTTCTCCAAAGTTTTTGATCACAAAGCCCTGTGAAAGAAAAAGTAATTTGATCACACTTCTTCAGACCATGCTAATTTATATGTTTAATTATAAGTTGTACATGTGTGTAGTGCTAATATGTACATTATAAATAAGATACACAAATAGAAAATAAAATAATAAATAAATATGAATAAAAACACAAGCTTTTTTTCTTCAAGAATCTGGATCTTCTTCCTATCTTTAGTGTTTATTTGTTTTTTTGTGTGTTTTCATGATGTTTTGAGCTCCCTTGACAATGCAAAGTTCTATGCTATTATACCCAGCTCTTCTGTTATAATGAAATAGACCAGCAGTATCAGTATGTGGTAAGAGTGGTAATTTTTTGTGTCTGACGGAAACTTTTGTTCCATCTGCATGTGTGTGTATGTGAGTGTGCTGAGTTGCTTTGTAAAACTTATTTATTACTTATTTATTACCACGGATGTTATTTTAAAAACTGGAGGAATGCTTCACTAGACAGTATCTGTCAAAACTCTGCACTCAGAATTTGAAAAGAACAACAGAAAAAGAGCATCTTCTGTCACTACAGACCCAGCTCTGGACCAACACTTAGCCTGTGCTGTAGAGCCTCCAAAAGGCTGCAGTGCTTCCTAAAATTTTGGACTCCATTTTCTCCCATTTCAAGATGTGTATGTCCTCACTTCTAGTTTGTTTTACAGGCATGCCATGTAGGACTAGCTAACCCCCTTCAACTGATTGATGGGTGACAAATGTATTAACATGCTCTTTCAGCCCAAAGAAAGAAACATGAAGTTTTGTTAATGAGAAGCTATTAGAGATCATTCTACTCCATTCCAGCTTCTTTTTTTCTTTAAGATTTTATTTATTTATTTGCGAGAGAGAGCACAAGCAGGGAGGAGGGGGTAGGAGGAGATGAAGAAGCAGACTCCCTGCTGAGCAGGGAGCCCCATGCAAGACTCAATCCCAGGACCTCAGGATCATGACCTGAAGACAGACGCTTAACTGACTGAGCCACCCAGGCGCCCCATTCCAGCTTCTTTTGGAAAAATAACATTCTTTGCCTTCTATGACTCTAAAAGTAATCCATGTTTTATTTTAAAAAAAATCAAAGAATTGATACAAATATAAAAATAAAAACATATTTTCAGACCTAGAGACACTTGGTGTTAAAATTTTAGCTTATGCTTCCAGTATTTTTTCTATGCATGTCATCTTTTATAGCAAAATAAGAATCATACTTCTCTTCTGAAATTTGCCTTTTGCACTCAATATATCATGAACATATTCCCACATGTTAATTATTCTTTGAGAATGTGACATTAATTACTGTATATAAATACTTCATCATAAAGATGTCCTATAATTTAAGAATTTCTTTATATTAGAAAGTAACATTGTTTTCAAATCTCACTGCAACAAATGCTCATTTTCAACAGAATCTTTGTATATCTCTTATGTAATATAAATTCTTAACTGTGGACTTTCTGTTTCAAAATATAAAACTTTTAAAGGTGACTCATACTTATCATCATCTTGCTTTCCGATTACTGAAGTAACATTAAGACAGATCTGAACATTCCTTACTTTTACACACACTTCCCAATTTGGTAGATAAAAATCGTTAATGATTTTGATAACATTAATAATAATTTTGATAATTTGTTTCCTGATAAGGTTGAACACATTTTCAAAATATTTAATGTCTATTTACATTTATCCTTTTATAAGTTGCCAGTTATATACCATTTACCTATTTATCTGTTGGGTATTCATCTGTTTTATGTAACAGTTGCTTATGAATCATTTATCCATGTTATATGCTTCATTATAAAATCAGAGGTCTTATAGACAAGGACCTGAATCACAAACAGATCTCACCAACTCATGAGGATAAAATAACTAGTCAATGTTAGGGTAAAATTCTGCTGAAACTGGGTCTTACCCCAAAAGTGACTTTCTTGAGACTCTTTATTTATACCACGAAGGCAACCAATTACATTGCTTATGATTTGACCTCACCTCACTTCCCCATTACCCAGAAGTGGAAATGATCTGGTGCTTTTGCCCTGGTTTGCATCTGCCTCTGTCCTTAGGTCCAATCTTTCTCTAGTCCTTTCTCCAGGAAACAACAGGAGAAAATAATTTATCTTGGAGTTGCATAGTAACCAAACAGTCCTCTTTAGTGGTTTATGATTCTGACACATAATATTAACAAAGAGTTTCCAACACTACAGAAGGACCAGTTTCTTTTAAAATTTTAAGATAAGTATCTAAATAAATCATGTTAATTTGATACAAGTGACCTAACAAATAAAGTGTTTACTTAAAGGTTATACAAAATAGGCACCTTGGGATGTCGGAAAAACCTCTCTCTTTTCAGAGAAGCTGTGGTTCTGTAATAAATAGTTTCCAACAGTTTCTATCACACACTTTCACGTAAAGTGAATGGATTGCTGAGAAATAGTTCAAACTCATGGACTGTCAGGCTTAAATTGTTTTTACATCATTGTTATTTAAACAAGATCTATCATATAACTCTGATCAAATTACCTAGTTTGGGGCCTCAGTTGTCTGAAATATAAAACGTTATAAAATTGTCTAACTGTCTGAAGGAAAGAAGCCTGAAGAGATATTCTGCTCAGATTCCTCTCGAAAAGCCTCCACTTTGCAACCTTCTTTGGTGAGGCAAGTGTCGTTTCTTGTGTCACTCATCTGCTGGGTCAGGATCCATCTGGGTAAATAAATGGACCATGAGACTCCTTACATCTTAAAATTGTAGCAGAACACTTTTCAAATATCCTTATTTTTGTTTAATAGGATGCAAAGCCATCATCAAACCCACTGTTACAAAGGTATAAAAATGCTAATGTAGTCTTTATAAGTCTGTTATTGCTTCTCTGGGAAAAATACAAGGCAAATCAAACCTATAGTGATACAGCAAAACCCAGGGCATTTTGACAAGGGTTCATTTTCCTTGGTTGCCACCAGTGATAATGGTTGTAAACAGCGTATGCCAAACATCTGTACCTTGTATTTTGGAAGGTCTGGATTACCTTCCATCCCTATTTTCTCTTCCAAAAATGAATTAATCAGCTTTCCCACAGAAGTTACTTTTTAACAGTTGTTATACATAATTAGCAAAGAATTCAAGTACACATTTTTTTAATTTTGACTTAATTTACAGAAATATGTTACAGTTAGCCTTATTTTAGTCTTTCTTAAAAGTTTACATTATTTTATTTTCTTCTTTTTTTCATTGAAGTATAGTTGACATACAGTATTAATTTCAGGTGTACAATGTGGTGATTCAGTGATTATATACATTATGAAATGCTCACCATGGTAACCGTAGTTAACATCTGTCATAATACAAAGTTATTATGATATTAACCCATTTACTCTTTTTCTTACAAATGTGAAAAGTGAAAATGTGAAGTTCCTAGCATTCTTCTTTACTTGCTTAAAGTATTTGGTTTCCCAAAGAGTCTCAGAAGTTTTATCTTGAACTGAACAGACCCTCAATCTGCATTCTTTTCTTACCTCTAAAAAGCACAGCATAAAAATTTATATAAAAACTCTTCCTGCTTCCCCAAGTTATTATAATACTCAATGGTACAATGACATTAATGAATGTAGGTAAATTCATTGAATCCTGTTGTAAAATAAAGGATTTGACTGGTCTTTGACCCTGGTTCCTGGGAGGAAGACTCTAAATCCTTGGAATTTTCCAAGTTATAGGAGTGTGTTTGTATTCATAATAGACCTCTGAGACCACACATGAATTTATGCTAATTTGGTGACTCTTGGGGAGGCCCTAGATAGCTTCAATGTAGGGCTGGCTGACCATGCTGGAAAAGCCAATTGTGTGATTAGCGGGTTGGGACTTCCAGCCATGTGAGGTCAGTCCAACCTCCCAACTACAGGGTAAAGAAGGCTAATGATTCAACCAATTCTCCTACATAATGAAACCCAATAAAAGCTCTGACCATTGAAGCTTGATGGCATTCCCTGATGGGTAAATGAATCAGAATCTGTGGTGCCTTACAGCAGAGCAACTGCCCCCTAATTCGAGCAGATAAAAAAATATATGTATATATACGGAGAAGTTTGAACTAGGAGAAGCTACATTTTTCCCCCGGCAATTATGAGGTCATTCTTATCTATCTTTCCCATATCCTTCTTCCTGAGACACACCCAGTCTTACCATTGGCAATTCAAATCTGTCAGTGAGAGAGACCTAATGACAATAAAACCTTTTAACTTCAAAACTTACTTTGATGTGAGAACAAGACTGCAATATATAAATTATATGCAAATGATAAAGAGAACATGCAAATTGAAAATTTAGAAACTAAAAGGTTACATACAGCCAAAACATTCTCTAAATTAAAAACAAAATCACCGTTTCTTTGTCAGGTTGAGAGAAGTTATATCCAGAGATTTGACCCAGCTATTACTCAGATGACTGTGTTTTACATTTAAAGTCCTTGAATAAAAGTATTTCATATAGTAAAGGATAAAATTATTGGAAATTACTGTCGTTGAACCTACTGACCATTCCTTTGCAGGCCAGAAGTTCTGAAAGCTGGCCCTGAGAAACATCCACGATACCCAACAAATGAACACTGAAAGAGTTTTATAATGTTAGGTTGCTCTCAAAATGAATGATGAGAGCCACAGAGCTGGTGCTACTCAAAAATAGCACCACAGGGAATAGCCAAGATACCAAATAAGAAAGACTAAGTCCATCAGATTTCATAAGAGTTAAAGGATAGATCGTTGAATTGGAAGAAATAAGCACTAAACACACTACACAAAAATCAACTTGATGGGAAAGATAGAGGGAGAAAAACAGTAACAAGTAAAATGAATTCAAAGATATCAAATAAATGGACTTTGGACAAAAGTAATTGTCAAGTACAAATTGTTGTTTGAAGCAGATGAATTGGAAAAGAAATTATGTGATGGTCATGGGCAGCAACTCAGTTTTTACCACGGCCCTTTTAATGGCCTTATTTATGCAGCTTTGCCAACCAACTCAGAGCATAAAACCAGAGTTTGGTTACTATGACTCACTAATTTAGAGCAACTAGTGGAAAGACCTAGCTTAAGTTTAAATTACAAAATGTGTGTGTGTGTGTGTGTGTGTGTGTGTGTGTGTGTGTGTGTGTGTGTGTGTTTAATTAGATCGTGTGCCCTGCATCAGGCTGTATATTCCAGTGGGAGTTCTGTTCTGTTTTATTTTGTTTTGTCTTGTTGATGTTAAGCAGCATACTATACGGAATAGCTGAGAGGAAATTCTTCATCAGAAATAAAATAAAATTAAGATGTTAAAAAAAGAAAACAGTAAATATGGTAGATATAATCTGCCTAATAGGTTTATACTTAAAAAAAAGAAATGTTAGAAGATTGAAAGAAATAATTTCTTTTTTTTCCCACCAATTTCATCATTCTGTAATTTGGACACAGCCTCTTAATTGTCTACAAATAGATCCTTTAATGTAAGTAAACTGCTTATCCTTTTAAGTAACTTTAAACATCCCTACATGAAATTTTAATTTTATTATTCATTTGCTTTGTAAGCATTATATTAATAGTTAATGAACACTTGCCAAATTTCGCCTTAAACACTGTTTCATTTTGTCCTCCAGCATCACTAAACGTTCTGTTTCCTAACAGATCAAGCTCCAGCACTTTCCACTATGTAGCCTCACCCAAACAATTTAAAGTGTTGCTAGTTCTCTTTGCAAAACTTCCTTTTTTTTAGACAGGGTTTTAAATTACTGTTCCCTGCCAACATGTAGTTAGTTTTGATCTCCAACTTTTGCAGTCCCTGATTCTGGCTGGAATTGCCTTTTTTTTTCCCTCCTAATTTAGAACCTACGTAAACTTTAACCCTTCAGACCCACCTACCTTCTTGGTGAATTCTTCCCTAACTGTGATCCATTTGGCTTCTCATTAAATCCTTTGTGGTCTTCAGTTGTAGTTCAACAACTGAGGAATTTTGTGAGTTCTAGACCATACTGTTCTCACCTTACTCATTTCATCCATGTCTTAAATTCTTTTTGGATTCCTTTTTTTTTAAATTGATGAGACTAGTGTTTAGTACATGATATTGTATATGACTGGTAATGTGTATAATATTTTCTTAATACTATGAAATAAGTAGTTGGAATTTTCATAGTTTTCCTAATACGATTTAAAAAAAAAAAAGGCTGAAAAGGGGCGCTAGGGTGACTCAGTTAGTTGGGCATCTGCCTTTGGCTCAGGTCATGATCTCAGCCCTGGGATCAAGCATGCATTGATCTCAGTGCTCAGCCTGGACTCTACTTGTTCCTCTCCCTCTGCTCCTCCCCCAACTCTCTCTGTCTTTCTATCTCTCAAAAAAAAAAAAAAACAGCTGAGAATAATTATTCTTGAGAATGACAGTTGAACTTGGAAGGATGTTGCCTGAAGACCTAGCTCAATTGTTCCAGTGAGTAGAAAGATGCACATATGCATGCAAACACAATGCTACCAGTGTCCAAACAAGAGAAAAGAAAAAAGTTATGGCCCCCAGTTCCAATGACGTGATTTATAGAGGCCACCTGAAACTTGGCACAAGTGTGTCTGGAATAGTGACACCAAGGCTCCAGCAGAACAATAAAGTGCCTGCCTCTCTTAAGCAAGATTAAACCAAAAGCCCCAGAGAGGGAAATACAGGATTTCCCCTCGCCATAAGGACGGTGAGTCAGCGCCGTCTGCACTAAACAATGGATGGATACACAGCCACTTAGAGACCTTTCATCTTTATCCTTTTTTAGCAAAGCATGTACCGTATTTTCATAGGTAGGATCACTGACGCCTCATCCTCTGCCCATCTTCACCATCATTTGTTAAACAGGAAATCTGCAACATTCTTTTCAGTAATTGGGAGGGGCCTGCTATCATCCAAAAGTAAGGCTAAGAGGGAGAAACTTTGAACTCAGGCTGTCTTTCAGAAGCTGGGTAGAATTGATGGGGATATATAAAGTAACACCTGGAAGAATTGGTGACCAACTTCAAAGAGAAACGTAATTCATTCATCTAAGTGATCTAAATTTTGACCATGTCCCGGATCACTTTAATATCCATTTACAATGGACATTTTAGACAAGATTATATGGAATAAAATATCTCACCATAAAACTTGGAAACTCACCCAACTGAAATAGGTGTGCCATAATTGTTGGTATGAATTGTTCTGTTAAACCCAACATGCAAAAGAAAACTGTTTCTTAAATTTCAACTTCTATGGCCTCAGTGCCACCCAATAATGATCAGGTAAAACCACCCATCAGAGCAGTGTAAAGTCCCACATTCCACGTTAGAACTTATTACTTGTATTTCCTAACAAGGTTGCCATACCAGGACCTCCTAGATCCTCTCAAGCTCCAGTCAGGCAGAGAACATCTCTGGATCTGTCAGTTAGGAAGTAAATTCAGCTGCTACTAACAGAAACCCTAACTCAATGGCTTAAACAACTTCGAGTTTATTTGTTTTTCTTACTGGAGGTCAGCAGTCTGGTGCTGGTATGACAGTCTCACACTTTCAGGAGGGAGTCAGTCTCCTTTCAGCTTTGTTCTCCCCATTCTTCGGGTGTAACCCTTGCCCTCTACTCTCAAAATACCTCAAGAGCCATCATGTAATGGAGAAGGGAGGGAAAGCAGTATGTCAACTGTGTCAGTTCCCTACAGAGACCTTTCCTGGAAGTCCCACCCACTGACTTCCACTTGCCCCTAATTGGCCAGAAAGGGAGAGCTAGATAGCAGGTAACAGTCTCTACTACAAGGGAGAAGTCCACTAAAATGCCTATTTGTGGTCAGAAACCTGCCTGGATAAAGCGGCCTCAAAGGCTTTCTATTTACTCCATTCAAAACTGGGACTAGCAATAACTGCTCTATATTGGATACTATGTATTACTTCAGGAATCTTATTCTCATTTTTGTAATAATTCCGCTTATGCAACACATTTAACAATTCTTAAAGCAACAAAATCTTTTTAGTATCAGATGGATATAAAAATACCTGCATTACGGTGTTTCTATGTTGTCCTGTGTTCATTGTTTTCTACTGCATCGTTTAGGATTTTCAGCAACATTTGCTTACGGCCTGCTTGGCCTATCCATAATGAGCTCTGCACAGAATAAAGTTCTGCACTGAAACTTACTAGGACGCAATAAGATGTGAATCTAGGGACAGTTCCATTTCTTTGGTTTTTTTTTTTTTTTTTTGGTTTTTTGGGTTTTTTTTTTTTTTTGTGGCCTTCTCCAAAAACAAGTTCCAGATAACCTACAGTTTTTCCCAGTAATATGATCATTATCTCTCCTTCAGAAATGATTTCTAATGCTTCTCACCAGCACAGGGACACTTCAAAGGTCACTATAATAGCATTGGGGATAACTTTCCTCGAGATGCTTCATTGCTGTTTTCACTTGTCAAGCCACCATTTTATGTTCTCCATTTATGCCATTGGATATGAAAAGATATATAGGCACTTTTCTTCAGAATTCTCATTGCTCTGCTGAGTGGTTGAGCCTCTCACCCATCATACATTTAAAGGGAAACCACATTTATTAGAAAACATGTCCTACAACCATTTGTTTCTGCTTCTTCCTGAACCCATGTTGACGCATAACAGGCATGATTATAAATGTGGCTCACTTAATTGGATTCAATTTAAGTGGTCTCAGTCTGCCCACTAATATCTATATACTTAATCCTCTCTATTCATGGGTTCTGTATTTGTGAATTCACGTAGTCATGAAAATCTATCAGTAACCCCCAAACCAGTATTTTTGGGTATTGTCATGGTCGTTTGCAGACATGTGGAAATAGCAAAAAAATGTGCATAGTCTGACACACACATTCCAGCTGAGGCTGAATAAGGAGACACTGCCTTTTTGTTCCAGCTCTCATACTGTAAACAAGTGTCTTTTTTGTGGTCTATTTAGGACCTCATATTTGTGGTTTTTTGTTGGTGATTTTGCTGTTTCAGATGGCCCCTGGAACTAGTGCTAAGTACTGTCCAGTGTGATCACCTTTAGGGAGGAAACGTGTGCTAATTAAGCATTGTTCAGGCATGGGTTGTAGTGTTGTTGGCTGTGAGTTTAACATTAATGAGGAAATAATAAATATTCAATAAGATGTCAAAGTAGGAGCACACATAAAAGAAGATATGTGTTGATCTGTTGATAAAAATGTTATGACCAGTGGCTCTCAAGAACCTAATAGCATATTTCCCCAAGGAGCAATGGTTCAATATCCACTAATCCAGTGTTCATGGTGCCAACAGAACCTGACAAGCACAAACAATGAGACTCAATGGCATTGTGTTCTAGTCAATTGTTGTCATTGTTTTAAGATTTATTTATTTGAGAAAGAGAGTGAGTGCATGTTGGGGGACGGGCAGAGGAAGAGGGAGAGAGAAACCCAAGCAGAATCTGCGCTGAGTACAGAGCCCCATGCGGGGCTCAATGTCAGGACCCTAAGGTCAGGGTCCTGAGGTCACAACCCTGAGATCACAACCTGACCTGAAACCAAGAGTCTGACGCTTAACTGACTGCACCACCCAGGTGACCCTCCAGTCAGCTCTTACAGTGGATCTTTCTCTTCATGGTCAAACCAGAATATTCAGACTCATTGTTCTTGATTGACTGCCTCCATGGTCTGACTACTTAGGTCATTGAACCATAAAGGTCATTATTCTCTGTTACAAAAAAGAGCTGAGAAAAAATAAAAGGCAGAAAGAGAGATTTTTCCAATCTATATTTGATAAGAAGAAAGGAATTGAAAGTATGTAATTTTGGGCTGTTATTGTGTCTTGGAGCCTGAATTTTTTTCATCACTTCAGTTTTCCAGCTGTTGTTTACATGGAACTAATTTTGCATTTTGGTGGCCAAAGACTTTCACTCAGTACTTTTTGCTAGTGGTATCACTTAAAGCACATAACCATACCAAATTTTCTCCTCTTTCACTATCACACACACACACACACACACACACACACACACACACACACACACACACACTTTAATGAATTTATCTAATATCTACTGTGGACTATGTAAGTTACTGTGGGAGATAACTTGCGGCCTAACAGAGCAATAACCAAGAGGGATAGAGAAATACTTTAAAAAAAAAAAAAAGACAGTGTATGCGCCTTTCCTGACCCTTTATATTATTGCTTTTTGGCTAGATAAAGCTACAAGCCTGTGAACAGAAATGCTTCCAAATTACAAGAGAAGGAATATGTTTTTGTATAGGTGGATCCTCAGCCTCCTTTTCTGTGACCTGTACAAAAATATTCTAGGCAAAGAGATGGTTTAAAAAGAGTATGAAGCAAGACCTGGGTGTGTAGATTCACCGTTGCCACTTTTTTCTGCTTTAGTTGGAAATTCTTTGATGTTGCTTGGTGAATACTTGGAAAATGTCACATGTTTCAGCTTTGTTTCTAAGATTGGTAAAACTCTGTAATTTATTTAAAGTCAGTAGCAATTTATCTTGTCATGTACTGCACTATTAAGAACTCAAGATATGGCACTGAATTTATGGGAAGTATCAGACTATTAATTCCCAATGAGAATCTAAAATTCATCATATTCTTTTCTTCCTGGTTTTGCATAATATGATTAACTTACGCTTGAATAAGATAAGGAAAAGCTGAAGACTGGTTGGCAAAACGGAAGCCTCTGGCTTATGGTGCTTGCTGGAAGAGCCATGCTTCTTCTGGGGTTTTCTACTATCTTCCTCACTGTATGAAAACTCTGTTGAGTGAAATGAGCCCTTAGACTTTGTTCCCTTGGCATATTGTATAACCAAACTTGAACTTAATCTAAGATCTCTTTCTCAATTGTAAGGACTAAGGTTTGCACACAAGACAGAAAGGAAAAGGGGAAAGAGAGAGAAAAAGAGAGAGAGAGGATGACAGGAAAACTGAAAAGAGTCAATGAGAGAGAGAAAAGCCTTGGCAACAGCAGTACAACTACAAGAATATACTATATTTATACTCAACCTACTTCCGGAAGTTACTTGGGATGGCCTACAAAATTAAGTACTAAATAATTAAAATAATGATCAAAATGTTAAAAAAAAAAAGAGGCAGCTATGAAGGGGAAGCAGTTATTAAACCAGAAAACACTGACCAAAGATAATTACAAAAACTGAACATCACAATTTAAGTTTGAGCTTCCTGCAGCCAAAGCAGAAGTTGAAAATCCTTTTTAAAAAAACCCTCATTAAAAAAACCCTGGGCGCCTGGGTGGCTCAGTGGGTTAAAGCCTCTGCTTTTGGCTCAGGTCATGATCTCAGGGTCCTGGGATCGAGGCCCGCTTCAGGCTCCCTGCTCGGCAGGGAGCCTGCTTCCTCCTCTCTCTCTGCCTGCCTCTCTGCCTACTTGTAATCTCTCTCTCTCTCTGTCAAATAAATAAATAAAATCTTTAAAAAATAATAATAAAAATTAAAAGAATAAAAAAAATTTAAAAACCCTCATTATCCTATTAATGGAAAGAAAACCATTACATTAAGAAATTCCACTTCCTCTTAGAGTTCAGTCCCGTAATAAAAAGTGCATTGTGTGAATCATGATTACAGAAATCAGAATTAAATCAATGTGTAACCTCCTACTACCTTCAGTTACATGCACAGAGCCAATCGCCTGCTACATCAGCAGTTTTTACTGGAAGGTGCAAGGGACACAGTGACCACCACACTGTAAGGGTGTAGGGTGTCAGCTGCCATGCCATCTCACAGTCAGTACGTCTGTCCGTTGACTTTGCCACTCCTCCAGCTCCTCCAGCTTCCACTAGATCTTGTTTTTCAGCTTCTCAGAGTCCTAAGTCAGGTGTGTGGGTGCGTATGACTCTGTGGCAAAGGACACTAGTTCCTCTCCAAATCACTAAAGTCATCAAAGTCAGAAGGGGTGGCAGATATGATTTGCAGTTTATACATGTGGATTCCAATTTGTCCCCACGGGTTCCGATTTTTCTTCCCTCCTCCCCAATTCTAGTTTTTCTTCCTGACTTTTGGTCTTCCTAACCTATAAGAATTTTAGTCACACCGCTAGAGTCAAACAGTCTCCCAACGGACTTCTGTACCAACTCTTACAAATGAATTAAGTCTAGTTCCTATAATAAGTCCCTTACTCTATGTCATTCTTAGTTCTTCTGTTTTCCTGATCAAACCCTATCTGATACCTAACTTAGTCCCTGGAATTGAAGTACTGTCAAAACTTAAAACTGAAACACATGGCATTATCTTTGGGACTGTATGTCGGATAAAAACTATAATATCCATGGTGACTTTAAAAAGCCTTAAAGACAGTAAGAAATTCTTTATTGAATGCTGAAGAAAAAGAAAGCTGTGTTATATAATGGCAGAAATTTTGACAACACTATATGGTCTCGACTAACTTGGAAAATAGGAAATATGAGTAATGAAAAAGAGGGTTTGGGTAAAGAGATTTCTCAGCAGAAGTTTGAAAATGCCTAATTTCTTATAATCACATATGATAAGCTATCAATTGAAAGATATTAGCTAAACTAATGTAATTTGTCTACTTTTAAGCTGAACTTTGAAGAAATGTGAAGATGTCAGATACTGCTGGATTTGAAAATAAAACCTTTTCTGATTTCCAGCTACTCTAGATGGCAAAAGATACTCAAAGTAAGAAATAACATCAGAATAAAGAACAAATCGGAGGGAGGTGTGTCTGTAAGTCTGATAAAACTTCAAAAAGATTTGAGGATATGCTAAGTCTTCTCAACTAGACCAAAAGGTGTCTAACAAACAAGGTTGTTTGTTTCACAGAATCCAGACTCTTAGCCCAAACCAGAGATTTGTAGGTGTGGATTTTGTCTAGTGCAATAAACCCTAATAAGATTTAGAGAAAACCTATAAAATATTTACTATAATTGTGCTAGCAGAAGCACTGTAAGCTTGGATTAAAAATGATAGATATAAAAAGTGGATCTCTAAGTTCAGGAAGCAGGAAGCAGGCTGCAAATCTAGTCAACTACAAAAATGCACCATGTCTTAGGAAGAAGGAGGGATGTCCCAGAGTGAAGAGCTTAGAGTTCTGAGAACAGAGATAAGATCAATAAAAAAAATCATACCTCAGGAGAGTCAAATTAAGAAACTGGTGATATGTGCCTGGATAGACTTCAAGACATGTTGCCATGAAACAATCATTGCTATGTGTCTCTCATTGATTTTCTTTTTGAATGAGAATGTCTATTTCAATTATTCTTGTGTTAGTGAACTAGGGTTACCATAACAAAGGATCACACAATGGGTGACTTAAGGACAGAAATTTATCATCTCACAATGCTGGAGGCTAGAAGTCCAAAATCAAGACCACAGCAGGGTTGGTTCCTTCTGAGGGCTGTGAGGGAGGGATCTATTCCAGGTCTCTCTCCTTAGCTGTAGGTGGTTGTCTTCTCCCTGTGTCTTCATACCACCTTTCCTGTATGCACGTTCATGTTCAAATTTCACTTTTTATAAGGTTACCAGTCATTTTGGGATAAAGGCCCACCCTCCTTCAGAATGACCTCATCTTAAGTAATTACATATATAATGACCTTATTTTGAAATAAGGTCACCTTCTGAGCTGTGGGGAGTTAGGACTTCATCATATGAAGAAAGGGGGAGACAAAAAATTGACCCTCCAATTCCACCTATATGAATTTACCTCAAGGAAATAATCAGTGATGTACACAAAGATTTATGGACAACAATATTTACTGAAATGTCATTTGTAAATTAGTAGTAGATTAGATTTTCAACAAAAAGTTGCTTGCTAATTTATAGTGTACTGATGTAATTAAATTTAAGGCAATCACTTTTTTTTTAAGATTTTATTTATTTATTTGTCAGAGAGAGAGAGCACAAGCAGGGAGAGAGGCAGGCAGAGGGAGAAACAGGCTCACCCCTGAACAAGGAGCCCAACTTTGGACTCAATCCCAGGACCTTGGGATCATGACCAGAGCCGAAGGCAGATGCTTAACTGACTGAGCCACCCAGGTGTCCCTTGGCAATCATTTAAAGCCATATTCACACACACACAAAATTCACATAGAATGTGAATAAAAGAAATGAATATTTACATAGGCCCCGAAGAAAGCAGGATACAGAAACTGTATATTGTATACCTTAGGTTCCGAATTTCGTCAGAAACATACCAATACTTCTGTGCACATATTTTTAATTAATATGTACATGCAAAACCAACTGGAACAAGATAAAAACATGGTCACAGTTGTTATTTGAGGTTGGTGAGACTATGACTGATTTCTCTTTTTGGCATTTTTTTGGTATTTTTAAATTGTTATTAATCCCTGTACTTTTATGATAATTTTTTAAAGTAACAAATGATATGAAAAACAATGATATATCATGTTCAAAAAATCAGAGTTATTGGCCTGTGATCATGTAGCTCATTGTGATAGAAATCAGATAGTTTTGATTGTTGAAGCATGAGCTTTGCCCGCTGGAACAAACTTGATTTTTCTACGTTAAGACTCACCTGTTGCTCAATATATCTGTGAGGCTTTACACTTGGGAAACAGAAGGTGACCTTAGTACAAACTTATTTAAGCAGATCCTATGATAATTAGCATAAACTGCTATACTCATTTTAGCCAAATCTAAACTCAGGTTCAAAAATGAACTTATTTTTGCCAAATCATAGGAAATCATAATTGGGGTTCTCCTGTTTCAGTTTATCAGCAACAGGAACAGGTAAAAGTAAATTAATTGGGTCTTTTCACTTAGGATATTTGATTTAATTTGCATTTTCAAAGCTTTTTGGAATAACTAGTTATTGTTATAATCTCAAATCCAGAACTTTGCTCTAGGAATCACACTGAAACCTGTATGAGCCTTAACTCATATAAAAATCACATCTTTGGGCGCCTGGGTGGCTCAGTGGGTTAAAGCCTCTGCCTTCGGCTCAGGTCATGATCTCAGGGTCCTGGGATCGAGGCCCGCATCGGGCTCCCTGCTCAGCAGGGAGCCTGCTTCCTCCTCTCTCTCTCTGCCTGCCTCTCTGCCTAATTGTAATCTCTCTCTGTCAAACAAATAAATAAAATCTTTAAAAAAAAAAATCACATCTTTATGATTTTTTTCACCTCCCTGGGAGTTTGAATAAATGGAGTAGAACTTGAGTTCTGTGCTCACAGAATCTGATTTATCAGAAGAAGTATTGATATATTTTGCATTTGAGACTGGTCTTCAGTGAGGGGAGAGTTTGCAGAATTTATGATAAAGGCTTTGTTCTGAGGGCAGCTGAGCATAGTTCTGCTACTGAATGAAAAACTTCACACATTAATACAACAGATACCTGTGTAGTCTTGTCACGCACAGGCAATCCTCTAGGTGTTGGAGGAACCAAACAGACAAATTTTGTGTTTCAAATACCCATATTATATATATATATATATATATATATATATATATATATATGTGTGTGTGTGTGTGTGTGTATACACATATATTTACTATATATGTGAAAAGAGATAATAAATATATATAAATACATAAATTTATAAAAATATATTTTATGTTCTATTGAAGCACATTTAAGTGGAAATATGGATTTATAAATATATAAATTTATATATAATTACATATAAGTAATAAATTTACATATTATAATAATAAATATATAAATTTTTATATATTACATATATAAATATTGTAAGTATAAATATATAGGTGCAGTTATTGTGGAGCTTGAATTCCATATACAATAACATAAGAATAATTTCAGAGAGTGATAAGTGCTATAGGTAAAATAGGGTTATAGGATGGAGAGATAGCTGGGGCAAATTTCTGCTTGAATTCTGTATTAATTTCCAGGATTGCCATAGAAATTATTCCAACCTGAGTTGTGTAAAACAGCAGACATTTATCCTTTCACAGTTCTGGAGGCTAGAAGTCCAAAATCAAGATGTTGGGAGGCCCGTGCTGTGTCCGCAGGCTCTAGGGGAGAGATCCTTTCTTGCCTCATCCAGCTCTGCCAGTTGCTGGCAATCCCTGGCAGTCTTTGGCTTGTCAGAGGCACACTCCAGTCTCTGCCCTCCTCTTCACATGGTCCTCCCCTCCGTGTCCACATTTTCCGTTTTCTGACAAGGATCCCATCGATGGATTCGAGCCCACCCTAACCCAGTATGACTTCATCTTAACTTCATTATATTTGCAGACTGTTTTCAAAGATCACATTTACAGGTTCTGGAGTTAGGACTTCAACATATCTTTATGGAGGACATAGTTCAACCCACAGTAAATGTTAAGAGAAGACCCTGTGGGAAGAGGACATTAGAACTGGAATCTGACTGATGAAAGAAAGGAAGGCATATGGCAGTCAGGGGTGGAAATGATTCTATGCAAAAGGCAGCAAAAACATCCTAAAACTGGAGCACTCGTAACATATCAAGAGGCAGAAAGGCCAGTGTGGATAACGGGGAGAGACAGAGAGATGGAGGGAGACAGAGAGAAAGTAAGGCCATATATGTGCACAAGGACCAAATTATAGTGAGCTTGGTAAACTCACAGAAGTTCAGATTGTATTCTATTCAGTATGAAACTGCTGGAAGATTTTATCCAGTGGGGAATTATGATGAGATCTATGCTTTAAAGGAAACATTCTAGATGCTATGCATGAGAATAGTGAGGAAACTTTGGTGATGTCTTAGGAGACACATGATGGTGGCACAGAGATTAGTGGTGGAAGCAGGGCTGGTGGGGTATGTTCTGGGAAGCAGACCCATCAGAAATCACTGAATTGAATGTAAGGTGGGAGATAGAGAGAGAGAGAGAGGAGACAAGGCGGAGAGAGAAGACAGGGGTGCGTGTTGTTGTCATTAACTGAGATGGTGGACTAGGAGAGAAATATGTTTGTGGACTGGGGACGGAGTGGGGATAGGGGAGAGAAACTGGTCCTCAGACACAGAGTAAGCACTCGAACAGTGTTTAAAATATATGCTATCCAAAAGCAAAAACAGAAACAAAATAAAAAACAAAAAACAAACACAAACAGGGGTACCCAAATGTCTCAGTCAGTTAAGTGTCTGACTGTTGGTTTCAGCTCAGGTCCTGATCTCAGGGTTGTAAGTAAGATCAAGCCCTGCCTGGGTATGTTCAGTGGGAATCTGCTTAAATTTCTCTCTCTCCCTCTACCCATCACCCTACTCCCTCCCTCTCTCAAATAAATAATCTTTAAATAAATTAATTAAATAAATAAATAAGTTAAATAAATAAATAAATCTATCCATCTCTATAAACTTTGCTCGACTTTCCAACTAAGGCATGACTCGTGTTTCTTCTTGACTCCATTCATATGTCTTCTCCATCACAGAGCACTTCCCTCTCTGTGCTTCTGGGGCTAACCCAGCCTCAAAATTATTAACATACAAGTGTTGGAGAGGATGTGGAGAAAGGGGAACCCTCTTACACTGTTGGTGGGAATGCAAGTTGGTTTAGCCACTTTGGAAAACAGTGTGGAGATTCCTCAAAAAATTAAAAATACAGCTACCCTATGACCCTGCAATTGCACTACTGGGTATTTACCCCAAAGATACAGATGTAGTGAAAAGAAGGCCATACATACCCCAATGTTCATAGCAGCAATTGCCACAATTGCCAAACTGTGGAAAGAGCCGAGATGCCTTCAACAGACAAATGGATAAAGAAATGTGGTCCATACATACAATGGAATATTATGCAGCCATCAGAAAGGATGAATACCTAACTTTTGTATTAACATGGATGGGTCTGGAGGAGATTATGCTGAGTGAAATAAGTCAAGCAAAGAAAGACAATTATCATATGGTTTCACTTACTTGTGGAACATAAGGAATAAAATAGAGGACTCTAAGAGAATGAAAAGAAAAATGTATTGGGGTAAATTGGAAGGGGAGGCGAACCATGAGAGACTATGGACTCTGAGAAACAAACTGAGGGTTATGGAGAGGGAGGGGGCATGCATGAGCCTGGTGGTGGGTGTTAAGGAGAGCACGTATTGCATGGAACACTGGGTGTGGTGCATAAACAATGAATCTCGGATCCATGAAAAAATAAAATAAAATAAATATATAAACATATATAAAATCCTCTTTCAAATGTTCCCTGAGAATGCAGTGGTCCTGTAGACAAGCAGGGACCTGGAGTCATGCAGAACTGGGATAGCCCTTCCATCTCAGCTCCTCCATGTCCTGGGAAAGACTTAACTTCCCTAAGCCTGAGTTTTCTCATGAATTCATTGAGTTGCTATAAGGACTATCTTAGAGACCATATGTAATACGATGCCATGGATAAAGCACACTGTGAATGCAGATATAGCAGAAAAGGGGAAGAAGACACAGAAGCCAGAGGATGTAGCAGTTCAGTGCAAAGGCTGTCTGTGGTTTTGGATTCAGATAGTTCCAAGCAGGATGTGAGGGTGATCTGGCTGTGACATCTGTCACCTCACTGATTGCTAGGGTTGATGGAGCTGATCTGACTGGCTAGATGGGTGTACTCTTCCTCTCTCTCTGCTCCATGTGTGTCCCTCATGAAGCTGTGTGCTTAGTAAGTTCAAAAGAATGACCTATAGGGGAGGACCATTCTTTGGTCAAGGGGAAAGGAATAGAGTAGCTTCATTCCTGTGCTTGAACCTCCAAACAAGCTCTCAGATAGTTCCAAGCAAAAAAAGGGATACTGTGATTAACTGAACCTTAATTTCCACAAATATCTGACTTCCTATTGCTCAGCACTCTGGTGATAATCTGTAAAGTATGTGAGAGGTGCCGGGAACAGGGGGAAATCATGAAATAGCCTCTTGCCAGACTTGGAGCCCTGTTTGCCAGAATGTTGATTATTTATGGCCATCATCTATCTAGTATCAAATTCCAGACAGTGATGTTTTTAAACTTTAACTTTTCTCCAGAATTTTTCTTAAAAAGAAACTAATTCACCCTCTCCCACCACTATCACTAAAAAAAAAAAAAAATAAGTGATAAGTCAACATAGAAACCAGGGGTATGGGAATTTCCTATTTGCCTACTTAAACAGATGAGTGTGTGATCTGGGCCAGAGGCAATAGACAGTCAGAAGTCTCATTATCCCTTGCAGTTCTGCAAGGCTCTGAAAAACTGGGTCTCCAGCCCACCATGGCCACACAGGCTTCAGAGAAAAAGAAGCAAAGGTGCAGAGATAGGGAGAACTGAGCCCTGCAGCCCGGGACTCTAGCTTACCCCACATACGTTTTTTAAAAAGACTCTGTAGCCCCTTGTCATCTTTAAAATGCAATGACTGGGGCGCCTGGGTGGCTCAGTGGGTTAAAGCCTCTGCTTTCGGCTCAGGTCATGATATCAGCGTCCTGGGATCGAGGCCCATATCGGGCTCTCTGCTCGGCAGGGAGCCTGCTTCCTCCTCTCCCTGTCTCTCTGCCTACTTGTGATCTCTCTCTCTGTGTCAAATAAATAAAAAAAAATCTTAAAAAAAAAAAATAAATAAATAAAATGCAATGACTGGGTGGCTCAGTTGGTTGAATGTCTGACTCTTGATTTTGGCTCAGGTCATGGTCTCAGGGTTGTGAGATCAAGCCCTACATCAGGCTCCATGCTCAGCACAGAGTCTGCTTGAGACTCTCTCTCTCTGGGGCACCTGGGCAGCTCAGTTGGTTTAGCATCTGTCTTCAGCTCAGGTTATAGTCCCAGGGTCCTGGGATGGAGTCCTACATTGGGCTCCCTGCTGAGCAGGGAGTCCGATTCTCCTGTTCCCTCTGCTGTTTCCCCTGCTTGTGCTCTCTGGCTCTCTGTCAAATAAATAAATCTTAAAAAAAAAAAAAAAAAAGAGAGAGAGAGAGAGAGATTGGAGCCTGGGTGGCTCAGTGGGTTAAAGCCTCTGCTTTCGGCTCAGGTCATGATCTCAGGGTCCTGGGATCGAGGCCCGCATCGGGCTCCCTGCTCAGCAGGGAGCCTGCTTCCCCCTCTCTCTCTCTGCCTGCCTCTCTGCCTCCTTGTGATCTCTCTCCCTCTGTGAAATAAATAAATAAAATCTTAAAAAGAGAGAGAGAGAGAGAGAGAGAGAGAGAGAGAGAGAGAATCCTCTCCCTGCTCCCTGGTCCCACTCTCTCTCTCCAAATACATAAATAATGAAAATCTTTTTAAACATGAATAAATAAAATGTAATGATTAGGGCATTTGGTTTTAGTGTAAGGGGTCCAGTAACAAGACCCTTCTCAAAATATCTGTTAAATAGAGGGTGTCATCTGAAGTCATCTTCCATTTGTACTGGCTTCAAGGGCAAGCCGAAACTGAAGTAAGCTTTGGAGTTAAGCAACATTCTATTCATTCTATTATTTCTTCTTCTCCTTCTGCTCCTCCTCCTCCTCCTCCTCCTTCCTCTTCTTCTTCTTCTTCTTTTTAAGTATCATCTTACATCAGTGACTTCCTGCCAGGAGTATGAAGAGGAAAGAAGGTAAGGACACCAGAACAGCCAGGTCCTTCTTATGCACACCCTTAACCTTTTGTACACCCCCAGGGATTTGGGACTCAGAGAGAAGCACAAAGGGCCAGTGAGCATTTAACCTCACAGCTGCTCAGGGTGCAGCTTCTGGCTGTGCTTCCCTCTTTCCTTCTGGATCAGGAGCTGGTGGGTGAACAAACGTGCATGCCAAGAACTGTGGTATACTCTGGGACATGGAGCCTGACTGGACCAGGGGAAAGTCTGGGAACTTGGCGTTCTTTTTCTTTTTCTTTTTTCTTTTTTTTTAAGATTTTATTTATTTATTTGACAGAGAGAGAGAGAGAGAGAGAGAGAGAGAGAGAGAGAGAGGGAGAGAGAGAGAGAAAGCACGCAGAGGGGAGTGGCAGGCAGAGGGAGAAGCAGGTTCCCTGCAGAGCAAGGGAAACCTGATATGGGACTCGATCCCAGGACCTCAGCCAAAGGCAGTGGCTCAACCAACCGAGCCATCCAGATGCCCCCTAGAACTTGGCATTCTGAAGTGTCTTTAAGGTTAGGCAAAGCGAATACTGGACCCGAGCTGGGAATTTGGAGATAGAGAGCCACAACCATTCAGTTCAAATGAGCAGGACTCCTCATGGTGCCGTACATATGTCTTTTGAAAGTCAAAACACGTGGGCATCACGCTACACATTTAGTAAGCCTGTTCCATGTAGTTTGTGGATTATTGATAACCAGTACTGGCCAGGTGGATAGTCCTATTAAGCAACCAGGTAGAAACTGTGAGGACGGAGAGCCCTCTGTGTGCTTTCATTGATTACTGGAAGCTGAAGGTCTACTTTGTGTGCGGAGAATATGACTTAACTTCTAACAGCCTATTGGACAGGTACCACAGGAAGTGATTCTTATTTGCTTCAGAGTGTCAAGTGCTGATTTTCACTCATGTTGGAGAGTAGTTTGACTGCAGAGGGAAGGGTTTCATTCCTTACCTGGAAAGAAACAGGAGGAGGAGTCTGAGATACTCAAAACTCTGTCCACTACTCAAATTTGCAGATCAGCCACTGGTTTGTTTTAACCCTTGCTGTGCCACCAGAAAACAGCTCAGGACCCCTTAAAGAATCACCTCACCTTCCTGAGTCTAATCCGTTAAATATCTATGGTGGTACCATTCTGGTCACAAAATCCATATGGCAGTACAGAGGGCATGGCTCTGCCAACATTTCAATTTAATTCATGTTTATTCCTAGAAGAATTGCCTGACGCACAGTAGAACCTAGAACATAATTAACTAGAAATAACATTCAACAAGATGTGAGAGCCTGGGTAGAATATTATACTTTGAAAAGAAAAATACAAAACATAGAGTAAGTGGATGTCAGAGTTTTTAAAAACTGCATATAGGAAAATTAACACACTCTAAAGGGCTTGGTAAACATTTAGTCAGTATTGCTCAGTGACTGTGGACCAGACAAATTCGTCAGTGTTCAAAACAAAAACAGCCAAAGCTCGGGGACCAGGATCCATTTCCTCTGTATTTGAAACATAAAACCCACAATAAATTCTTATCGACTGCCACTCTCTGAATGATTCTGAAGCACATGAAGACCCTAAATGCTGCTTTCCTCTCCTCTCCCGGCTGTCTAAACCTTAAGACAGTAGCTTAAGTCTACTTAACTCCCTGATTAGAAAAGCTGGCTTATTGATGGGAGGCATGCTTAGATTTAATAGAGGTTGTGCAGTGTTCCCAATACTTTTGGGATTCTCAGAGTCATGTGTCCATAAATAGTAAATTAGCTGCAGGTCAGTGTTTCACACTCTGCATTTGAAACCGGGTGCCTGTTGAGTGTCCTGGGAGTCTGTTCGGATCCACTTTGCTAACTTTCAGCCAAGACTATTCACAGTCTCCACCCCTCACCATCACTGCCTTCCGGCCCTGCTCCCTTCTTACCACTTGCTCCCCCGCTCCCACATCATTGTCCCTGTAGAAACATTAGAGGAAACCCTTTGGGGTGTTTGGAGGAGTGGCAAACAGGACCCATCTACATATACAGTATTTGTTTCTTTAGGGCAGAGCGAAGGGGGAGGCTTTCAAAATAAAACATTTTTTTATATTGAATAATTGAATGAAGGAATGAATGAATGAATACCTGTCCAGTATAAATTCCTGAGATATTTGTATGTGCTTCTACAGTCTAGTTCTAGAGACATTTGAGAACAATCCCCAGAATGATTATAGTGACGGCAGTGGTCCTCGCTCGGCTCTCATTCCAGGGACAACCGTGTTGAACGTCTTTCTTATATTTTGACAATTGTCAAAAACAACAGCTGCAGCAACACGGCAACAACCGGTTATGTAAACATTTATCGGAGAGAAGGCTGACTGTCTGCTCTGCTCCGCACTGGAAGAATTGCCTAATTGTCAGTTCAGTGGGCTTCGAACTGCCAGCTGTGACTCATTACTGAGTTGTGAAATCAGTTCAGTGGGTTGTGGCCAGGCCATTTTTAAAAGACGAGAGGATGGAGTACAGTAAATCGGACAACACGGTGAATAGAGCTGGTTGGTTTGATTGTTTTTGAAATTTGTCTTTCAGTTACATATGTGCATTATTTATATATATGATATATATGTCACTGTACATTTATATATATGACATACACATGTTCTCACGTATGAAACAAAAATGTCACATACGTTTATATATGTGCATAATGTCATGACTATAAAAATAAATAAGAACAAGTGCTGATCTATTTCTACTACTTACGTGGCTCTACACCATACCTACAAAGTCATGGCCTTGACTGAACTGGAGTATTCTCCTTGTCTACCTTCATTGACTAAATGCCTTTATTGTCCTGAATCAAAATCGGTCTTTCTGAGCTTACTTTCTGTACTGGCCTTATTGCTACCCCTAGGCACTTTTCAGACAAGCCCAATTTTTCTTCCACATAATAACTCTTGGGTATTTAAACTGAGATGTGTTGTCTCTGCTAAGGATTTGCTTCATATTAGGAAGAATTCCAAGGCCCCCCCAATTGTCCCTCAGTGACTTTGAGCCTCTTCGCTGATCAGATTTCTCTCTATGCCCCTTCCAAATTTGGGCTGCACTGAGTTCTTGGAAAGTCGTATAGAATAAGGCTGGTCTGCAGGGAGAGGAGCCAGATGTGATGAGGCCCTGCTCAGGAAAAGAAAGCAGAAGGGGAGGGTTAGGAATGGCCAAGCGTATCCTTTGCAACATGACTTACAAAATCTGGGAAGCCCATGTAAGCAGCAACCCTCTCTGCTAAGAGTTCCAGTCTGAGAAAAAGTGCAACTTGGCCAACGTCACTACTCTCAGGCAGAAGCACGCACTGAGGGGGTAGCAGCTTAGAGTGGGAGGAGGTGGTTCACGATGACTTATTTTGGCTTTAGTCATAGATTATAGAAACACACATGCTACTAAATATATAAAAATATCCCATGCTCACTTCCTGAGAAAAACATGTTAGTTTATGTTCACAAGTGTTTTCTTTTTGAAGAAGCTATAAATACTAGGAACTCAATATCTGGATCTGAGCAGCTAATTGAAATGTTTAAAAAGAAAAGCTTATCTTCAGTTCTTTTTTTAGGAAACACTACAAATATAGACTGACGGTTAAGCATAGACAGCTGTTTCATTTCACATGGAAAAGAAGCAGCACTTCCTAAAAATGGTCTTGGCTGGAATTCTTTTCAATAAAGTTGTGGATTTTTCCCCATATTTTGACTGAAACACTTTGAAAATGCATTTCCCCAGTTTTTTTTTTATTTTGAAATTTGTATTGCTCCAGAATTTATAATTAGCTCCTGTCCATGATCAAAAATAAATGTCAGAATTAAAGTTTCTAAATAAAACTGCCATTCCTCTCATCTGCAATAATTGAAGATTGAAGGTACATGTAATAAAAGGTACGGAAAGAAAAATGTTCGCTGGTTAATTTTAAAAAGGGATTAATCACAACCATCAAAGGAATGGAAATCTAGAATAGGCCCTATATAAAAATATGGGATATAATAAAAACTTTTAAAACAATTACTAGAGAGAATGACTTCCTTTTTAAGTACAGAAAAATGTAGGATATTTCAACATCAGATGACAAGAAACAACATAGCCACTGACCAGCTGTTTCACCTTTGTATCTGCTTAGCCCTTCTCAGGCCTCAGGATTTTTCTTATAGAATGTAACCCTAAAACTATTTATTGAAAGCCTACCTTGCTGGGCATTGCTAGATTCTAGATCTATGCATAAGTGGCGGGAAAAAAAAAATAAAGCAGTCACTGTTGATTTCTTGACAATTATTGCTGAGAATGGATAAAGAATGAAAATTACACTTCTGACTTCTCCTCAGAGCTCTAGATTCATGTATTCAGACTATCTTCTTGGCGGTTTCCCACGCACGCAGATTGGCTGTGTGCATTACTGAACTCCAGATCTTTCTCCTGGATTCAAGTCCACTTTTGCCTTTCCCATCTCGGCCTTCCCACCAAGGAGCCCAGGACTACTCACAGATCTTGTCTGTTACCCTATCTTCTGTCCAATTCATGGACAAGTTCTTTAAAATTCGTTTTCCAAATGCATTGAAAATAATCTACTTATTATCTGAAACCATAACTGTTCTTTTTAGTTGTCTTTGATGGATTAATAGCCAAAGTAATTTCAAATAAATAAATTAAGAAGTCCCTTCCACACTTAAAATCTTTGCAAGACTGCCCATTGCACTTAGGATAATATTTTCAATCTGTAGCATGGCCTTCAGCAGTCTCCTGTACATCATGTGGCCCTTTGCCTACCCATCTAGTTTTTCTCTCCTCTCCTTCTTGGTTTCTGTTTCCTGCCTACATTATTTTTGTGTTTTTGTGTCTGTTTTCCTGCCCTTCAAACTCATTCTCACCTCAGCGTCTTTGCAGGGGACTTCCTTCTATATCCAAAGCTCCTGGCCCTGCTCCTCTCTGGGTTAATTTCAGTATTTACTTCGAGTCTCAGCTTAAATGTCTCTTCTTAAGAAAGGTTTTCATAATGGGAACAATTAAAATGAAGCCTCACCTTATTTCCTCCTTTATATCACCTGTTTTCATTTTTCTTTCTTTCTTTTTCTTTTTAGATTTTATTTATTTATTTGACAGCAAATGACACAGCAAGAGAGGGAACACCAGCAGGGGGAGTGGGGGAGGGAGACGCAGGCTTTCCCATAGAGCAGGGAACCCTATGTGGCACTCGATCCCAGGACCCTGGGATCATGAGCTGAGCCAAAGGCAGAGGCTTAATGACTGAGCCACCCAGGCGGCCCTGATTTTCATTTTCTAAAACTTATGAAAATTTTCTTCCTAATGTTTATATGTTTATTTATCTAAAGTCTCTTTTCTTCTCTAGACCTCATGTTCCACAAGCACAGGGACCATGTCCAATTGCCCCAAATGTATTCCTCAAGCAGATAGCTCATAATAAGCATTCAACATTTTGTGTGTGAATGCATCTATAAGTCACTGGATAAATACATGAAAAATGAGAGAATTTGGTAGAACTTTCAAACTGTAGAAGTAAGTAAATCATGAACATAATCATGAAGCTATACAACAAGATTTGAGACAAGAAAATGAGGGTTCTAGGGCCAGCTCTGTTATTTAATTAGCTCCAAGATTGGGGGAAACTTACTTAACTTCTGTGATACTCAGTTTTTGCATCTGTAAAACAGGAACACTGCTACCAGGCATGTTTTGAAAGTTATATTGTTGCAGGATTGCAGGGTTCTTGTCTTCACAGAGTGGAAGAAATGAATCTCACTGACAAAAGGGTGACGTGAAGTGAAAGTTTATTAAGTGAAGGTGAGCACAGAAAGGAAATGAAAAAAGCTTTCTAAAGTGAGAGGAGTCCCAAATGGGTTGTCATTGAGGGCTTTTATGGTCAGTCTCTATAGAAAACTGACCAGGGAGCTTGGTAAATATCTTGTCTATAACATTTAAGATAAACAAGGTGGACTTGTAAATTTATACAATATCAAAAGACAAACAAGGTGAATTTGTTGTTTTTTCCCTCTGGTTAATATCTTGTCAATAACATTTCTCCACATCTGGGAGCCTGGTTAAGCAGCTCCCTACCAGTCTCTCCCGACCTAGCCTCTCCTGCCCCTTACTCAGTATGAGATAATATATGTGAAAGCACTTTGTAAATTGCAGTACAGTGTGAAATTTTTGTTGTGAAAACAAAAATGTCCAGGGATAATTTAACTGAAGTATAAGGTACAAAGTTCCAGTTGCTGGCTTCTTTATGCTTCATATTTAGGAAGTTGCCAGGGAGGTGAGTTGGTACCGAAAGCCAGCATCGAAGTAAAATTCTGTGTGCTCGCTTTTTTCACTTACATGTAACAATTCAGTATATATACTTATTGGATACATACTATGTTGCAGTCACTATACCTTTATATCTTTAGTGCTTTAATAAATTTAATGGCAGGTCATAATTTTTTAATCTAAAAAGGTAAACCTAGAGTCCTGGTCACGTGAACAGGAGAGGCAAGTAACGCAGCAAAAGTAAGGAAAACCTTCTGGAAGAGACTCTGGGCCACTCACCTTGAGCTGGTTGTTCAGCCCAGTTCCTTCTTTGTGGTCAAAGTGAAAGTCAATAATGCCTGCCTTCAGTATTGTTATGAAGTCATGTAGCTATTATATGGAGAATAATGAGGTATATAAGTCACTTAGTGTTTGTTTCCTTCTTTCCCCTCGTTTTCACAAATTGCTTCATCAGACACAAACTATCCAAGCACATGTATTGTTATCAAACAGAAACTCAAGTCTCTTTGTATGACGAAAGCATACGGCAAAACGGGTACCCAGAAAACTACAGGAGCTCAGACGCTGCTTCTTTCAAATAGCTTTCATTATCTCCTGTCTCTACTACAGAAAGCAAACATTCTGTAAGATGTCTGTATGATATGGTCCTGTCCACATGCAATTTGGGAATCTTTGCCAGTAATTTTTTAGATCCTGTTGTCCGCATCATTCCTTGAAAATACTTACACAAGGAAGGGACTGAGCGGGATGATGGCAGTAAAAGGCTTTCCAGGCACACATGGATTTACCTTTGGCAAAGAGCATCGGCAAATAGCAACCTTAAGGCTTGTGTCACATTTCTGGGAAACAGAAACTGACATTGTTTCCCTGTGGATGGTCTTGTCCTTTAAGCAACTTTGAAACTCCTTAATCTCTCAAATCCATCTGAATGCTTTTAGGCAACACTCAAGAAGAACTGCTCAATGTCACGTAGAAACGTTATTCGGGGTTTTTGATGCCAGAGCTTGTGGTTGATTTGAGAGGAATACAGTCAAGAGTTTAAAATCATGGGGTTTCCTCTGGAAAGAGAAAAAAGGTGTGCCAAATAGCCCGGGGTTCAAGTTTTCTCATCATAGCTGAAGGAATTGCAGAGGAAATTAGTTCCCTATTGCTACTGTAACAAACTGCCACAAATTTATGAGCTTTAAATAACACTAATTTATTATCTTATAGCTCAAGAGGCCAGAAGTCTAAAATGGGTATGCAATGATATCTATTCCTTCTGAAGGATGCAGAGATTGTCTGTTTCTTTGCCTTTTCCGGCTTCTAGAGGCTATCTACCTTCCTTGGCTCATGGCCCCTTCCTCCAGCTTCTTCTAAACTAGCAGCATAGCATCTTTCTCTCTTTCTTATAAAGACTCTTAAAAGCCAACTTGGATAATCTCTACATCTCAGGATCTTTGAGATCTACATCTTGAGATCTCAGCCAAAATAATCTCTACATCTCAAGATCTCTAACTTATTTACACCTACAAAACTCCTTTCACCATAAAATCCCTTTTGCAATATAAGGTTTCTTTTTGCCTATATTCTTAAGTTCCAGGGACTAGAACATGGACATTTTAGGGGGGGTGGTTGTGCACCTACAACAGGTAGTCAGTTGTCAATACCTCAGTTCTCTTATTTCTAATATGAGAATTGCAATAGTTACTACTACAAAGAATTGTTATGGAATTAAATAGGATTACACACATGTTATTTAATACTATTATGAAAAAGCAATTAAGTGATCCAGGAGCTAATTTAGACACAGAAATGAGGAAGATTAATCTGATTGCTGCTCTTGGTGGAGCTAGACTTTAAATGAATACTTGGAATAATAAATGTATGTTTGCAAATTGTAGTAAGTGCTACTAAGGACTAGTGAAGGGTATGTTGGCAAAGAGAATTGATCTAAGACTAAAAGAACCAAAACAGAGAAGAGCGCTCTGAGCAAGTAGTTTTTAGTTGAGATTTTATGCGTGAATAGGTATTACCTAGCTGAAGTAAAATGTAAAAAAGAGCATTCTGGAAAGAAGAAAAATGTGTGTAAAGCCCCATGGCAGGAATGAGTATGGTGCATTCAAGGAATTGGAAGACATAAAATCATGGGGGAGAGTGACAAATCATGATGCTGCAGAAGTGGTCAGGAACAAGAGCAGGTTGTGCTCAAAAAGGCAATGTTAAGATTTGGGGGCTTTGTTTACGAGTAAAGAGAGGTCTGACCAGATTGCTTATTAGAAACTACTGGTCTGGGTGCCTTGTAGAGAAGCAGGAATGGAAGTGAAGTGGAAGCAGGAATGCCAGGAAAGAGGTTTGGCTTTAGTACAGATGAGAGAAGACAGGGTGTCATAAACTGGGCTTCCAAGGAAACACACCCTCAAAGGGAGATCAGCAGGCTGGTAATTTATTATAGAGTGTTCTTGGGATCAATGCCTTCAGATGAGGGAGAAAAACAGGTTTGGCCAGAGGGAGGTTTCAGCTAACCCTAGAGGATTCTCTGAAGTGTGCATGACCCCTCAGATTTGGGGGAAGGGCAGTGGGCCTTTACACCCTCATGCTGATCAGTCACTAGATGCAGCTTTACCAGGAGGAGGGTGACTTTCTTCAGTGGTGGCAGTCCCCAAAGGTGGCTGACAGCTGAGCATCTGGGGATATCGTAGAGGGGATAGATTTTAGAAATATTTTGTAGATAAAATTTATATACATAAATATAGATATTTATATATATTATGTATTTTATATATAAACATATATAGAGAGAGAAAGAGAAGAGGAGACAGAGAAAGATCTAGATAGTAGGAAAAGAGAGGAAGAAATCAAAGATTATAGCTGAGTTTCTAACTTTTATAACTGCACAGGTATTTGTACCGTATTTACATATATGCAAATATACAAATATACTTGCATACCTTATATGTAAACATATGAATATATTTCCATATATTTGTGCTGATCGGTTAGTTAAATAAATGAGGAATTAGAATTTAGGAGTAATCAGTGAGTAGGGGATGGAAAGCATGAGCCTATAAGAATCACCTCGAGAAAGTGCATGGGATGAAAAGGTCGACAAAGCCTTGAGTAATGATAATGACAACATGAAGGTGGATTGTGTAATGCTGGGACACTGTGTTTGACATCTAATAAAAATTCAGTAAAAATCCTTGCTGAAATAATAACCATTTTTAACAGTGAGGAAAATGAGCATATTTTTAATAGCCACAACGGTGTGCCAGTAAGCCCACAGTCATTGGCAGCAGATCATAGGGTCCTTCCATGGAAAAGCTGGAGCAAGTAGTCATGCCACGGTTGGAGAATTGAACACCAGCTCACCTAGAAATGCCTTTCAAAGAAACATCCTTCAGGAAAAGATCATGCTGGGTTCCTGTCTGTCGACCATGCCTCACATCAGAGCCTTCAACAAATCCTTTTGACTTGGCCTTCACGATATGCCCACAATCTGATCAGCACTCACCACCTCCATGATGATCTGCCTGATGGGGCCCTTCATCATCTCTTGCCTGGATTATTTTGACAGCTATATAACTAGTCTTCTTGCTCCTCATGTAACTGCTTGTCTCCTTAAAATGTATTCTAAATGTATTAAATGTATTTAATATTAATGTGTTAAAATGTATTCTCTACTGAGAAAAGTATGATTATAAGTAAAACCATGTCATTTTCTGTTCCAAATTTTCCAAGGCCACCCATGTCTATGGAGTAAAAGCTCAATCCATGAAAAAGCCTCAGAGGGTGTATTCAGTCTGTCCCCATCCTATTCCCACTGCCGTCTCCTCCTGATCTCACCTCTGTGCCCTCTTCTCTGGTCACTCTGCTCCAGCCACACTGATCCCCTGGCTGTTCTCCACATACTCCACACACATTCCTATCTTCCAGCCTCTGAACTTGCTGTCCCTTTTGCCTTCAACACCTTTCCTCCAGATACTTCCACAGCTAACTCCCTCACCTCCTCCAAGTCTTTGTACAGTGTCACATTTACAGAAGCTGCCTCTGAATATCCCCGGCAAATTTCAACCCTTTCCTTCCTCTTCTGTACAACTTGGCTTCGTTTTTATCCATAATAGGTATTACTTTCTGACATCATCTAGATTATAAGTATACATTTTTCTGTTATCTATTTCCCAGTAGAATGTAAACTCCATTAAGGTAACTGTAGGGATTTTGTTTGGTTTGGTTTGGTTGGTTCAGTTTCATTTACTCTTGTACTTCCAATGTCTAAAAATGTTCTAGCTAAAAGTAGACCTTTAATAAATATTGATTGAATTAATGAGTGAGTGAGTGAATGAATATGTAAGAAGATTCTCTCACTCAATTTTCTAGTGAGGTACCTTTCCCACATTCTTTTCCCTTTTGTACCTTCTAGACCTGATTTGACTGATCAGAGGAAAGTTTGAAGACCAACCCTGCTCCTCTAAGAAAAGTCCCTGGGGCCCTCTGAAGCTGACATCTATCATTTGGTTGAATGTCCCTGCTCCACACCAATGGGGCACTGGCTGGGTGCACACTGCAAGGTGAGAAGAACAAATTTAAATCCTTCCAAAGAAGGTACTGCTCTATGTCCACGCAGTGCCAAAATAAATATTATAGGATAATGACAACTCACTCTTTTGAGTACTATGTCCATAAAGCACCTGATTGACTTTCCTTCCGCACTTTTTTTTTTAAATAGGTATTGTTGATATATACACAAGCCTAAGGAGATGTTGTCTATTGCTATTATTATTTTTATTAAATTACAATTTGGGGGCACCTGCCTGGTTCAGTCAATGGAACCTGCGACTCTTGACCTTGGGGTTGTGAGTTCAAGCCCCACAATGCGTATAGACATGACTTAAAAATAACATCTTTAAAAAAATAAAAATTTAAAAAATTTAAAAATATATCTTTAAATAAATAATAAATTACAATTTTATGCAGTGATTACAGATCGGCTCTTGTACACAGTCTCTGAAAGTTCACAGTTTCAGGCTGTGTCTTGTCAGCGTTTTATTGGTGAAATTCCCTTTTACAATCAGATGTAGTCCAGATTGATGTCCTTGATTCTTTGGCTTTCTCTCAGCAGCTGTGGAGTGTCCCTGGATGGGGATGTCCAAAGGACACGGGTGTGGGCTGCCAAATGTTTGGAATACACTTTAATGACTTCTCCGGGAATTAAAACTTTCCTGTAGTTAGCAGAAGCCTTTGTTTCAGCAGTTGTTTGGAAAGATTTTGAGAGTCTAAGCCTCTTTGTTTGTGTCTTACCTTTGCCCTTTCCTGGTTTTAGCTATTTTTAAAAGAAGGGCCCAAGCCTCTATAATCCTATTGCTACAGATGTGGTAAAAAGAAATCCCCACATCCCTGCTCCATCACCGAGAGCAGCTCTTAACATTTTGCAGGAGAACAGGATATTGGCAACTCAACTGTTAAACCACTCTGTGATTATTCTTCCTTGAGATCACTCTGATGTCACCAGTGTAATTTGAGCCTGGAGCTTTTGTTCACACTTTAAATAGCAGTCCCGGAATGATTTTGCTACAGACTCTCTGGAGAGCCCGGGAGCAGACTTCCCTAAGAGTCCCACATCGATGAGAGCAAAGCCAAGCCACCAAGCCATCATCATGTCCACCTCGCTGCGCGTTAGCCCGTCCATCCACGGCTATCACTTCGACACAGCCTCGCGTAAGAAAGCTGTGGCCAACATCTTTGAAAACATAGACCAAGAATCTCTACAGAGACTTTTCAGAAACTCTGGGGACAAGAAAGCCGAGGAGCGAGCTAAGATCATTTTTGCCATCGATCAAGATTTGGAGGAGAAAACACGAGCGCTGATGGCCCTGAAGAAGAGGACGAAAGACAAGCTTTTCCAATTTCTGAAACTGCGGAAATATTCCATCAAAGTTCACTGAGGACAAGAGGATGGATAAGGACATTATCCAAGAATAGACATTTAAAGACCAAGGGAGTCTGCGAGACCCAGCACACGCAGCACTCAATTGCGGCTGCCTCGTAAGCTTCTCCTCTGTAAGAACGGCGGAGGCGGGAAAGGAACAGAACAAACTGGGTACAAAGACTCCGACCAATTTCACGCCTGTGCTGTTACAGTGGAGAACGAAATGCTTTCAGCAAGGATTTGCAAACTCTCCCTGAGGGGAAAGGACTGATGCCAGTGTCAGAGAAGAGTCGGAACGGATGTAATGAGGACCGAGACTGAAGATAACAGAGAGCTGGGGAAGAATTGAGGCCAGAGTCTCTTCCTCAGGCCCTAGGACTTCAATTCAACCTGAACTTTGTTTCCTCAGCCAACCTGAACTTTGTTTCCTCAGCCGACCTGGGCAGGGAGAGGGAGGAGGGGGAGGGGGAAACGGAGACAGAATACTCTGCTCCGATGTTTACTGGACTTTTTATTGGAATGTTTCAAAATGTTGCCAAGCTTCAATGTGGTCTATTGGTAGAGATTCTTAGAGATCAGTAATTGATTATTTATTTGCATTTTTTACAGTGCCTGAAAAAAGTGCAGCACAAAGGTGTTAGTTACAAATTATGCAATACTTTCAGCAGCTCAGTAAAACCCTTCTAGTTTGTAAAAGGTTTTTATACATTTCAAACTGATTGCACAAAAAGTAATGGGGTCCTTCATAAATCCAAAGTACTGTGAAAAAATTTTATGATTTTTTTATCTTCTAACTAATGCTAAAATATAATCTAATAAGACTTCTTACAGCTATTGCAGTAAGCATTAGGAAGTGAGTATGATATACTAAATAGTTTATGAAGATGCTATGGTTTTTATAATTTATTATACATGACAAATGATATGCAACCTTAATAAATTATTATCAACTTAGCTGCTTTGGGTCTGTGATGATTGGTCTCAAAGGAAAAAGTGAGGTGGTAAATATTTATTATTATAAACTTTTGTAAATTATTAGAAACATTTCTAAGGATTTTACTCGAAGAGTAGAATGTGCTTTTAGAGTAGCTTTACATTAACTGCCAAACTTCTTCAAAACAAATTCTTACATCAAATATCTAGGAAATTTCTCTGTCCCAAGTTTAAAATATCAGATCTAAGCATAGAAATTCATTGACTGACTCACCAACAGTGGTGTTTATATGTCCACGGAAGGTGACCTTTAAAAATCTTTTTTTCTCCATATTTTTGAAATTTTTCCTCTGTGGTTACAGGAGCTATATACGTTTGTACATTTATTTCTCCCAAATCAATATATTTTGGGGTTAGAGTCCAAATTATGATCAAGATTCTGTGGGTCATCAATGTTTATTCCATATAAGCCAATATGGGAATAACATTACAGTCACTTTGCTTATTTTCTCATAAAATTATAATAAAATCTTTCCAAGAAGGCATACATCAATCCTGTTGCCCTTTCCTAGCAGACAGAAATAGAATTTCCCCGAAATTAGGCATTTTGGAACATGTTACAGAGGTTTCTGAAACTTGCTGTTCATAGTAAAACAAAACAAGTGAATGATCTAAAATCTTCTGGGAGAGTTACAAGTCAGGATTTTAAATAATACATTTTTTAAAAGGAAATGAAGTGGTCAAACTTATTTTCAAATGTCAATTGATAAGTTCACTGAAGATAATATAAAATCCCTCCATTATGGGCGCCTGGGTGGCTCAGTGGGTTAAAGCCTCTGCTTTCGGCTCAGGTCATGATCTCAGGGTCCTGGGATCGAGGCCCGCATCGGGCTCCCTGCTCAGTGAGGAGCCTGCTTCCCCCTCTCTCTCTCTGCCTGCCTCTCTGCCTCCTTGTGATCTCTCTCCCTCTGTGAAATAAATAAATAAAAAAAATCTAAAAAAAAAAAAAATCCCTCCATTAAGGAGGAATTTTTTACATGAGAATACCCAAGAAAGCCACAAATTAATATGCAGAAGTGTGTGCTTGTGTGTGTACATTTTTCTGGGAGAAGTGTTTCTGATTTCTATCAGATTTGCAAAGACACCCATGACACCAATATACATTAAGAATGAAAGAGGAAGTTTTTGACAGGTGGAAGGCTCAGATCATCATGGTATTTGGGGATTACCAAAGCAGAGGCTGCAAAGGGGTCTTTAGTTCCATAACCTTATTTTCCCATGCTTGCAAACTGAGCTTGCTTAATGATCTCACCTAAAGTCTCCTTTGCCCAGGCTAAGTATAATCTTCCTACCTCTGATCTGGCCTATTAGTGACACATTTTCTCTATCTAGAATCCCCAAAAGATATTGACAAACTGCTTGGGAAGGAAACTTGGTAACTTATTCCTCCAAGATAACTATCATATTCCTATGAATATGTTTAACTCGTTTTCTTTTTAAAGACTTTAAATGCATCTTGGATGCTGAACGTAGTCAAAAGGTTGACTTTATTACACTGATGCGTAACTCTATGCTCTGCCCCTGTTGTTTTCAATAGAGTACAATATTTGTCTTACCCACTTTGCAAATTAGCATGCGCTAACTTAGTTTTCTTGCAGTATATTATCATTATTTTCTGATTGCTAGACCATAACATGGGAAACAAATTAGAAAGCAAATGATCCACAGCAATTTGGACAAGAAGTCCACTAGAATTGGCAGAAACATGCTGGCTTTCCCCTTCAGGGATGACAAAAGTTAGGATCAATGTGATTATACAAGGGTGATTTTTGGTTTCCTAATGCTTTCATCATTTAATGGGAGGTGAAAATAAACATCATTACAACAGGTAAGACTAGTTCCGTTCAGAAATCCTTCTATGGTCCAGGGATGGCCAAATGTATCTCAAGGCATCTCATTGTAATAGAAAATCTAAAAGCAGAAACACAAAGGTGAAATAGGTCATTAATAACCTTTGAGTTATTAGGGTCATAATAATAACAACTTCATTTCATTGACACAGTTTTCTAAGTGTTTTTTATGTGTTAAATCACTTAGTACTGTGACATGAAAGCATGTGTGCATAGTATAATGACACTGAAGCCCAGAGCGATGAAGTAATATGCCCAAGAACACACAGCTAATGAGGCCAGGAATCAAATCCGGGGATTCTGGCTCCAAAGCCTCATTCCTTGCCACCAGGTTGGACTGCTTCTCTAGGAGAAACTCAGCTTCTCTTTTTGCCTATAAAATGACAATTACTTATATGCTTGTCAGTCAGAAGGACAGGAAGACATGGCCTCTGAGAAATCACTTTTATCTGCTCTGTGTCTCTTTGTCTGTTTATTTGGCACTTGCTTTATATGGGAAAGCTTCATGGTTTAGTCATTTTAATTGTGTCAAGGGTTCCTAGATGTAGCCTTTCAAGTCTGTAGTTAAAATAACACTTGGGTTAACACTTGGAACAAAAGGTCACATCTAATGTCTCTTCCAGTTGTCAGGCAACATTTTGGGTCTCCATTTGCTCATTGGGGGAAATCAGAAACTATGGACTCATGAGTTTGTTCACACAGAGTAGAACTCCTCTGTTCATCACTGTGACCCACGGCAAAGGCTGTTTGCTTTTGGACACTCCAACAGATGGTATTTACTGAGAAAGGGGCCCAGGATAGAGGAGTGCCTGCTATTTTTCCCCATTGTTAGAGGGTAGTCAGAGGATACAGTTGAGGTTCCCTTGAAAAGCTTCAACTAATAAATGAATAATGAAGCCATGGTTTAGGTATTACGTGGTCTTTGGAGTACTTTAACCACCCTTCTAAACTCCACATAGGGGTTTCCCAAGATGGCATTTACTTGGGTAACTCCCTATCTTACACACAGAGAGCTGTAAAGTCAGAGTTTGTATGTTATATACTCATGCAACAAACATGTAGTAAGCACCCATGGGTGGGCCTTCGTGGTCAGCAGGGATCCCTGCTCTCCTTATCAGAGGAACCAGAAAATGTTTTAAAGTAAATGTAATACAGCAGGATGTGTGATAGGAGTTTACACAGGATGCTATGAGGGCACAGGTGTGTGTGTGGGGGGGTCAGTCTGTGTCTGTCTGTAGGAGTTTCTGTGTGTTTGGGGAGTAGCAGAAGGAGAGGAAATGTAGTTCAACCTGGAGAGATCCTAGAAAAGTCCCTGGAGAATTTTCAAAGTAGGATTTAGTCAGGAGGGTGGAAAGAGAAAATTTTATCTCATCATCTGGGTATAATGTTTGCAAAGGCAGGAAGGTAGAAAAGAGGGTGAATTGTCTGATAAACTCCAACCAATTCCAAATGGCTAGAGGCCTAAGCATTGGAGGGCAATAATTAGAAAGGCAACTGCGTTTTAAATGACAAGCTTGAGTATAAATTTTATTCTGCAGGTAAGAGAGAATCATTAAGGACTTTAAATAGTGGAGTGATGCTTACTGCCTAACTATTATGTATCAGACTCTAGGAAAAGATATGATTACTATTTTGAGAAATAATGCATTCCTTTCCATCTGGCTTCAGCCATTAGTTCAAAGGTAAACAAACGTGGGTGCTTAAGAGTACATCCAGGAGGGGCGCCTGGGTGTCTCAGTGGGTTAAAGCCTCTGCCTTCAGCTCAGGTCATGATCTCAGGATCCTGGGATCTAGCCCTGCATCGGGCTCCCTGCTCAGTGGGGAGCCTGCTTCCTCCTCTCTCTGCCTGCCTCTCTGCCTCCTTGTGATCTTTCTCTCTCTCTCCCTGTCAAATAAATAAATAAAATCTTAAAAAAAAGAAAAAAAAACAAGTACATTCAGGAGCTTTGGAGGAAGAAGCAATCTGATGTCATGTCATTTATTGGACTCGTGTGACGTGGTGGCCACAAACACCCAGGTCCTAAGGGTGGGACCTATGGCAAGCCTGTCCATCATAGTGTTTACCAGCTAGAGTTTGCCCCAAGCCTCCAGTCTGTTGCAGAGGAGTGAAATGGATGTCACTGTAGAGTTCTGAGAGTCCTGAATTCTTATTGGGTTTGTCAAGATTCCATGTAGAAATTCACTGAAGTTAACCTCATTGATCCATTCCATAAAGCTATCAGAAGAAATTCTGACACTCATTGGATCACCAAACCGGTCCACCAGAACAGGGAGACATGAGGGTTAACATCTGCAAGTGGCAAGAGCCATGGTCTTGGAAAGAAGGGGTCAGAAGCTCCGCCACACTATTGGTGGTTCTCACTGTGGGGCACGGAGAAGACACAACACTCTCTGACTCCATCACTACCACTAATGGAAGTAATGTGTGCAAAATCCTTACCTAATAAACAGTTGTGGACCCCCCAAAAAAAGAAAGGAAGAAGAAAGAAAGAAAAGAAAAGAAAAGAAAAGAAAAGAAAAGAAAAGAAAAGAAAAATACTGCACTCAACACATGGTTAGATTCTACAGTGATTCTTCCAGAACTCTGTTGCCTCACTGTTGGCCTACCGATGTGAAAAGACACAAAGGACATTTGCAGCTCAGTAATCAATGCTTAGCTGTGCAGAAGCCGAGGATGGAATGGAAGGGGTAATGAGGAAAAGGGTTGCAAAGCCAGATTGGGGGAAACTCTAACTAGTATATTCCCTATTACATTTTTTAGAAATTGTAAATGCATTTGACCTTATAATGAGTCTTATTATTTAACAGATACTATAAAGAAATGGCTACTGAGCTCTCTCCTCACTTAAATCACTTTCCTACAAAGTTTCTAGCTATTTTAAGTGATTATTACAGACATACACAAATGTGTTCTATGTTATGTATTCACCCAAGATTAGCGAAACTATCTTATAGAATTTTGGTAATAAACATCCCATTCCAATATGGGTTAGCAGTGGTCCAAAAAAAGTCAGGAATACTTTTGTTGAGTAGTCAGAAGAGTTTTGTTGTAGCCACCTTTTTCCTCCCTCCCGCTTACACACACTGGCTCTCTGCGCGTGCACACACACACACGCACATAGGCACATTCACATACATACACACAATGACATATACACATACACACATGCACATACACACATACACATCTATACACTTACACAAATACAAGTACACACATGTACATACATGCACACGCACATACACACGCACATATATCCACCATTTACAGTCCTAAGAGAGCAGAGCAGTTTGTGCTCTGGAATCTCTATGTCCTCATCTGTGGGCAGCAGCAGCCTGGTGTTGAGCAAATACCACCAGATCGAGGCAGGAGTCCTGGGGTTTTTCCCAACTGTGCCTTAGGCGAATTTCTTTCCTATCTCCAGATTTCATCTGTAAGGGGGGAAAGACTTAGATCCAACTGGCCCATGTCTGTGACCTCTTCCAGAGCTCAGACTTGACATAAATGGAACTAATAACTCCACCACCACACACGGTAGGACTTCTCACTGGGTTAGGCGGTGTCCCACATGCAGCAGGAATTTCTCTGAAATAAAACAAAAGTGCAATTAAAAAGTTTTCATCATTAATCATGGTTGCTGAAAGCAGAATGTGAGGAAAACAACTTTCTGGATCCATCTGTGTTTTTGAATAGGCTGCCTCTTTTCTGGCTGGGGTCAGTTGGTAATAGTTTGACATGCCAACATCTGTGCAATGACGTGGCCAGTGAGACAATCTCGACTGTTCATACGAATCATAAGCTACAAGCTCAAGTTCAAGGTAGCATTTTTAAAAATATAGATTCCTGGCCCCGACCTCTCTGGGCCTGGTAATGGATGTCCTTATGAAGTTGCACAGTTAACTGTGAAGCACATCAGAGGTGGGGGCCCGCTTCCTATCTTACAGTTAGATCTTCTGTTGACAGCACTTTTTAATTGAAAACTTAAAAAGAATTAGATTTTTGGCATTAGTTAGAGTTTTTCTTACTATATCAATTCTGTCCCTAATTGAAAAACCATGACCAAGTAAGGACATATGTTGAGGAGAGTATAATTTCTCTTGAATTTTAATAATTGCACTGTGTATAGATACCTTTTCTGTGATTTCTTTCCTTAGATTTCAGTCTGATAGTTGTCTACTTTGATACTTCTAGGTTTTACCAGGAGAAAATCTGCTTCCTATCACTACCTCCTCTTCTTATTCTTCTGCAACTTGCCCATGCTTATTATTTATGCCCAGGTTTTATCATCTGAAAGATTTTGGAGAACCCTACTGATCCCAGAGAGCCATGGGAGCCACAGTAAATAGAAATGTTATTTGAGAGCATCTTTCCTGACTGATAAATGTGGAATACCTCCACAGTGCAGTTGTTTGCAAGCCTCCTGTTACCAGAATCTCCTGGGGAACATTTTAAAATCCAGGCCCCTGGATTTAACGATTCAGAATTTCTGGGGCTGGTCACCTGCTATTTCTAGTCTTAAAACACTCCCCAGGTGATTTTGCTGCAAAGTCAGATTGAGAGCCACTGACCTAGATTAAAGTCACCAACTGTGTGCAGTATGAGCACGTGGCTCATTTTAAATCATCCGTGTCTCCCCAGGCACATTGCAGGCTTCAGTACATTTTTGACTAAACAAACTGTTGACCCAAGATGTGACTAGCACTTTATCCTGTAATTTGTTATTTCTATTATCTCTCATCTAATCAAATACCATTATCTTCCCTATGCTCATAAATTCTAAGAAATCCCCTGATCACCATTAGCTCAACTTCCACAAGGCACATAATCTTCGCAATAAAAATACATTCGTCAAATGAATAGAAGGCCTTTCTCCCCCCTAACTGTATTTACCACCTGCCTGCTCTCCTGGAGAATTCATTTCTCAGTCTAGACAAGTTATTCTTTTAAAGTTAGTCTTTAAAAATGTTTAGCACGCATCACTAACAATCACTTATAATTTAGCATACTAGCAGTTAATAAAACACCTTCTTCCTAACACCAGGGATCCTCTACTGAGATGATGTGGTTTTAATTTTAAGGGGAGGGTAGGCAGGAGAACAGGAAGATTGAAACCCGGGATAAGGGAACATCTGACATTAGTAAAGGAGAAAAGGACCAGAGGTGGTGGTATGCTGAGAGAAATGGCTGCTCCCAACTTTTCTTGGTCTTGGCTGTCAGATGGCTAGATTGTTCAATGTGCAGTGCAACAAGCAATAGAAAGATAAACAGAGGGTGCCTGGATGGCTCAGTGGGTTGAGCCTTTGCCTTCGGCTCAGGTCATGATCTCAGGGTGCCAGGATCGAGCCCCGTGTCGGGCTCTCTGCTCGGTGGGGAACCTGCTTCCCCCTCTCCCTCTGCCTGCCTCTCTGCCTGCTTCTGATCTCTCTCTGTCAAATAAATAAATAAAATCTTAAAAAAAAAAAAGAAAGATAAACAGAGCCACATGCAGGGGATAAGAAGAGCTGGATTAGAAAATCCTGCCTCTGACATTTACTAGTTAGGTGTAAATTTTGAGTAAATTATCTCCTCTCTCAGCCTTACTTTATCATCTGTAAAACAAGGATAATACCTCCTTCCTGTATAAGTTCACTTGGACAGCCTTACAAAGTACCACAGACTGGGTAGCTTAAACAACAGAAATTTTTATCCTCACATTTCTCCAGGCGACAAGTTCAAATTCAAGGTAGCAGCAGGGTTGGCTTCTTCTGAGGTTTCTCTCCTTGCCTTGTAGATGGCCATCTTTTCCCTGTGTCTTTAGATGATCTTCCCTCTGTGACCTAGTGTTCTCTTATTATAAGAGCTCCCCAGGTGATTTTGCTGCAAAGTCAGATTGAGAGCCACTGCCCTTTTAAAGGCCTTTTCTTCACTTAACCACTTCTTTGAAGGCCACGTCTCCAAACACAGTTACATTCTAAGGTATTGGGTGTTAGAATTTTAACATATGAATATAGAGGGAACACAATTCAACTCATAACACCTCCATACTTATTTCTCTTGATTGTTATAAGCACAAAATAAGAGAATGAATGTTAAAATGGTCAGAAGTTAAGTACCTACAAGGGTAAGATCCTTGGGGACAGGGATGGTGCTTTGCTCATGGTTGACTATTACAAAGTTTCTACCACAGAGCCTAACATGAGGTTGATACTTAATAAATGTTTGTTGAATGAATGGACACACTTCACATAAACACAGAATGTTTGTTTGATGTACCAACTTATTAGTCTATGAAATGAACATGCAATCATCTGTATCCTTCTTGTCTCCTTTGCATCTCCAAGGAGAGCAGTCAACAGAGGCCTGATCGTGTTAAGTAACTGAGCCGTGGCATGATCCATAGTTCATGTTAAGAATGATGCCAGGAAGGCATTTTGCCCTGGTGGATTTCTGCCACTATGCACGTTGTTTTGCTTTTCATTATACATGAATGGCTTCAAAATGATCGGTGGAAGTGAACAAGTTCTCTGAATATCTGTGAACTGAGTTTGCTGATCATGTCTGGTTCTAGACATAATTTTTGTATCTCTAGTTATGGGTCTAAGACTAAAAAGTATTGTTTTCCTCCATTCCCTTTCTAGCTTCAGAGTCCTGGTATAACCAGTCACTGCCACAACTTTGGCATTCCTTTGGGCGAGTGTGAATTAGGGAGGGGATGATACCAGGAAGGTTAAAAAGTCCCATCTGATAAATAGACTGAACACAAACTGTGTTGAGCACAAAAGTAATTCTATATGTCTTGCCTTACATAGCAAGGATTTCAGAATGAATGGAACAGATTTAGAGGGTTCCATAATCTGTGCATGAGTAGCATGGGAACCTTTGCAAAATAAAGCTTGCAACCTGTCTTTAGGAACCAAATGCCATGACTACTGTCTAATTTCAATTGGGGTATGTGTGTGTGTGTGTGTGTGTGTGTGTGTGTGTGTGTGTGTGTCCAAAAATTAAGATCATATGAATAATGACAACGAATGATCATTTAATAAAATAAATTGACTAAAGTAGGTCAGCCAAGTAAGTGTGGGATAATATGTAGCAAAATAACAAGCTGAGTATCTGGCTTTTAACTTTAAATTGATCATAGTCATATCAAGTAGGCATGAACTAGTATTATCTTTTTTCCTACACACATTTGGATGTTGAAGATATTGGCACCTTCACCTTTCTTATGGGATCCAAAGGGCACAGGATTCTCCCATGAGTACCCAGCCTGGCAAATGGATTCCTCATCATCTTTCAAAAATGTCAAGACTGGGATTTCATATCTCACTGATTAGATTTCACACCTATTTCAGTGAACCTTTATTCTTTTACAGCTTTCTCTTATTTTAAAACTGATGTAAGAAACCAAATCTTTTTTTCTCCTTGGATTTAAAAGTTCAGTGTTGCTGATATATGGCTCTATAAAAATTTGAGACTTGGGCAGCTGGGCAGGGATGCACTGAATGCATCACTGCTTGAAACCCTGCTCCTCAGCCAAGAAAGCCTAGAGACTCGATAATGCAGGCACCAAGGGTGAGAGACTTGGAAAGACTGGCTCACCCTAATTAAACTCGCAGTCTACCATAGAGACGAGAACAACCAATTCATCTGTTTGTAGGAGGAATTTAACTGCCAAGCAGGAGGACAAATTATTAGTGAAAGCAAAGGAAGAAACAGTGACCTGAGGACAGCTTCACTCTGGCTTTAGTAAGGTTTGAAGAGCCAGCCTCACAGCAGAGATGTCTTACCCTCCTGACCGTGGCAACATTGAGCCTCTGTTGCCTAACCAATCCTCCCAATACTTAGTGACTTAAAATGACAGTGGGTCTGTGGGGCAGCCTGGGGGTCCTTCCGGCCTATGTTCGGCCGTCCTCTGTTGGGTTCTCTCAGATATCTGTGGTCAGCTGGCAGGCCCCCCGCTGGCTGGGCGTTGTAGGATGGACTCCCCCACATGCCTGGTGATGGGCAGGGTGTTGACCCGAGCACCTTGATTATCCTCCACTAGTTTTTGCGACTGGTCATATCAGCACTTTGGGGATCTCACCATGAAAGAGTTAGATACACATTTGCCAAATTCTGCCTTGCTGTCTCCCCTATTTGTACACACAGTGTCCCACGTTCACCTTCTTTGTAGCACTCTCCTTTCCAGGAGAGGGGTGCAGTATGAGAAACTACACTTGACCTTATTCATAAGGGCACACGCCAGTCCTGCTTCCCTGAGATTAATTCCAGATTAGTTCACAAAACTCCGTCACTTATTCAGAAATATTTTTTTACTTACTCCCATGGCTAGTTAATGTGGTTCGCAAAACTTAGTCATTCATTTAGAAATATTTTTTCACTAACTCCCAGGGCTAGTTAATCTCTTCCATAAGGTATGAATTTTACTAATGTCATACTCAAGAGAATATTAATTGTTTTCTGGAACCCCTCGGAGGTTCAGGAAGGGCAGCGACTTCACCATTATCTCCATGTACCCGTTGCAATGCCAAAACAGTTGACAGGTGTGGGCAGAATTCTGAAAAATCCTTCCTGCCCTACACACACTCTTTCATTCCCTATGAAATACGTTAAGTACACATCACTGAACGTCGGAGCTAGTCCTCCTCGTTAAAGACCACACTGTTTGGAATGGGGGCAGAATTAACTGCTAAAAATGCCTATGCTGTTCTCTGGGATAGTGGACATTGAGAGACATTAGCCTGAGGGAGACAGACTGACTGGGGAGAAGAATTAATGGAAGCACATGGCTCCTGCGAGCAGGAAATGCTTTGATAGGCCTTTTCCTCTTTTTGTTAGGAGGAGAGCCTTGACAATAGACTCCACCTTAGAGCAGCTGCTTTCTCCCCTTGTGATGATCACAGCACATTTTCCTTGTCAGACTTGTAGTCTGCACCAGGGAGTGCTCAGGAAGGGACATGCACAATGTTGGGGATCTGCCCTTGAGCCTCTGAGCTGTGTGATGGGTGGAGACGTCACCCCTAAGACACACACGAATTCCTTTGGCACACGCCTCAGGAAGGCCATCTGCTTCTGTTGTTCCTCTGACCTTTTGTTGGAACCCACCTGAAGTTGGAAAGAAATTACCAGAATAAAACTAAGCCTAAGACAGTTTTAGACCCTGTTGCTTGCTAAGGGGAGATCCTCAAGGGCAGGTCCCATCACACAGCTCAGAGGCTCTAGGGCAGATCACCTTCCCCCCTACTTTCTCTCTCTCTCTCTCTCTCTCTCTCTCTCTCAAGTAAATAAATCTTTTAAAAAAATACAGTATGTACTGTACTCCTGTTAGGAGGGCTACTATTAAAAGATAAGCAAACAAACACAAAACAATAAATTGTGGATAAAGATAGAGAGGAAATTGGAACCTTCGTGCTTTTCTGGCGCAGTCACTGTGGAAAACAGTATAGCAGTTCCTCAGAATATTAAGCGTATAATTACCATGTGATCCAGAAATTCCACCTCTGGGTATAAACCCCAAAAGAACTGAAAGTAGGGATTTTAACAAGTATTTGTATGTCCATGTTCAGAATAGTATTATCCACAATAGCCAAAAGGTAGAAACAACCCAGATGCCTATCAGTGAATGAATGGAAAATAAAATAGGATCTACACATAGAGTGAAATATTGTTGAGCTTTAAAAAGGAAGGGAGGGGTGCCTGGGTAGCTCAGTGGGTTAAGCCTCTGCCTTCTGTTCAGGTCATGATCTCAGGGTCCTGGGATCGAGCCCCGCTTCGGGCTCCCTGCTCAGCAGGGAACCTGATTCTTCCTCTCTCTCTCTGTCTGCCTCTCTGCCTACTTGTGATCTCTCTCTGTGTGTCAAATAAATAAATAAAATCTTTAAAAATAAATAAATAAATAGATAAATAAATAAATATAAATAAAATAAAAAGGAAGGGAATTCTGACACATGCTACAACATGAATGAATGCTGAAGACATTATGCTAAGTGAAATAAGCCAGTCACAACAGGAGAAGTACTGTCTGATTCCACATACATGAGTTACCTGTATGTGGCACTCAACTTGAGAGCACTCAAGTTGAGGGAGCCTGGGTAAGGGAGCAAGAGGCAGTTACTTTTTAATGGGTACAGAATTTCAGTTTGGGAAGATAAAACAGTTCTGAAGACGGATGGTGGTGATGGTTGCTCAACAATGTGACTATACTTTATGCTATGAATTGTATACTTAACATGGTTAAAATCATAATTTTATATTATGTATACTTTACTATAATTAAAAAATAGAAGTTAAAAAATCTGGGATGGATTTTCATAACCAGACATAAGAGTATTCCCCTTTCTTGAAATGTTAGTATTATTTGATTTCCTAATTATTTGGGGGGACTTTCAAAATACTGCTGACTTTACAGGCTTCAAGTGTGACTAAAAGCCTCACTTGCAATATAAATTCAATGTACAGGATGAGTACCAGTTATTCCGACAAATGACAAAGAAGAGAGAATTTCAAAGAATGGGACAAGTTTATGACAAGACTCTGTTTGGAGAAGAATAGCTTGTCCGGAACATGAGAACAATTTGGTGGTGCTGGAGCCCAGTAGGGGAGCCCAGAGTAAGGGAAAGAATGACACGTGCTGGAAAGGGAGGCAAAAACAGGGATGAATCATTTGGGGGCTAGGTTATAGACTTCACATTGTGTTATAATGTAAATTGAGCCACTGAAGAATTTCAAGCTGGAGAATGGTAATATTCACAAACCCTGAGTGTGTGTGTGTGTGTGTGTGTGTGTGTGTGTGTGTGTTAAGATTTTATTTATTTATTTGAAAGAGAGAGAAAGAGAGAGAGAAAGTTTGGGGTGAGAGGAGCAGAGGGAGAAAAAAAGAGAAAGAACCTCCAGCAGGCTTCTCACTGAGCACAAACCCAACTTTGGGGCTCGATCTCACGACCCCAAGATCATGACTTGAGCAGAAACCAAGAGTCAGATGCTTAATCGACTGAGCCACCCAGTTCAGTCTGGCAGTATGTTGTGGAAGGGGCCAGTGGATAGCAGTAGCATGAGAGTGTACATCTTTTTAGGGAGCTACACTAGTTGTCCAGATCAGTGTATATGAGAGTGGAGATGGAAAGAAGTAGTTGGATTTTAGAGGTATTTTAGGAGGAACTATTAATAGGACTTGGAGATGCGTTGGCTTAATCCTGTGTGTGCTTTCTCTAATAAGTCACTTCCCCCCAGTGCCAGTCACCCCGCCTGGACCTCTTTCACGGTCCACTAGAGCACTGTTGTTATTGAGGGAGCTCAGTACCTTCAGCTCTTGCTCATCACTGGGACCTTTACGTTATCGCCACATTTAGTGTTCTAAATTGCCACTCCATACTCATAACCATTTCCTGGTCAAAACCTTCAAAGTTTACCCACTACTGATTGCATCAAGTCCAACTCTGTCAGCCTGGCCTGCAAACAATTCTATGATTCAGTATCTCTTAACGTATCTACCTCATCCCCTTCAGATGGACTCAATCAACAACTATGTATTTATTTATCCAGCACCCATGACTGTCCAGACGAATTACCACCAGAAACTTTATATAAAGCGTTCCTTTTGCAACACTTCCACTCACTGTCTTCCCGGACTGTCTTCACCCTCGCCCTACTTCTGTAAATGCCACTCTCCCTTGTCCTGGATTAGAACTCATGTCTTTTTGACATGAGTCAAGGAAGCTTTTTTGAACTTTTAACTCATACTAAGCATGGCTAGCCATCCTCCCCACCACCCCTGGGCATTGGCACATTCTGCCATTAATGGCTAATTATGTTTTTAATATGCCAGTGGAAGTGGAAATCTTACTTTCTATTGAGAAGGTGCTCCGTAAGCAGAGTATGTTGTCAACGGTGTTATCAATAATCACATGCTTTGTCTGGGGCAGTAAGATGGACGTAGGGACGGAGATACTGAGAAGCAGTAGAAAAGAAAAGTTCTTAGGCACAAAGAAGGGAAGGTAGAAAATGCCTGGCATTCAGTAAATAAGTATTGAATTATTAACTAAGTATATAAATAAATAAACAAGCAAGAAAATAATAAATAAATGATGTTTGACAGCTCTAACTACGATAGTGAGCTATACATAATTTGGGAATTAAGCTAAGGCCTCACTCTTAATGATTGCATAGCTAGAATTTACTAGGTCAGTTCAGTCATTCTGAATACGTGGTTCAGGGGACACAAAGGTGAGCGGGTTCTGCTTTAAAATATTAGCCTGGGTGGCTCAGTCAGTTATGAGTCTGACTCTTGATCTTGGCTCAGGTCCTGATCTTGTGGTGGTAGGACTGAGCCCTGACACCGGCTCCACACTTAGCATGGAGTCTGCTTGAGATTCTCTCTCTCCTTCTGCCCCTCCCCCGCTCACATGCTCTTTCTCTCAAAAATCAATGAATAAAATCTTTAAAATATTACCCGTGTGATTGGGTAGGAGAAGGATAGGCACATAAATAATGATCATATAGGGCAGTAAGCACAACGAAAGAAAAATACACATGATGGCAATTATAACTCAGAAGAGGAAGTGGGTGCTTCTGCCTAGGGAAGTATTCATTAGCTGGAATTTGCTCATGCCCCAGGTTGACGGGAGATTTCTACTCTGACTCCCCTACAACCTTTTCTCACAACGTCCAGCCCAGCTGCCACATGCACCTGCTCTGTGCTCCAGCCTTGCTGGCCCGAGGCACTATCTTCAGACAGGTCCACACTCGTCAGCCTCCGTGTTCCAGTCAAGGGCTTTGCAAACTTCAGTGTGCATACAGATCACCTGGGAATCTTGTGAAAGTGCAGGAGATTAGGAGGTCCTCGAGGTGCCTGGGATTCTGCATTACCGAGAACTCCCAGGGCCTCCACTCTGCGAACCAGCCAGGGGCCACAGGACTGTGGGCCCTAAAACCCATTTTCCCCACTGACTCAAATCCACCTGGTCCTTTGTGGGCTGAGTCAAATATCAGCCCCATGGAGGGAGTTCCTACACTTCAGGCTTGTACACCAGTGTTTGTTTCCTTTGAAGGGCCTGGCGACATCTCTCTCCAAGCCTTTTCCCCTATTTTCCCTAATTGTTAGCTCCTTGAGGAAAAGCCTTGGTCTAACTCACCCAGACTTGATGTCATTTGTCCAAACTCCAAGATGGTGTCTGTCACAGAATGGAGTCTTAATAAATATTTGCTCGGCTGAATTTGAATTGAACTCAAAATATGACTGCATGTGGGATAAATGCTTGCCTGTGTTTGTGTGTATACCCTACTCCGTGTAGGTAAAACTGGTCAGAATAGAGAAACCAGATCATTTTACTATCACGTCACCAGGAATTACAATAAAACGGATTATAGTTATCCGGATGGAAGAAGTCACCTAAAATATAAGCTTAATGAAGGCAAGATATTTTCTTTTTTTCTTGTAGGTCACTGAGTCCTCAGAGCCCTGGCCTGTGTCTCCCACACAGTAAACAATCAATAAATATTTGCTGAATGCTAAATGAAGAGAGAAATCTCAATTCTGAATTTCAGTTTTGTAAAAGCAAGTTAAGCCATAACAAATGAAGTAATTAAAGCTATGTTAAGGGCACCTGGGTGGCTCAGTTGGTTAAGTGACTGTCTTTGGCTCAGGTCATGATCCCAGGGTCTTGGGATCGAGTCCCACATCGGGCTCCCATGCTCTGTGGGGAGCCTGCTTCTCCTTCTCCTTCTGCCTGCTACTCCCCCCTCTTGTGCTCTCTCCCTCTCTGTGCCAAATAAATAAATAAATAAATCCTTAAAAAAAAAAGCTATGTTAAGATCTTCTTCTTCTTTTTTGTAATAAAACAAACAAACAAATGAACAATATCCTTGGCATTTCCACTCAAGAAAAGAAGGGTCAAAAATAATCTGAAAATCTTCCCCTACAGTGTATACATATTAAATTGTTTTTTCACTATGTGTATCTTCATACATTGCAGCAAAACAAAATCTAAGGCATTTTTCCACGTGCATTGTCTTTTTCCCTAAAATACCAGATTGTTTTAGGTCAACAAAAGGCTTTGTTTTTTTACTATTAAATATCAAAGGAGACCCATTTAATTGCAAACATGTAAGTTTTTTCCTTGCCTCTCCCTTCAATTTTGCTGATGAGGAAGATTTTGCAGCCTTACTTGCTACCAAAATAGCTCTGTTTTGCTGACCATTATCATCTTCACGGGGCGGAGCAATGATAACGAACTCAGAACACAGGAAGTTTACCATTTCACAGTATTAAAATAGAATTTCTTATTGCAAAGATACCTCTCCCACAAAGGAAAAGCAACTGGAATTTTTATTTTCTGGAATTTGTTGACACTACTAGGCTCCACTAGTATATTAAGGTATCTGTATAATTCATACTTGGGAAATATTGCTTCCTTCTATATTTTTATTTGAATGATCATGATAAAATAATTCAACACATTCCATTGCCTTTGAAGCGTTTTAATCACTGTGGCCTAGCCAAAGCCAGTGTCACAAACAATAAACTTTTTAGGTCTCCACGTTTCTCTTTGAAGAATTAGGTAGTAGCAATTATTTTTAAATGGTGATTTCAGGGTAGGGGTTTGAGTCAGGAATAACACTGCCGAGGACCTACTTTGAGATTGGCTCAGTAGAGATGGAATTTCTTTGGATCCCCTGAGAGATCCTGGCAGGAATCTAGTATTGTCCATCCCATTTCACAAATCAGAGAACTCAGCAGGAAAGCAGGTAAGTAACTTGCCCAGGGTCTCCTGTAGTCAGCGCAGGAGGTGAAAGTGTGACTTGGCTTCCTGACTCAGAGCCCACATACTTTCCTTTGCACCAGATGCCTTTCGAAAGCTACCATCATTTTTGTTAAAGTATTATGTCTCTGTGTAAAAGTATAACATGCAAGGATGTCTGTATCTCAGAATGTAACTTAGCTTTGCTCATTCCTTCAGTAAACTTTACTGGGTTTCCACAATGTAATTGGCCATGTGCTGAGTGCTAAAAATAAACTACAGTGATGTCAGCAGAGAGAATTCAAAGACAAATATGATTCAAAATTGCCAGCATTTGACTGCCTTTGAGTTACAAAATATGTCAATTTCATATGATTGATGCCAAACCCTGTTATCCAATAAAGAGAATGGCACACTTCATTCCAATTATTCTGACTTAATATTTTAGAAGGGAAAACATTTCCACTTTATTGCTTAACATTTTGATTATACTGGCTATGTAAACGAATGGTGTCTTTGGGTTAAAGGCAGGTCTGGATTCTCCTGAAAGCACTGCTTTCAGAGCAGAACTGGACTCTGAGTCAGCCTGGCTCTGCATTTCTGTCCTGGGGCTGTCACTCCCTTGTTCCATGACACAGGGCAAGTTATTGGACCTCTCAGCTGCATTTTCCTTATTCGATAATAGAGAGAATTTCACCTATTTCAGAGTCTCATTCTTTAATAAATGGGCTAAGGAGAACTTGTTCAATTATTTCCAGCCCTCTTGCTCTAATCCCTGTATCCTGATTTCCATCTGAAGACATTGGAATGGAAACAATCAGCATTTCAGTTTTCAAAGAGTTCCATTTTCATCGTGTATTATAATTAAAAATCCTTCTGAGTGAATTTGTTCTGTAATCTTACCATTGCTCTGGAAAAAAGAAAGGCAGATGATCACCGTACAAAATGTTTTTCAGGGACTGTCTCTTTGGCCAACTGTTTGAATCAGTCTCGAACTGACTCACCAATTTCAAATCCCAGGGCTTCCCTGAGAAATGGACTTGCATTACGGAGGTTCTCTCTGCCACGCAGAACTGACATCACGGAGGCAAACCGACCTGCTAAAGACTGACTGACATCCTTTGCAAGCAAGTCTGGTACTGCACTCAAGGCATCTCCAGAGCGAACAGGAAATGATTCAAAACCAGGCTTTGCTAGAACAAGTGTGACCATTTCCTCTGTGCCTAAGATAATGGAGAGCTTGCATCACAAACCTTCTCTGAATAGCCTTTTCCGTGATTCAGCAGGTTCCAAATATAGTGAGATAAGGGATATATTTTGCATGCTGTGCTTTTGTCATCTTACCTGAGGACAAGCAGTACCTAGGAGTGGTTTTTTTTTTTGTTTGTTTTGTTTTTATTTGAGAGAGAGTGAGAGAAACAAAGGGCATGAGAAGGGGGAGGGTCAGAGGGAGAAGCAGACTTTTCCTCACTGAGCTGGGTGTCTGATGCTGGACTCCATCCTGGGACTCTGGGATCATGACCTGAGCTGAAGGCAATTGCTTAAACAACTGAGCCACCCAGGTGCCCCGCCTAGGAGTATTAATACTCCACCTTCCTACACCTCCCCCACTATGTTTAAGTGAGAGGAATCCAATTCAATGTTACTGCTGTGTATGTAGTTCCTACACACTAATGTGTATGTAGCCAGATACTGTGCTAGGCATGAGTTTGAAGTTGGGTCTGCAGGAACTAATAGGAGTCACAAATATAAATGAATGTATCATTTCAAAATATGGGAATGGGTTTGAAGGACAGGTTGCTATGAGGGACAGTATCATTTACCTTGGGCCTTACTGAGAAAGGGATTTCTAAGTAAGATCTAAAGGATGTCTCAAGCAGGTGGAGATGGGAAGAAGAGACAGTGGTCCTGCATGTGCGAAAAGCCTAGGTATTGATGTAGGAAAAGACTTTAGGGTTCAAACCCGACAGCCAGGAAAGAATTCTTGACATGTCTTTGGTGCAAAAGGGTTATTTTATTAAATCACAAGGAGAGGACCCATGGGCAGAAAGAGCTGCACTGGGGTCACAAGGATTGGCCCATTACCTACTTTCAAGTTGGGAGGGGGTTAGGGATACCATAATTCTCTAAGGAATTTTGGAAGCACAGTTTCCAGGACCTTGAGGGGGCTATGTGTTGTTGGGAAATGGTCATTTGTTACTGTCTAATAAAACCTGAGTCATGAGACCCTTCAGATATATATCAGTGGGTCACATGCTTGGGAGTGATTGCCAACATGTATCTTGAGGGGGTAGAAGTAAAGGAAGTTTCCAAACAAATTTTTAAATGTTAAAGCAGACTTACAGGATCCTGGAGGTTGAGCTAAGATTGCCTTTTGCCCTTAGCAAAGTGTCAACATAGAGGCAGTTGAGTCCCTAGAGGAATGTCACTAGGCCTGTTTCAAGGACTTGTCAATGGGCTGGAGGCAGTAAGGAAATGTAATAATTTTCCTTCTGCCTTCGTTTCCCACATCAGGTATGCAAAATCCTTGATACAAGAGAGCTGGTTTGGCAGCTTGGTGGAGAAGGCAAGCCTGGTGTCTGGGGTAGAGTTCATGCAGTTTGGACTTTGCTCTTATAGCAGTGCGAAGCCAGTGAAATATTTCACAGAGGATGACAAAATGGGCCCATATTTTTCTCTGTGGTTGCCATGTGCAAAGTGGAAAGGCTAAGGGGCAAGGGGGGAAGTGAAGAAGGTCAGGGAATCATGGTAGCAATGAGAATTAAGGGAAGCCTTAAGCAATGATGTGGAAAAGATAAAAATTATGGACGAAGTGGCTAGAAGGGCAGAACAGAAAAAGAATTCTGTCAAAGAGAGAAGCTGTGCACAAAGTCCTTGGAATATAGCAAAAGAGGCTAGCAGGGCATGAAGATAAAGAGGCACCCTTGGTAATGACTTTCAGCAGTGGTAGGACAGGGGCGGCGGGGTGGGGGGGAGGTGACTTGTAGACTGTTTATAAGCCTCAGACTTTCTTTTGAGACCTAGAACAGCCCCCTCCCTCCATTCTCTTCCTCACACCCCCTGCCACCCTGATTCAATAGAAGTGAAGCTGGCTCATGCGGCAATGCCGACCCCCACCCTACACGGCTGTCCAGTTCCCACCGGCTCTGACCCCAACCAGTCCCCATGGACACTCTGACGTTCTCCATTACCCACAAGTGTGCCATCTTTAACGGTGGCACCATTGGAGGGATGATGAATGAACATGCCTCCTCGGCCACTCGGCCGAGAGAGTTGCTCTTACTGAGGAACAGTTGGCCCTTTGAGTGTGATTAGTGAGACAGAGATGACTGTATTCTGTAAAGGTCTCCCAATGACCAAATTTGGTCTCTGAGAACTGGACAGAAACATTTCATATGAGTCATGCCGGCTTGCCTCATTTTCTGTCATTAGTTGTTATGGAAACCACACAGCACAAACCCAAGAGTTTCAGAACTCCTGCAGTTAGCCTCAAACTTCCCCATAGGTTTATACAGCAAACAAGCTTGCTTACTTACTTACTTGTTAATCTTTAGCTACTTCCTGCCCTGTTCAAATTGGAAGCTGAAGAATCTGGCACTGCCTAAAGCCCATGCTGCTCTTTTCACATGAATCAAAATAAAAGACATGCCCTTATGTTCTGCCCTGAGGATGGTATAGATATGTAGAAGAATTCCAAATTACTTCCTGAGTTATCTCTTTGTTAGATCAAAGCTGCTTCCTTGCTAACATAGAAACTATACACATGTGAAAGGAATTTAAGAATTCCTCACACTGTCTTTTTTGGGTTCATCCCAATCTCTTGGCAAAATCTCTGGTCAAATCTTAATAGCCACTGGGTTTACTTTGGGAAATATGCACTTTAGAGAGATGCTTGGCAGATTTTTGCTACTTGAACTTCTTTGATGATATCTACAAATCTCTGAAAACTCAGATACAAGAAAGTTGTGTGTTCATAGTGCCTCCTGATTATTCAATGATCAGTGGTATTCTTTGCGGCTTCTTCAGCAAGGAATTTTAATCAGACAGAACTAGATTCATAAAATAATAATAGTAACATCTATAACATCTTATAACATTTGATTATAAAGACCAAGCAAGTTAAATGGGCAAATTACATAGAACAGTTCCTAATACAGAGTAGAAACCTAACACTTGTTAATTACCTTTCCTTTTGCTAGCTGCCTTGTGGTCATTTTGCTGCTTTATAACACTTCCAGCTGCCTACGGGGAAGATGTGTAGTGAATTAGCAGGTAAGGAAGTGGAATAATTTTTAAAAAGATTTATAATTAGGACAACTTGAATACAATTCAGGTGTTCCATCTAAGTTGAGCTATACAATATAACTTGGGCAAGTGACTTAACTTCTATGAGCTGTGACCATAAACTGGAAAAGTTGAAGTGAATAATCCTGACACTAGGCATTTTGACCAATAAAAATGCAGCAACATGTATGACTACTAGCCCTGAAGAATTTATATTTAGCTGCAAAAAATTGCACAATAAAAGAGCAATACAAGGTGGAGAAGAAATAAACATGGAATAGAGTGACAGATACATTTGGTGGAGTAGATAGAACAAATTATAATTCAATTTCCCCCTGTCATTTATCACCGATGCATGCTAATGAGTCACATTAACAATAATAAATTCATCTCAAGTGACTTGTACCCTCTCACATTGGAGGAACTTGGTCCCTTGCAAAATCTCATCCAAACATTTCTGTGAATCAACAGAGAATGTTTCACTTGTACTCCCTAAAGTTTCTCAGGTCGATTGTTTCATCCTTTTTTTTTTTTAATATTGATTTATTTATTTCAGGGATTGAGAGAGAGCATGATCCGGAAGGGCAGAGATAGAGGGAGAGAGAATCTCAAGCAGACTGCACTGAGCATGGAGTCCAACACCAGGCTCGATCCCACAACCATGAGATCACAACCTGAATCAAAACCAAAAGTCAGATGATTAACTGTGAAATTGAGGAAGACACAAAGAAATGGAAAAACATTTCATGCTCATGGATTGGAAGAATAAATATTGTTAAAATGTCTATGCTACCCAGAGCAATCTACACATTCAAAGAAATCTCTATCAAAATATCATTGACATTTTCACAGAACTGGAACAAATAATCCTAAAATTTGTATGGACTCAGAAAAGGCCCCAAATAGTCACAGGAATGTTGAAAAAGAAACCAAAGCTGGTGGCATCAATGCTGGACTTCAAGCTGTATTACAAACCTGCAATCATCAAGACAGTATGGTACTGGCACAAAAACAGACGCATAGATCAATGGAACAGAATAGAGAACCTAGAAATGGACGCTCAACTCTATGGTCAACTGATCTTTGATAAAGCAGTAAAGAATATCCAATGGCATAGAAAAGTATCTTGGATCACTGAAAAAATAAAATAAAATAAAATAATAAGGAAAGAAATAAAACTTAAAAAGAAAGAAAGAAAGAAAGAATATCCAAAGGAAAAGGACAGTCTCTTCAACAAATGATGTTGGGAAAATTGGACAGCCACATGCAGAAGAATGAAACTGGACCATTCTCTTACAACATACATAAAGATAAACTCAAAATGACTGAAAGACTTAAATGTGAGACAGGAATCCATCAAAATCCTAGAGGAGACCACAGGCAGCAACCTCTTCGACCCTGGCTGCAGAAACTTCTTGCTAGAACACATCTCCAAAGGCAAGGGAAACAAAAGCAAAAATTAACCATTGGGACTTCATCAAGATAAAAATCTTCTGCACAGCAAAGGAAACAGTCAACAAAACTAAAAGGCAACCTGTAGAGTGGGAGAAGATATTTGCAAATGACATATCAGATAAAGGGATAGTATCCAAGATCTATAAAGAACTTAATCAAACTCAACACCTAAAAAACAAATAATCCAGTCAAGAAATGGACAGAAGACATGAACAGACATTTCTCCAAAAACATACAAATGGCCAGAAGACACATGAAAAAATGCTCAACATTGGGGAGTGGGAGAGTAAGGATAGGGTGGATGGGTTATGGACATTGGGGAGGGTTTGTGCTATGGTGAATGCTGTGAAAGGTGTAAGCCTGATGATTCACAGACCTGTATCCCTGGGGCAAATAATAATAATAATAATAATAATAATAATAATAATAATAATAAATTTTAAAAAATAAATAAAATAAAATCCAAAAAAAATGCTCAACATCATTCTGCATCATGGAAATACAAATCAAAATCATAATGAGATACCACCTCACATCAGTTAGAATGACTAAAATTGAGAAGTTAGGAAACAACAAATGGCAAGGATGTGGAGAAAACGGAACCCTCTAATGCTGTTGGTGGGAATGCAAGCTGGTGCAGCCACTCTGGAAAACAGTATGGAGGTTCTCAACAAGTTAAAAATAGAGCTACCCTATGACCCAGCAATTGCACTAAGTGTTTACCCCAAAGATACAAATGTAGTGATCTGAAGGGGCATCTGCACCCCAATGTTTATAGCAGCAAAGTCCACAATAGCCAAACTGTGGAAAAAGCTGAGATGTCCAACGACAGATGAATGGATAAAGAATATGTGGTAAAAATATACACAGTGGAATATTACTCAGTCTTCTGAAAAGATGAATACTTACCACTTATATTGATGTGGATGGAACTGGGAGGTATTATGCTGAAGGAAATAAGTCAGTCAGAGAAAGACAATTATATGGTTTCACTCATAGGTGGAATATAAGAAACAGCACAGAGGATCATAGGGGAAGGAAGAGAAAACTGAATGGGAATTCATCAGAGAGGGAGAAAACCCTGAGAGACTCTTAACTCTAGGAAACAAATTGAGGGCTGCTGGAGGGGTGGCGGGTGGGGAAATGAGGTAACTGGGTGATGGGCATGAAAGAGGGCACGTGATGTGATGAGCCCTGGGTGTTATCTGCAACTGATGAATTATTGAAATCTACACCTGAAACTAATAATGTACTATATGTTGGCTAATTGAATTTAAATTAAAAAAAAAAGAAATAGTTGAAACTCAAGTCGATTTCTATTTTTTTATGTTTAATGACTTAGAATTAAATCCAAAACTATTCAGTGCTATCATGCACCTTTGTGCAAATAATGTAGCTTTTTAAGAATAAAGTTATTCTTCTGTGATATTGGGATAATTCTACCTTTGTTTAGGGTGGCAGTGAGTAAAAAATTGGATGATATATGTAAACTCAGTTGGTATAGAGCCCAATACATGTGTCCTTTAACTTTGTCCTTAATAGAAGATTAAGGTGAAATTATTTTCAGCTTAAAAAAACCTAAAAGACATTTTAAACAATTAATTTAAGAACACCTATATATTTTAACTATTCACCCAGTGATGAGAACAATTTTACTCTCAAAACTCAAGAGTTAAAGGGGGAAATGGTAAAAGTAGTCTTCTGAGCTAAAGGTTTTTTTTTTTTCCCTTTCATCCTCTGATACATTATACCTAATTCCAGATTACACGTATTACTAAAATGCAGCAAATAAAAATATTAAAAATGATATCTTCTCTTTTAATAGATATGAAATTATTAGAAAATAAGTTTATCATATTTGCTTCCTCTGAGCTATTACTAAATTATTTAATTCAATGTATTTTCTGATGTTTTCCTCTAATTTATACACAGAAACCATAGGTAAAAAATAACAAGCACTATTGACATACAATTCACATACCAAAAAATTCACTGATTTGTAAATTCAGTGTATATTCCCAGAGTTGCAAAACCAATACCACGATGAATTTTAGGACATTCTTGTTACTTCTCAGAAAACTCTTACACCCTCTCCCATTCACCCCTTCTCACTTCCTTGCCCTCCCCTAGCTCTTGGCAACCTCTTTCTGTGGATTTCCTTCCCCTGGACTGTCATGGGGATGGAAATATATAATTTGTGGTCTTTTGTGTCTGGCTGGTTTCAGTTAGCATAATGTTTTTGGAGTTCATACAGACACACCTTTTTTATTGTGCTCTGCTTTATTGTACTTCTCAGATACTGCATTTGCTTTTATTTTTGTTTGTTTTTACAAATAAAAAGTTGTGGCAATCCTCCATCCAGCAAATCTATTGATGCCACTTTTCCAATAGCATTTTTTTCAGTTTGTGTCCGTGTCACATTTTGGTAATTCTTGCCATAGTTCAAATTTTTTCATTATTATTATATTTGACATGGTGATCTGTGATCAGTGATTATGACGCACTGAAGCTCAGCTGATGGTTGGTAGCATTTCTTGGAAATAAGGTATTTTTTAAATTAAGGTATATACATTGTTTTATTATACATAATGCTTTGTACACTTAACAGTCTACAGTAAAGTGTGAACATAGCTTCTTTTTTTTAAGATTTTATTTATTTATTTGAAAGAGAGAAAGAATGAGAAAGAGAACACGAGTAGAGGGAGGGTCAGAGGGAGAAGCAGACTCCCCGCTGAGCAGGGAACCTGATATGGGACTTGATCTTGGGACTCCAGGATCATGACCTGAGCTGAAGGCAATCGCTTAACCAACTGAGCCACCCAGGCGCCCGTAAACATAGCTTCTACATGCAATGGAAATCAAAATCTTTGTTAGACTTGCTTTATGGTGGTTCTTGCCTTCTTGGGGTGGTCTGGAACCAAACCTGCAATATCTCGGGGATATGCCTTTACTTCATTCACTGTCATTGCCAGCAATATTCCTCACACCACGTTTTATTTATCCATTCATCATTTAATGGACATTTGGGTCTTTTCCAATTTTCGGTTATTATGCTGCTATAGGATTGTAGAGTTTTAAACCTAAGAAAGTATTATATGGCTTATCTAGCCCATTCCCTTTCAAATTACAGATATGCTAAAGGAGTATCAGGTAAGATAGGTGTTTAGGCCATGTCTCACTGATGCTTTTCAGGATTGAAACTTTAAGTAGAACCCAGGTCTTCTAATTATTCTATGACTGCCATTCCTACTCCCTCAATAGTATTTGCTAAGTTTTAGAAAGAGAGCCTTGTGCTGTTACAATGGATGCAATAACAGATAAGAGCCATTCTTGGTACCCTCAGCATCATACAATTTAGTGAAATGGTGGTTGTATCTGATTTTCTTCACCTCTGAAACACTTATCTTAGCACAGCGCACATAATGAGTAATAATAGGAAATTGTGCAATTGGTGCCTCAAAAGAGCTAAAATCATTGGGTTTAAACACACCAGCAACTTTGTATTTGACTTTTTAAATTTTCCCTTTAAGCCTGTTTATGGTGGTAGTTTTTTTCATACTCCTAGGTGAAAACTTGGATAGGCCCCAAGAAATTAAAAGTCCTCGAGTTTCTTTATGTCACAAAACAGTTCAGTACTTAGAATGCCAAAGCTCTGCAATAGTGGAAGTTTCCATCGTCCTCATCGGGAGGAGTTTCTCTCTCACCTGCAACAGGCCAGCAGCCTGCAGGCACTGGAAAGAGAAGGTAGGAGAAAACTGGCAGCTCTTGCAGGGCTGTAATGGGATGGTCCTATGCTCTCTGGGGCTGGCAAGGTTTTACATATGTCTTTCTTGCACAGTCGCCTTCGTAGTTTCTCCAGAGACTCTCTCTCTCCTATATTCCCGGGTGACTACAGTTCTTTCGACAAGGATGATTTATACTTTTCTGGCTTGTCATTCTCTCTTTCCTTAGTCTCTAGGAAGACAGCAATCCTTCAGCCTCTCTTTGCTGAAGCAGGATCGCCTCTCCTGGTGGCCCTATTGGAAAATTCCAGATATTCTTTTTTTATGGATAGTCCACATCTGGTTCACAAGAAATACTCCTGTACCCTTTGCCCCAAAGAAGGTCAAACCCAATATAATATATATAGAATATAATAATATTCTCTTCCGCTCATCGATCAGCAGCAGGCAGCCGGTTCCTATTTCACCTTTTATATTTCTCAGACCATTCAATTTTGTCTCTCTCTCTCTCTCTCCACTGTTATATCCTGCGGGTCACATATATTTAGTGTTCTGCCTAGTTTCCTTGAAATTGCTCTCTTCACTGGAGGTGATAGGAAAATATTTCTCTCTCCTGGGGTGTTTCGGTGTTTGAGGGGCCAGGATAACTTGAGTCACAGTTTTCTCTAAGGAAATGACCCTGAATATTATTCTTTCCTTAAGCTTTTTACTGTGATTTCAAGCAAGTGTTTCAAGAGTCATGGATCTGCTTTAAAAACAACAGCAACAACAACAACAACAGCAAAATCCATAAAATCCCTGAGATTTTTTGCATCTATGTCTGTTACCTTACCTTGGCATATCAGATCTGTTATTTCTTGGAACCTCAAATGTAATTTCCAATTTAACATCTGGTTACACGTTTAAATTGTCCAGAAGCTAGGGTAATATAATAAAAGGAACACTGGTCTAGGGAGATATTAACTACCAGGTATGGAACTCTGCTTTACACTAGACACCATGTTAAATAATTTGAACACATTATCTCATCAACTCTTGTAGCAACTCATTGATAATAGCAATTATGAGCTTCATTTAATAAAGCAGGGAATTAGATCTTCAGAGTGTATCATTTAGAATGGTATGCTAAATGTATCATATAGCTGGATGTTTTTAATAGGAAAAAACAGAACCCCTCACCACCAGCACCAAATGGCTTAAATCACAGAAACAAGGACTATCTTACATAATAGCTAATTCAGAGGTAGGGCAACACCATTGTTGGTTAACTTAATGGCTCAAAGATGTGCCAAAAATCTGGTCCTTTTCATATTTCTGTTTTGGAGCCTTGGTATTTAATCCTATCTTGGGTTCATTCCTTTCATGATCATGGGATGGTTGCTCCATTTTAGATATCACATAGAGATGAGACCAGGCTTAGCAGAAGAAGAGCTCTTTCTCCCCTTTAGAAAAAACTTTTCCTAAATACCCACCTGGGAAGCTAAGCAAAATGGCATTCTGCAGCAAGGAAGAACGAAGATATACTATAGATGTGGAGTGGGCAAACCTAGCTGCAAGAGCTTAAGTAACTTGCTTTAGATCAGGGGGTGGGATTTGAACCCAGGTTTCCTCTGCTCCAAAGTGTATGCTTATGTGTCATGTTATATAGTATAGCGTGCAGCCAGAGGGACAGTGACTTGGGTTATAGCTTTTGTAGTTATGTCACTTTAAGAGGTGGTTAACTACTCAGATCCTCAGTTCTCTTACCTATAAAATGAGACAGGTGTGTTCTGGTGACGGTCTATTTGCTTTTTAATTACAGTGGGACAGACTGTACCTTCTGCTGTCTTTTAAAAAAATATATAAGAGTACATGACTTTAGTTCTTTAACAAGGCTGGTCATGATCCTGCCAGTGAAAACACCCATGTTTCAATTGTTAGTATTTTGTTTGTACTCTGTTGCCAAATAGCTGCTCAAAAGTTTCCAATATTATCTGTAGAGACAGTGGATTTGTGATGGATGTGATGGATCTCCAAAGTGGATATAGTTATGAATCAATCAATATAAACATATATAGAGATAGAAGAGAAAGCAGGTCTAGGCAGGTTAACATTGTGCTATCATCTCCCAGGCCAGCTGCCAAACTTGAACTGTGATTCTTGAAACATATTCCAAGGAGGGCCCCGTGTGTAGCCATTGAACTGCTGAGCTCAGATCATCTGGGACGACTACCTTTAATTGAATTGCTGCTTATGCCCTGTTCATGCTTACATTTTGGCTTGAAATTTTAGTGCATAGAGATGTTTGCCCAATGATGGGTGAGGATGTAATTGAAACAGCTTCTTATTTTCAAGCTTTCACCAAGCTCCTGACTTGCATGTGAATTTGAAGAGTTCAGAGAATAACTCTTAAAACCATAAAGCAGGTAAAGGACATGCAACCATTCAAACGAAAGCTCTTAAATGTAACTAGAAGTATATAACACCTACTTACCACACATAACTCGTTCATTTTCTTAGAGAAGTCTCCTTTGATGGTCCTGGTCAAAACGAAGCCTCCCTGTTGCACACACTCTCTCATGATGTTCATCACGCTGTATAATTATTTGTCCATTTGTATGACGTACATACATACACACACACATACATGTGTTTAATGCCTGACACCACATATGTCTGTATATAACAGGAAGGTGGCCACTATATGCTTCTTTTGTTCACCTGAAATTGTCTGGGGTGACACGTAGTGGGTACTCAACAAGGATTTGTTGAACTAGTGAAGGACAATTCATAGTATTTCAGAAATTTGGATGTGCAATGTCTTTTCTGAAGAAACCACACAACGTTTGCAAAAAGAAATTGCTGGGATGTTTTAAAACATCTCTGGTAGGGGCACCTGGGTGGCTCGTTGGTTAAGCGTCTGGCTTCAGCTCAGGTCATGATTTCTGGGTCCTGGGATCAAGTCCCGCATGGGGCTCAGTGGGGAGTCTGTTTCTCCTTCTACCTCTGCCCCTCCCCCTGTTCATGCTCTCTTGCTCTCTCAAATAAATAAATAAAATCTTTAAAACAAACAAAGAGGGCGCCTGGGTGGCTCAGTGGGTTAAAGCCTCTGCCTTTGGCTCAGGTCATGATCTCAAGGTACTGGGATCGAGGCCCGCATCGGGCTCTCTGCTCAGCGGGGAGCCTGCTTCCTCTTCTCTCTCTGCCTGTCTCTCTGCCTACTTGTGATCTCTCTCTCTGTGTCAAATAAATAAATAAAATCTTTTTAAAAACAAACAAACAAACTTCTCTGCTAAAAGGAGTTGTTCCTCTAATGAATTTAGAGGAAACACATTTGAGAATGAAGAAATACTATACTACTAAAATAGTATATTTCTGTATATAAAATAGCATATTTTTATATAAGTAGTATACTATTTTTTAATTCCTAGATATAAATTTAACCTTTCAAGATAAGGTCAGAGTCATAATGGATTAAAATTACTAGGCAAATCAGAGAAAACTTATTTAACATTCATTTATTATGAAATACAGATTTGGGGACCAGATTCCTAGTCTATTCTGAACATTAGAGATTTTTTTAACCCCCTTATTTTATAGGTTAATAAATACTGATTCAGATAGGTGAATTGATTGGATCTCTACTAAGTATCAGATTAAACAGGGTCTACTAATCCCACGTCTCCTAATTCCACTTCACTATTTATTTCATTTTGCTGCAATTTAAAAAAAAATGTTATGAGGACACAAACATATATCATTTTGTTGTATAATTTCAGCAAAGGTAAAAAAGCAAGGAACTTTAATGATCTTATGATAAGTAGTTAGAATTTTAAAATTGGTTTATTTTTAGTAAAATTAATTTCTCTACTTTAAAGAAAAATTAACTTTTTAACTTCAGAATTTAAAAAATCCTGCTGTAAACTGTAGTAGATCCATAAAATGGAATATTATTTAGTGTTAAAAAAAATTAGCTTCTAAGCCACAAAAGACATAGAGGAAATTTAAATGCATATTATTGAGTAAAAGAAGACAATTTGAAAAGGCTTTATGCTATAAGTTTCCAACTATATGAAATTCTGAAAAAGGCAAAATCATGGTTTTGATTAGTGGTGTCCAGGAATGGGGGAAGATGGGATGAATAGGTAGAACACAGGAGATTTTTAGAAGAGTGAAATCACTCCATGTGGTATCATATTCCATGTGCATGTGTATCATTATATATTTGTCAAACCCCAGAGAATGTACAACATCAAGAATGACTCTGATATAAGCCATGAGCTTTGGATGAAAATAAGGTGTCTTTATAACCTCATCGATTATAACAAATATAGCACTCTGATGAGAACTGTTGATAATATGAAAAGCTGTGCAATGTTGAGGAACGGGACATGTCGCAAGTCTCTGTACTTCCTAAACAATATTGCTGTGAACCTATAAGTGCTCTAAAAATTAGTCTACTAATTATAAATACATACATACATACGTAATATATGTATATGTACATACATACATACATGCATACATACATACATAAATGTCCCTCATTCATTTTATTTTCATTAGTGGTCATCCCTGTAGTACAAACAAATTTGTTGAATGCATTGCTTTAAGATAGTGTGAAACAGCACAGTATGGTAAAGCCTCAAGGTCAAATCATGGCCAACACATAGCTATGCAGGCTGCCACTACCCCACTTCATGGGCGCCTTTCACACAGGCTATGATGTGAGTCTTCTCCCCTGGAATTTTACAATATGGCACCTCTTGTTCAGATCCTTTAGATAACTGGATATATATGACTTTGATCAATACAGTTAAGCTTTTAAAATCCTTGCTGTTCCATTTCCTATAAAGCTGGGATAACATATACTTCATAGAACATATGAAGAGATGCCCTGAAAGGGATCATTTCTCTGTGGGACAGAGATCCATTTAGATAAGTGATATCTAGTTTAAAGGTTGTCAAAAATGTGATTTACTCATTAGGGAGAATCCTAAAGCAGCTTGGTTTGGTGAATATGAACAACAGACCAGGGACTGAGAATTAGAAGTCAGGTCTAACTTTTCTTTGTTCCTTTTGGTATTTTAGGTTGCTTCCTCTTGTAAATAGAAGCAGTTAAAACCTTCACTCCGAAATGTCTCAGTGCCTGCCTTCAGAGAGGTTGAGCACATCACAGCCCATGTCGGGGAGAAAAAAACCCCACAAAGATTAGGTGATGAGTAGCCCAGAAAGAGGGGAAGGGAAACAAGCTAAGTACAAGGAGGTGGCATTTGCAGCTTGAAAAACAGAAGTTCCTTGGTAGCCATCCTGTTTATAGGAGAAGAACGGCCACTGTGGCGCAAGTCACATATGCGTGAAAGTGCTGACACCAACTGAGGTCTCAGTAAGACAATTTCCTTCCCTTGGATGACAATATTTTCAGGTTTCTTAGAAAATATTTTTTGTCCTCCTAATTGGGCTATTCTTAAATATAAGATAAAGCTCCTTATTTTGATAATATTCTAAGTGCAGTTTTATATTAAGTGTCTTCCTTTGACTTCCCGGAATAATGGAACAGAGCTGTGGTATCTATAATACAGTGGTGAATATTTTTTAAAAACTAATCCAAGTGGAGGGTAGATTTATTGACTATTTAGAGCCTAATTGTTTTTATATAATTATCACACACTGGAGAAAGAAATAAATCAGAGAAATGGGGAAGATAGTGTCTTTTCCGGTTGGCTCAAATGCTCGGAATCCTCCCTCATTACCAGCGAATAAAGTGTCGGAAGGCAGCCTCTCTTCTCATCCCAGTCTGAAGAAACTTGCTCTATTTACTATGCACATGTTTCTTTTTCTAGGAGAGGTGATTATTTGTTTAAAAGGACACCCTGCTAGGATGAATTCTGCTTGGACTGACTGTGGGAGTACAAGGTAAATCCATACAGTTTTATCAAGGACTTAAAGCAAGGTTTGTGAAAAATAATTTACCCACAGATAACCAAGAGTTAACTGCATTAGAAACACCCATATTGAGAGACCTCCAAATTTCTGAAAAATTAATGAATGACATTGACAGTTGGGCACGGGTAATGATTCCATTGGATAAAATCTCAACTTCTTTTAGAAAGGAGGATGTGGAGAATTTAAGAACCCATCAAATCTGTGCTGAGTCTCAGGAAAATGAAAGCAGGCACAAATTTTAATATGATCTAAACTGTGACCCTCAATATGAATCTTATACTTTAATACATACTCTTTGCCAATAAATACATTCTTAAATCTATCTGTTCAGTGAAGTATTTACTGAACTCTATTATGCATCAAACATTGTGTGAAAACAGGGGATAGATACAATTGTTGGTTAAAACAAACTCTATCCTCTCTGGTGGACCACTTATCTTTAGGGGGAGACAGACAAAAAACAAACAAACAAACAAACAAACAAACAAAACTCCAAATAAATAGACCAAATATAATGAAACAACTATAAATTAGGATCTAGGAAGCTAATAAACAAGGTACTAATGCTAAGAGTGAATGTCTTTCTGAAGATTTGGACTTTCTGAGAACTAAATGATCAGAGGAAACTGAGATCCAGAGGAATTGTTTAGGTAGGTAAAAGGATAGTTTTAGAGATAAATCCTAAGCTTACTTTATGCAATTCTAAAAATTCTCGTAAGAAGTACTAGTGTACAGGGATGCCTGGGTGGCTCAGTCAGTTAAGCGTCTGCTTTTGGCTCAGGTTCTGGGATCGAGCCCCATGTCACACTCTTTGTTCAGCTGGGAATCTGCTTTTCCCTCTGGCTGCCGCTCCCCCTGCATGTGTTCTCTCTCTCTCTCTCAATCTGACAAATAAGTTAAAAAAAAAAAATCTTAAAAAAAAAAAAAGTACTACTCTATACTACCAGGGTAGTAATACTTAAACTTTAGCATGTGTCTGAATCGCCTCCTACAAGGCTTGTTAAAATGCATATCCTCTGGCTCTATGTTCAGGGGTTCTGATTTAGTAGGTCTTAGATAAGGTCTATAAATGTGCATTTTTAACAAATTCCCAGATATTGCTGTTGCTAACTGACTTTCGGAGCACATTTTGAGTAGCACTACTTTAGGCCTAATGCTTTTCATGAAAGCGTTATGGAGAGGTAGAGGTTAACAAAATTAAAATATTTTATACTTGTATTAATATAGCTTACAAATCTTTTGCATATACATTATCTGATCAGTGTAATTAGCATATGAAACAGGAAAGGCAGGGGTTTTATCTGTGTGTTATTCATTTAGTCATTCATTCACTCAACTCGTATGTTCTGAGAGTCGGCTAGTTGTGAGCACCACAGGAAGTATGGTGGTGGGAAAATGGACATGGAGCTCAAGGTTCAGAAGAGCAGGCAGATGTGAAGGCAATTATCTCGGAATGTATATTTCTAAAAATCATGTTATATAGATGACAAGTAGAGTGAAGAAAATGTACTAAGAGAGGGTAAACACTTTTCAGAAGGAAAATGTATATGATGAGGTACAGAATTGCCTCTGTGAAATCTCCTGGGATATGCAGTTGGGAGTGAAAATGACATGGCGATCTCCAAATCCCTGCTTGATTTCCTCTTTAGAGAGTCTGCCTCTCAAGACGCACAAGGTCAGGAAGTCACAAAGTCAGGAAAAGGATAAGGCACTCAGGTCAGGAAGTGTCACTCTCTGGGACTGAATCTAAGGAAGGCCCACACCCGCTGGATGGGCCTTACTATGTCCAAGAGATCTACGGAGGGCAAGGCGGCACGTCGACTGGCCAGACATACATCAGCAGCAGGCTGACAGTCTCCTACCTCATCAGAAGTCACTTATCCAAAATGCCATCAAAAGAGGGAGGACACCAGTCATGTTTTTGAGATTCTACTGCATATTTTGTAACATATTGGTGCTTATTGTTCTGTTCATACATTTCTCAGGTTCCCAGGGATTAAATAACTTATCCAAGATCATACATCTCAGCAGGAATGGAGTGAAAACCCATCTCTCTCTGACGACAAGGTCAGTCTGATTGGTAGCTTGGAGTTAAGTAGGTCCAGAGCTCTAAAGAAACACACACACACACACACACACACACTGACTCCCAGGGGACCTTGCTTTGAGGTAGTCTATATCTGACACACCCACTGGATGGAGATCAGTCTGAGCATTCATTTCAGGGATTTTCAGGTACATGTAAATGGAATCACAGGGAGGTGCTTAAAACAGATACTGGCACCAATAACTGAAGAATGTGATCAAGTCTGGGGTTTGGCCTTGAGATAGATAGATATATCTTTTTTAAAAAATCTAGTTTGCCTGGTCATTCTAAAGCCCACTATTTTGTTCTACCCATGTAGCTGTTTCTAGGCATGACGGTAGAGCAGGAAAGTAGGTCAATATGGCTAGGACACGGACAGAAATAGGAAATTAGGACATATTTTAATATTTTCATGAGTAAATAAAATTATGATTATTTCATGCCACCCAACTCATTTGTTCACACATTCCATGCTTATCCAACTTAAAGATAACATTTCTTAGAATCTCGATACTGGGAAAGACTGCCCTAGCTAACATATCTCAATTCTCTTGTCATCCTGACAGCTCTGCCTCTATAAATTGATTTTTTAATGTATTTTGTTCCTGGGACTTTATCTCTTACTGCCTTATTGCCCTTGAATGTACAGGCACACCTCAGAGATATTGCAGGTTTGGTTCCAGACTACCCCAATAAAGCAAATATTGCAATAAGGCAAATCAAATTAATTTTTGATTTCCCTGGGAAGATAAAAGTTACGTTTACACTGCACTGTAGTCTGTTGTAATGCTGTGTGCAACAGCATTACATCTAATAAAAAATGTACATACGAAAAATGCTAACCATCATCTGAGCTTTTAGCAAGTCATAATCACTGGTCACAGATCACCATAACAAATATAATACCAATGAAAAGGTTTGAAACATTGAAAGAGTTACCAAAATGTGATGCAGAGGCACAAAGTAAGCAAAATCTCTTGGGAAAACGGTTCCAGTTTGACATGCTGGAGGCAGGGTTGACACAAACTTCTTACTTGGAAAAATAAATGCAACATCTGTGAAGCACAATACAGCAAAGTGCAATAAAATGAGGTATGCCTGTATATAGCTGAGGATTGGATACAGAACTGTCATCACATGATATGAAGCCTGGTGGATATAGAGGCTTGATGAAAATGTCAGGGAACCCCTCTTTGTTTACTCCTAGAGACAGGCAATAAGAACCGGATGTTACATAAAAAGCAAATTGTCAGAGAACAGTTAAGAGTTTTTGAAAATAAAATACCTGATTGCAAAAATGAGAGAATCTTATGGTAGAGTTAAAACATAAAGTCTAGGAAATTTCTCAGAAATTAGAACAAAAAATGCAGTAAAAAACATGACAAGAAAAAACCAGAAAATCAATCCAGGATGAAAGTTCTCATAAAGAGGCTGGAGAAAACAGATGGGAGGAAATTTATGAAAGGGTTAGTTCAAGAACATTTTCTAGAACTGAAGAACATGGCTTTAATGATTCCAGGCACCTGGGTGGCTCAGTTGGTTAAGCCTCCAACTCTTGGTTTTGGCTCAGCTCATGATTCTAGGGTTGTAAGATCGAGCCCTCCATTTGGCTCTGTGCTGGGCATGGAGCATGCTTAAGATTCTCCCTCTCCCTCTACTCCCCTCTCTGCTCTCTCTCTCTCGCTCCTTCTCTAAAAAATAAATAAATAAAAGTAAACAAATAAATGCATAAATAAGGGTAAATGATTCACCAAGTATCAAACACGATGTATTAAAATAGCAAACAAAAAGTTTTCACATTATTATGAAAAGTTACTGAGGATAGATATCTTATAAGATTTCAGAATATTAAAAATAGTTTAAAAACAAATACTATTAATCAGGAGAGTAGTGAACTACTCAAAATCCAGGAAACCCTGGCACCCTAACCATTCAGAAGGGAATAATGTTCAACTAGAATTCCACATCTTATCCAAGCCGTCAATCAAGTGTGATGCTAGAAGAAAGGCAGTTCCATCCAAGCAAGGTGTCAAAGTATACAGTTGTCCCATGAACACACAGGTCTGAACTGTGTGGGTCCACTTATATGTGGATTTTTTACAATGCAGTACAGTAAACATATTTCTCTTTCTTACGATTTTCTTTTTCCTTATGATTTCCTTAATAACATTTTCATTTCTCTAGCTCACTTTATGTAAGAATCCAGTATATAACACATATAAATATACAAAATACATGTTAATGAACTCTGTATGTTATCAGTTGGCTTATCAGTCAACAGTAGGCCACTAGTGGCTAAGTTTTGGGGAGTCACAAGTAATAACAAAGATTTCCAACTGCAAGGGGGGTTGGTACCCCTAACTCTTCTGTTGTTCTAGAGTCAACTACATGTGCTTAGATTACTTTGATTAAAAGGGAAAATTAATTCTTTTTATTCAAGTACAATTAACCTACAGTGTTTTATTAGTTTTAGGTGTGCAATATAACAATTCAATAATTCTGTACATTACTCAGTGCTCATCATGATAATTGTACTCTCAATTCCCTATTTTTATTTCACCCATTCCCCTACCCACTTCCCCTCTGGCAACCACCTGTTCGTTCTCAATACTTAAGAGACTCCTATTTTTTTGTTTGTCTTTTTCCTTGTTTCTCTTACTTGTTAAAATCCACAAATGAGTGAGTCATATGGTATTTGTCTTTTTCTGACTGGCTTATTTCACTCAACACCATATCCCTTAGGTGGTGTTGCTGCAAATGGCAAGATCTCATTCTTTTTTAAGGCTGAGTAATATTCCATTATATATATATATATACATATACATATATATATCCATTATTCATTTATCTATAGATATATACTTGGGTTGTTTCTATATCAACATTATAAATAATGTTTCAATAAACAGGGATGCACGTATCTTTTTGAATTTGTGTTTTCATATTCTTTGGATAAATATCCAGTAGTGGAAGGACTGGGTCATACAGTGTTTACATTTTTAATTTTTTGAGGAGCTGTTTTCCGCAGTGCCTGCTCCAATTAACATTCCTACCAACAGTGCACAAGAGTTCCTTTTTCTGCACATCTTCACCAATACTTTTTGTTTCTTGTGCTTTGGATTTTGAAAACAAATTATTTTTAAAAGAGTTTTCAACTAGAATTTCAGAATCTTGTTTCTAAGACTTAGTTCCATTTATAATCAACTGTTACTCAAATTATCTGTATTTTAGTTCACCCACATAAACAATGAGTTTAATCACACAAACAACTATTTCTAAGGTACTTTCCAGTCATATTTATCATGGTTATACTAAAACCTCATGATATAAGGTGGGATAAGGTGACAAGAATGATAAGTTTCTCCTGTTTAATGGAATCTAAAATGTGGACACATCATGAATATGGCAGTTGATGGTTATGATGGTTATTATCCTTGTCCCTACCTTGTCCTACCTTTCCCTCCACCATTAACGCCATGTCTTCCCCCAGCCCTAAGTTCCTTGGTGCTGTGTCAGAGGTAGTACTTTAGGCAGGATGAAGACTTGGTGAGCTCAAAGTTGCTATTCTTTTGTTCTTGAGCTGAACACAGAAACTAAAATTACACCCTGATTTAAAGTGCACCTAGTGAACTATTTTGGGTGAAGAAATCCAGTTGAGAAGTCTATTCATGTTTGTTGAAACCTGAATAATAGAGTTAATACTTTGCTGATAATTTGGAAAAATAGGCAAGATTTATAGCCACCAGAGTGTTCAAAAAGGTCTTCAGAAAGAAAAGGAATTTCTCTTGGTTTCTTATAGCGAATTACTTGTGCCTTTTATATTGAATGCTCCAAAAATACTTCTAAGCATGAAAAATAAGCAACAAAGTAGAAAACACATTTCAATGAAGGAGGCTTGGTTGAACAAATTGTGAGAGAGGAACCCTAAGGAATAGTAATGATTCATAGACAGACAATTCAGAACTATTTAAATGTCTAGGACTGGAATAGAGCTGGAACTGAATAAGAATATTGGTCTTAAGACACCAATTTTCTTTTAACTAGGGGGAAAATGGCAATATAACAGATAATAAAAACTTTCTAAGGCAAATCCAAGAGCATCCAAATTTTTAAAATCAAAGAAAATTGAGCAATGGCTTACAGAGATTAGTCACTTAAAGGGACAGTTTACATTATAACCATTTAAGGAAATGAGACACAGAGGGATGAATTCACTTGCCCAAAGTCACACTTAAGTTGTCCACGGTCACATAGTTAATGAATGGCAAAGCCAGAATTAAAGCCCAGCCCTTCTGATGCTCATCGATCTTGATTACTGAACAAAAACATCATGCTGGGGACATTTGTACAGAGCAGAAGTTACCACAGAAGCTAATTAGAGGCTGGAGCCCCTGGATTGCACTACCCCTGTGGGACAGCGGTGGATGGCTGAGATATAAAGTGTTTTGGGAGAGGGTCAGCCAAAATACAATCAGGAAGCTTTTTTATGCAAGCAAATCTGGAAAATTGATTAAATATGTCTTAAAAGAAAAGGACTTGAATTTGTAAGTCTACAATAATTTGCTGAGATTTATTTTCTTCTTGTTAATAAATACATGATTTATGCCAATTTTTTTTTTAAAAGAGGTCCTCTAAATGGTAGGCAGTTCAGGTCCTGCAGAACTTTGATCTGATCCTGCATCTGGGCCCTCAATGAATGTTATCACTGTCTTTGTGATCACATAATTATTATCTAAATCTACATGAAAAAATTAAAATTAAAATGATCATATTGCAAAATACCATTTTGCTCTTTTGCAAAGGGATAAATAATAAATATTTTCAGTTTTGTGAGTCACACAATCTCTGCCACAAATACTGCCACAAAAACCATATCACTGTAGTATGAAAGCAGCCACAGACAATATATAAATGAATTAGTATGGTTGTGTTCTAATTCTAAAAACCTTTATTTAGAAAAACAGGTAGAGTGCCAGCTTTAGCCCATAGGCTATAGTGTGCCAACCCTTGATCCAAAGTTACTTTAAACTGGCTTTCCCAACCTCAGAACCATGGACATTTTGGCTAGATAATTCTCTGTTGTGAAAGTCTATCCTGAACATCTGTTCAGCAGCATTCCTGACCTCCATCCTCCAAAAGACAGTAGTTCTTCCACCATTTCCCCATGGCTGGACAATCAAAATTGGCTCAGACACTGTCAAATATTCCCTGGGAGACAAAATCACCCTTGATTGAGAACCACTGCTTTAAATTAATGGAGGTCAAAGTGTGTGTGTTTGGGGTTAGTGGGGTGGGATGGCGGTGTTCATATCTGAATCACCCGTGTGGCTTCCCTCGGTATATCCTCTAATCCGTCCCCTCCCCTTGAAGATTCTGGAACACCTGGGAATGATAGTGGGCAGCAGCAAGGAAGTCCTGCTGGTGATTCAGAAACACAACCGTGCCACCTTTATCCATATATAACTTCAGTTTTATTTTACAAACATAAGACACATAGCAACTATTGAACGCTTATAGTGCTTCAACTGAAGTCCCCTGTTTATGACTGAGACATTTAACCCCTTGCTTTGGTATTTTACATAATCTGTCACCTCTAAAAATTGAAGGAGTAGCTGAAGTAAATTTCCTATTGATAAATATTTTATATGACCTCACATTTTAATTCGATATGTTAGAAAAATAAAATTTGCAGAGGAGGACACATGGAATGCTTCAGATTCTATAATTATTGATCCTCTGTAAACTTCAATTCAGTGGCCTCTGTAATTCTGCATCTTTAAAGAAATGGGAGGAAGCCAAGAGCGCTGTCAGAGTTGTCCACGCTATTGGAAGACTGTAAAGTAAGGACAGGGAGAAAGTACTCTCTGAGATCACTTCTAGGCTCTGCGAATACGGAAAGAGTAGAAGGGAAACAGATGCTACGGTGGTCTGACCAACTTCATTTTGTTTCGAGATACTGAGGTTTGCATTTCATCTCCAACAAGTGGCAGGAGGGCATTGGGCGGTAAGCGTTGCGGGCGATTTTGCCGCGGCGCGCCCAGTGCCTGGCACGAAGAGGCCACTCTACCCTTACTTGCCAAATTAGGTTTAGCTTTTAAAAACCCTGCTGTTTAGGGGAGTTTTTACCACAGAAAAACTAAAAGCCTTGTTCCTCATGGTCTTAAAAAAAAATGCCCTTTCCTAATAAATCTCTATACATTTGATTGCAGAACTCAGGGCTCTCAGTTCCCTAAGTAAATAAATTAGAGATAATTCAATATTTGATTATAAGATTTACAGTTCTGCTCCTTACAGTTTCCCAGGTGAATGCTCTACAAGAGATTGATCTCCTTCTCATGCCTCCAGAAGGATCCTTGCTTGTCTCTGCAACATTCCTGAGGTAATTCCAATATACATTATCTAGGGCTCAACAGCCTAGTCAAACAGAAGGATAAAGACATCTGTGCCGATTATTACGTGGTACTGTTGAGACATCTGGGAAACTCTTAAGGCACTTATTTGTTTTTCCAGAGAATTTTATTCCTTGACATGTATGGTCACAGCCTTTGCTAACACCCAGTGCCAGAATCCTTATGACTAATTGTTCTTCAAGGGGCATGACTTCAGATAAGTAAAAAGCAAACTCATTGGATGAGTGCTACATGAAGAAAATTTCCTTGTTTTGTGCCTGAAGAACTGGTAAGAGAGATTAAGTTATTTTTAGCTGTGAAAATTATGCCCAGTTCCACAACCTGCCTCTTTATAGACATTAAGAAGAGAAAAAAAAACCCTCATAATTGGAGCCAGTTGCTAACACAAGCAAAGGAATTTCTTTTTTCAAGAAAAAAATGCTATAAAGAATCTTCATAGAGAAATCTGGCCTTTAAAGAAATTTATTCTCTCCAGGTAATAGGCCTGCTGGTTGAACTTCTTGTAAGCCAGCCACAGAGAAACACATGGTTGGCACTACAGCTCTTGTTCAATGATTCTCATTTGAAAGGTAGCTACAAAAAAACACTAAGAGACCAAGTGCCTCTGAACTTATTTTACAGTTTTTTCCTAACCTGTGTACATAGCAAACCAAGAACAAAGTTTGACCATCTATACCTAAGTTCATCTGTATAAGAAAGACACAACCTATATGCAACTTGGCATATATGTATATGGACATATATATGTATATATAAAATATGTATATAATATATGTATATATAACACGCACATATATATTTGTGCATTGGCAAGTGAACGTGTAATGAATGTGTAATGGCAACATTGTGTTTGGCTACTGAATTTTTCATCCAGTAAAATACATTACATTACTTATTGCTTGGTTTAGCAACTAAATTGACTGCAGTTGGGCCACAGCTCCTTGCTACATCATGCCTTTCTTTAACAATTGAGGAAAGAAGTTTCCTGTAATTAAAGGATTGAAAAAGAGAGAGAGAAAGAAAAAAAAAAGGAAGGAAGAAAAGAAGGAAGGAAAGGGGAGAGAGAAGGGAAAAGAAGGGAAGGGAAGGACATAGGAGTGCAAGCTGTAATCCCAACCTCACTATGGACTCTGTGTAGTTTTCCCACATGTACAACCAGGTTAATGATGCCATTTTGCCATATCTATCAGAGCAGACAAATAGAAGAGATGAAAGGAAGGGCTTTTCAAACTACAAAACACTCTCAAACTCCAAGTGTAAGTATAGAGCACTGTGAAGAATAGTGTACTTGTATCAAACCAAGTCAGAAAAGGTAGGTAGGGTGAAGCTTGCTCTGATATAAACCTTATTCTCAACCAATCCTCAAAAGCAATCTCTCACAAGGTCTACAGTGACCTCTCTAAATATTCATCTTACCATCTTTATCCCAACCTAAAATGTATCACTTTCAATATCAACCAGCAGGCATTTTTAACACGGCTCGTGAGGCTTCTTACCATTTGACCCAACCCATTTAGCAGTTTTACCTTTCTCTACCACCTCCCTTGAACTTTGGTCTCCAACAATACCAAACAACGTTTAGTTCCCTGAACACACTTTGCCATTGCTATCTCTGTGCCATTGCAAAATTTTCCTTCTTGCAATGCCCTTCCACCCTAAATCTTCCTGGGAAACCAGCAATTGTCCTGTACTTAACACCACTGACCCCTCCTTTGTGAAGCTCCCTTGTTTTACACAAGCAGGACCATTACTTATGCATAGTGTACCACTCTCTTTGGTACACCCTTACTCTTTTCCATTCGTATTTGTTCACCTGTATACTTTACAGTTAGACTCTAGTAGTCTTGAAACCATAGAACACATCTACTTTGACCTTGATACCAAGAGCCTAGCACAGGGCCTGACAATAGAAGATACACAATTCATTTAGAGAATGGATGAACCAAGGAAGGAAACTCATGCCTAAGCTTTAGAATATCCATCTGCTCCAGGTCTCTTTTACCTTATGACTGCATATTGTACATTATTTTCCATATGTACCTTATCCCTTCATAGGACATAACCAGTGCTTTGCCCTCATGATATCCTCACATTATTGGGTTTTTTAAAGATTTTTTATTTATTTGACAGGGAGAGAGAGATCAGAAGTAGGCAGAGAGGCAGGCAGAGAGAGAGGAGGAAGCGGGCTCCCTGCTGAGCAGAGAGCCCAATGTGGGGCTCGATCCCAGGACCCTGAGATCATGACCTGAGCCGAAGGCAGAGGCTTTAACCTACTGAGCCACCCAGGTGCCCCGCCTCAGATTATTCTTTTGCATCTCCTTTCCCAAAATCACTAGGGCACTGCATTTTTATTACTTTCTTCCAGAAAATAACTTCTAGAGCCTTAATCCTTTCCTGTTCTTTCACAACCTCCAATTTTCTTGGGTTATCCAGGACAGTTTACTCAGCAAAAATTCCCATGGCTTGATAGAGGAATGCAAGATTCCCAGAACCCAAGAGAGAAAGAGGACAAGATGGGGAGGGTGAAAGGAGAAGGAAGAATGTCCCATACAAACAAATGACTTAGAGAATGAAAACCAAGACCTCGAATGATGTCTATATTCATGGGCTGGAGACAGGATAAAAGTAGTTTAGCTCAACATGATAGCAATAATGCTGTCTACCCCCTAATTAAGATAGTTTCTATGTAAGCCTAAGCCCTTTAAACAGTATCTTCAATCTAGTGAAGTTTTATTTATTCCTCTAAATACAGACATTTAAAAAATACTGCTTAAGAAAAACAAAACAAAACAAAACAAAACAAAACTAGCCATCACAACCTCCAGCACCCACCCCCAACAAATAAAACCATTTCCTTGGATCAGTTGAACCAACACACTAATCAAAAAGATCGAGTAATGTCTTCATGTATTTATAGACCTAACCTAGTCACCAACACTGAGTCACCTCAAGACCATATGATTTGACCTCAAAGTTTAAGTACGTCCTCCTGGTTTCTAAAACACTGCATTTTCCATATATTCAATTTACATTGTTCCGTTTAGTAAGAGACCTAAAAGTTAGAGATCTATGGCTTATATCCATTTGCAATCTGTATCCCAATTGTTTATAAAATACTTAGTAACACTATCATATTTCATAGACCCCCACCCTAAGCTATTTAACCTGAAGAGGACCTTAGAAACCATCAGATCCAAACTTGTGATCCTACAGACTAAAAATGGAAGGAGAAAGTAGTTAATTGTCTAAAGTTGAGCAATGGGAAAAATGAGATTAAGTTCAGTCTCCTGAATCCTAGGTCAGGATAGTTTCACTTATATCTTAGGCACAGAACAAAATATATGAAATGATAAACCACATGCACTGTTTACACATATACATGTAAAGAAACATAAATATTTACTGCAAAATTAAATTAATTCAGTTGTTGCTTCTAGTATAAAAATGAAAGAATAAAACTTGAGAATATTTTCACTAGCTCCCATCTCAACATGCTTCTTGATAACTCAGTATATTTCATCTTATACATATTTTTAAAAATTTTGTATGTTTTTGAATTTTACTTTTTTTTTTTTTTAAAGATTTTATTTATTTATTTCACAGAGGGAGAGAGATCACAAGGAGGCAGAGAGGCAGGCAGAGAGAGAGAGGGGGAAGCAGGCTCCCCGCTGAGCAGGGAGCCCAATGCGGGCCTCGATCCCAGGACCCTGAGATCCTGACCTGAGCCGAAAGCAGAGGCATTAACCCACTGAGCCACCCAGGCGCCCTGTTTTTGAATTTTAAATAGGCAAAGCAGGACTACAAGTGTTAGTTGCTGCCTCATTAGGGGTTAGGAACTGGGCTTCTCAAACCAAGCACAGTTCTTTCCTCTGACTGGGTTGGAAAGGGCTCCCTCTTGTGTTACTTCAGAGTCATAGATTCTTCTGCCTTAAAAACTGCCCTCCTTCCTCAAGAATTCCTTCTGTTCCTCCCCAGAGAGAGGACATTGGAGTCCAGAACATAAAATAGCTCTCCTCTCACTCACCTCTTTGCGTGTTGCACATGCTGAGGATAAATCAAAGCGTAAGCATGAATAGCGAGTCTTCTTATTTATTCCTGACTTGGTGGGCTGCATTCAAAATAGTAATCCATTACCTCCCAGGGCAGAGCACACAGTACAACTATAATTTAGGAAAACAAGAGGAGGGGAGGGGAAGAGAGAGAAAAAAAATAAAATCTACTATGATTGCATTTTAGTTTCCCGGTTATCAACATTTACTGTGTTTCCTCTTAATGTGACATACCCTAATATCCTCCTTCACTTTTCATGAGATGACTCCTCCATAGCTCACTCTTCCATGGCAGGCAGTCTTCAAGAGCAGTGCTTATACACAAACTCATTCATATTAAATGAACATGTTATTTAATTGGTTTTTCAGGAGCAGTACCAGGCCAAGCTCTCTCTGTTCCTTCTCTGTGTACTATTATCAATGAATTAGTTAATGTAGTTAATGAAATAACCCAGTCGATAAATCCTTTCGGAGCCTCTCGTTTCCACCAAAAACCAAAAACCAAAAAACATATTAGTAGTATGGGGAACACAAGAGAGAAGAAACTATTCCCATTCTCAAGGAACTTAACCAACTACTAGAAGATAAAAGATGTGACCACAAGTGAAGGAAGACAACTTTCTTCAAGTGACACACAGAATGTTATAGTTTCAGAGGAGTTTCTTAGACTCTGGAGCTCAGGAAAGGCTTTATACAGAATGTGGTATGTCCACTGGGCCTGGAATAATGAATACACTTCCAATACTGAGATATGAGGAAGACTCCTGGGGACAAGAAAAAGTTGGAGCTGAAGGCGAATCAATTCTGGAATTGCTGGAAAAAGAGAATGCAAGGCGATACCGCTAACAGGCATGGGGTAAGCTAGAGTATTCGCAAAGAGGCTACAGCAATGCAGCTCAAGGCCTGACCAACCTTAGCATCCTGAGTGTATGGCAATCGTGACCTTAGTTTTATTTTCAGCCTCTTACCCTTTGTATCAGCTGCACTAAATGGGGCTATGAAAACGAACTAACAGTGAAAAGGACAGTGATTCACAAGCACATGGACTGTAACACTCCACATTGATATTTTGAATAGACGTCCTAAAGGCTTATCTGTTGATCTATCTGCTCTTCATTCTGCTTGGCTGTTACTTTTTTTAAGTGATATTTCCAAATTACTTACAAATATCAGTTATCTGCATTAAGGAAAAAGAACTGTGGAACAGATAATCCAATTGTCGTTTCTTTTAGTCTTTGACATGCATTACAATGAGAATTTGAAGAAAAGAATTCATTATTCCCAATCCATTTTTCTCAGACCCATGTTTGAATTAATGGGCTCTCCCTTATAAATACATCAGACTATCTGGTACTGAAGTTTTTCTTGAACCGTCTGCAGAGGGAATGATCCACTATTGCTAATGGACATCACTTGCTTACTGTCACATTCATCTAATTACATTATCTTACATTAACAAAATGGAACATTTCTATATGAGCCCTAGGACAAGAAGTGTCACCCCTCGATCCCTGGCCTGGTTCCATCTGAATCCTACCGGGATGTAATTCTAATTTAACGTCTGAATTCACCACATCCTTGAGTCGGTGTCCTTTGACAATCTCTTCATATTTAGCTTCTCACCCCGCTAGATTGTATTTTAGTTTCCTGGTTATCATTATCAAATATGCTTCTTTTTCATTGGACATACCTTTCTATATTCCTTCTCCTTCCATGACTCCTCCAAACCTCATTCCTCCATGGTAGGGAACCTTTAAGAATAGTCTTTATAAATAAAAGCTGAAGGGTGGTTTGAGGTTGGGGACAATTTTAAAGAAAGGAGCCAAGCTTCTTTGTTTACCTTAAAGCAACAGACCAAGTTCTTCGACATAATGCAGTAGAGTTGTCTACCAATGATCATCACTTGCCAGCATCAAAAGCAATCTGTCTCCCTTCTGAAAACTGCTGACAAAAATTGCTCCGTGACAAGGACTCCAGGGATCTGTAAACTCCAGGCACGACGCATCTTGCACCACGGGCGCCCTCTAATGGCTGGCTCCGCACAATGCCTGATGGTGGAGAATTCACGTGTTGCTGGGCAAGTTGCCCCAAGACTCTAAAAGGTTCCGCCCTTGAGAAGCAATTTGGGCTCCGTTTAAACGGTGAGGAGGAGAGGAGAAAGTGGTACCAGTTCCCAGACAGTCATTTCAGAATTATCATTCCCATTACCACGACCACAATAACCAGTTAACCGATCTGAGAAGTGGTAAATATTCTAGGGTAGAATAATTGGTCAGACAGAGCAAACAGACAGGCATACACATACATACATGTGGCTTAATTTCAGACATTCTCACACAAAAAATAAACCTTAGAGGTATGAAAAGAAATGATTTTATATTTGAAAAGATTTGGGATAACATTGCATTTTGAACTAATTCTTAGAATAAAGAATAAACAAAATGTGATTTTTTTTAAAACCGTGACTTTTTGAACTGAAAATATGAAAGCAAGATACAGGACTGATCAATTCAGATTTAACTTGAACACAAGAATCGTGAATCTGTTTGTGGAAACGTTCATTGGATTCATCCATTTTCAGAAAGGCCTCTCTCGTCTTTTGATGTTCAAATCATTCCCTTCTGATTAATCCATCCATTTTCTAGGTCTTCAAGTGGAATAATTCTCCCAGATCCATAGTCACTGGTGACTTTGTTTGTGATTGTAGTACATTGAGAGCCATTCTCCTTAACTACATGTAAACCTGCCTTTTGGAAAAAAGTATAGTTTCACTCTGCAATTTTATTGGACAGAGATAGTTGATTAGGTTCTAATTTCGTTAAGTGATCAGTTTGTTAATGAATATTTTAATATATAACAGGTTTTCTTTCCCAAGGAATGAGTGCATAGAATTCATTCACAGATAAATAATACAGGGAAATAGAGGACCCTTTTCCTCATCTAGATAGCAGATGTGACAATGGCTTGAAATGTAGATCTGGACTCCTCTAACTTTTCCTTTTTAGCACTCCCTTCCTCTATGTCAAGAGACATCACCCCAGCCCCATCAGACCCTCGGAATTTGGGGCTAACATTCTGGTTATTATACTGAAATTATAAATGACACATTGGAGCCTCACAGCTCAGGAAGCACCATGTGAGACTGGACTGAGTTCAGCATTGGTCTCATTATCGTTTGCCTTGGGTTGTTTATTGGCATAATGACAGTCATGTATTTATGCCAAAAGCATGAATAACAGAGTAGCTTCTTATAGCTATCATAATTATCATCTTTGCTAGGAAGAAAAAGGGCAATTGAGGAAGCAAAGGGGCCATCTCTGTTAAGATAATACAAGCCTTAAGCACCAAGAACATTATCTGAAATCAAGATTTAATGAATGCTGGTTGTTTCCGTTTTCCTTTGGGGATGAAGGGGTTTACATTTTCATCATAGCTAATGTTGGCACACATTGTGAGTCAAACAAAGTTTTCATCTTCTGAACTACCTTTTCATTCCCAGTGAAAAAGAACGGAAACTCTTAAACCACCTGGTCCTCTGTGGCTTAGTCTCAGAGCTACAGAGCAGTCAATAAAACATGAAAGAATTCAATTCTCTTGCTTGCTTTTCTTGAAAAGCCCTAAGAGGATCCAAATACACAGTTTAAGGCAAACTTATAACCATCTCCTCTTCTTCCTTATTCTCTTCCATTATATTTCTGCAGCTGCTAAGATACACCTCTCTTAAAGGCCCCGAACAGAACGATTTTTTTATTCTCTACTCCAGCGCTTATCACTTTGCTTGTCGCTCTGGATCACTCTGTGGTATTTAATTCAGTTAGTAGGTCCTAAGTCCTCCTTTCTTCCCAGTAGTATCTCCAGGGCTCTTTCAGCCCTGTTCCCAATTTTTACATCGCAAGCACTCAAGGTCGGTAGAGACCTATAAAGAGGGGAACGGCCTTCAGAAGACAGGAGAGAAACTGGGAAGGCAAAAATCAAACTCCGTTTGGATGAAACTGGTGTTGGGAGGTTGGGAACACTTAAAAGTTAACCATCTTTGTCTCATGTAAACATATATCAAACATGCAAAAGTAATCCATAGTTAGTGGCTGAAAACAATGTTGGTCACTGGCTGTCTTTACTTACGCTACAAAGAACAGGAGAAGCTGTTCCAGAGGCTGGGCGTTAAAGGAGAAGCCACACATATGAACATTTAGAAAATGTCCCTCTCTTGAGTTGTTAGCTCAGCGCCCCTGTGGGTGAAAAACTGTAGCTCTTAACACTCTACACCACGTTACCTCAAACTGTGGAAATGTATGTGTACGTGTGAGTATGTGTGTGCGCATATATGTGCGGGGGTTTGGGTAAAAAGACACTAAGTCACGACTCATACGATGTCAGGGGTGGAAGGATCAATAGAGATGCCTTCATCCCCACTCATTGTTTTAAAATTGAGAAATCGGAGGCCCAGAGTGATTGTGATTTGTCCACAGAAAATGAAAATTTCCTGAGTTTGGATTCCTTAGCTCCTAGTGCACAAAGCTGATAGGCAGGTCTGTCCTCACTGGGGGACGTTGGCGAGGTGGGAGCCTGGGCCCTGAGAGGCAACGGGCCGCAGGGACATCCTTGCTTGCAGGGACTTCCCTTCAGCTCTGACTTCCAGGAGAATGCCAGGCCACTGTCTGCCCCTCTAACAAAAAGGAAGGTGACATGAAGCCCTTCCAGAGATGCTAAAAAAAAAAAAGCATGATCTTACAAGTAACACTTACCTCCAAAATGGGCTCCCTTTGGTGCCAGAGGGGGAAGGCAATGCTCTCCTCTCTTGCTCCTTTCCCCGTCACAAAGGCTCTAAGAGTCATGATAGAGACCACTGATTTTGTTCCTCCTTTAAGAAAAGGAAAACTGGAAACTCAGAAAGTGGGTTGTAGAAAAAGTTGTCACTATCTAATAAATGAAAGTGCAGTCCACAGAAACCTTTAAAATGTTTCTCTTCATCCCTAGAGCAGTTCAGAGCCTTTCTCGGTATCCTTTAATTTCATGCCTTTTTCCTAAACCAAATATTAAATTTCCCCCTTGAAGTGAGAGCAATAAATCACCAAGGAGAGAATTGGCAGTTCTTATGAAAAAACCTGAGGTAAAAATTAGAAGTGAACACCTTTCTCCTCTTCCTGTTCTGGCCCCACACGCAGCTGGGTGGGCCTGGGCGGCCCTGCGGAGGCCGTTGGCTCTCTTCCCCCGACTGGGAGACTGTGCAGAGTTCTGGGGTCCTCATTATTGTTGTGGTGGTGGCGGTGTTTACTTTGTTTGCTTTTCTGTTCTTGTTTGGCCCTCACAGGAACAGGTGTGGGTGTTTCAGTTCGCTTGTTATTTTATACCTCAGAATCATTTTGATATAAGTCAAGAGTGACAGCAAACAGACCTATTGTTTGAAACAACCCAGCAGTCGCTTTGATTCCATTGTCCTAGCAAGACTTCGCTTTTAACTTTTCAAAAGAGGTCTTTTTATGTCACATGTGGTTTTATTGTTGTTTTGCACAATTATATAATAGACTCTCCAGTTCTTAAAAATCCTGCTATTTGGTAAATAAGAAAACAATGGTGTATCTAACCTGCCTGACAACCTATTAACTTCATAGCACATGCCAAATCATTTTTGCATATCCAATATGGAAGTATGTTTGTTTCCAAATCAATCCCTTGACTCAATTCTTAAGACAAAGGAGAGAAGCTGCTTTTTATCTAAGGACAAGAAACATCTGTATTTTTAGGGGACACTGTGCAGAACAGGGAGGAGGCTTTCTCCTGAGCCTCATTTTAGCCCAGCCCCGAGAGGACTGGATTTGGCTGACATTTTGGGGGTAGACATAAAACATCTATGTGAGTGAAGTAGAACTCTAAAATGATTGAAGTGCAGAGATTTATCCTGGTTTATCCTCTCTGTTTCACAAGCACTAATTTTTAGTAGCTCTAACTCCAGTTGGGTTTCGGCCACCAGGATGAGGGCCTCACTTCAATGGCTCAGCAGTCTCATCACAGGCCTCTGCTTCCCGGGGAGAGTACGCCATGGGGTAGCACGGAGTCAGAGCCCTTTCTCCTGGGGTTTCAAGAACCCTTCACTGCAGCCATATGCAACTTCCTCCACCCTGACAAAAGCTAAGGCATTGGAAGCATGTGTCTGGTGTTTTGTAGGCAACGATGACCGGACCGGGCCCTGAGCCCACTGTGGGTTGTGTCAGTCTGTGAGGCTTAGTTGACAAGTCACCTTCACTGAGTGCCCTGGCCCTATGAGAGGACGGAGTCAGCAAAGACCTATGGAATGTGTTCAAGACTGGCCAACGCTCACTGTAGACAACACCAAAACTTATTAAAAGTGCCAAATTTATTAAGAATTCCCAGACACGAATTGGCCTGGGGTGGGCCTGAGGATGGGCCATTTTTAAAGTTCCTTAACGAATACTCCCGACCAGCACTTCAGTTGGCTGGTGGGAAGGGAGCGTAAAGCTTTGCCTGTATCTCGGCTATCGGGTAAGGGAAACAGCACTTTACTCGGTCAATGCTTTTTCCCCTAGCTGAAGACAGAAAAGACAGAAAAGAATGTAACAAAATAAAACAGTCTAAATTAGACTATGAGGGTTTTGGATTAAATATAAGAAAAAAACTTTCGGAAGGAAGTGGGGTGAGTATTAAAATGTCTGATCTCAGGGATATTGTGCCACACTATTTTCTGGAGTGTTCCACGGCAAGGATGAATTTCCATCTGTCTTCAATATGTTTATAATGGAATGCCTGGATGGTAGTGGAGAGTAAAGCTCATTCTCCCAGACAGGGCTGAATTCTGCACTCATTCATTCAAAACAAATTAAGTATTTCCCAAATGTCTTCTAATGTCCTAAAGGAGGCCACTCCGTTGGACGAATTATTTGGGTGTACAGGTTGTGTTGGGTCTTATTTTAAAACCATGAGAGACTGTGCAGTATTTTCACTAAGTATATAGTCTCTTAAGCCAAACTGCCTGATTTCAGGTTTTCCACTTATTATTAGCAGAGAGGCAGGTTCCTTAATTTCTGTATCAGTTTACCTATAATGGGGATGATGATGATGAGGCCAATAACACCATCTTCATATAGTTATTCTAAGAGCTCAATGAGCTAATATATGCAAAGTATGCAAAGTACTTATACCATGCCTGGAACACAAGTAGACATTTTTGCAAAGACTAGATTTTTTTTTTTCATTAAAACTCAGTTTAGGTTGCTCAGGTCATAGAAGACTCATTACATCCTGATTTATATTTTTAATTGCAAAACTCAAATATATGCTGTTTTGTGTTTCTTAAGCTACTATGAAGTACAAGTCATCCACGAATGAACAAAATCTTAAGGGCTTGAGGGAAATAGAGAAATCATCTAGAGAAATGGTTCTCAAGCCTGGCTGCACGTTAGAATCACTGGAGGAGATTTTAAACAATGCTAACACCCAAGACCCAATTACAAACAAAACAATCAAATACTGCCCCCCCTTTTTCTTTAAATCTCTACTTGTCATTCCAAAGTCTAACACAGATTGCAAACCTTTGGTCAGCAAATATCTTCCCTTATATGCAGAAATTTCCTCAACCAACCTTTTTTAATATTTCCATTGACAGAAAACTCATTACTTCTCATAAAATTGCATACTCCTTTAAGTTTAAATAACACTGAGCTAACAATTCAGACTGAACAAAATTCAGTTTATTTTCAAATTCCTCATCTCCTCAAATTGTTGGCAAAAGCTTTGCTCAATGAAGTGATAAATGCCAAATATAATGAAATATTTCTGCAAAGTCTCTACCCTTTCAGTACTGTCACAGTTAAACGAAACAAAATACTTTTGAAAACAACTGAATTCATTTGCCATATATGACACAACAATTATTAGTTTAAATGAAAGGACATGAGATGTATTCCCGCTTTCAAGGTTAAGAAACTACTTCCACATAATCAATTTCACATATTTCTTTTAGAAATTCATTTATTCATTTGTTACTATTTGTTTAATAAGCTATAGTCAAGAACCAGTGTCAGACACTGTCTATGAGCACTAACAAAATATAAAACCAAAGTATGGGTTCAAACTTTATATTTTCTCAATATTTCACACTTTTTTCCTTGTCCTGAACTATTGACAGTATTAGATTATATTAACAATTAAGATGATGTAGAGTTGACCTAATTTTTAAACAGACCTACTGATATAAGAATCCAGAGTTGTAATCCAGGTAAATTAGGGACTTGAAGGGTGGGGTTTGGGAGCAGGCTTCGTTATTTCATTGTTTGAAAAAATGGGTTCTAGCTTATTTAAGATATGATTTAATTTACCATAATGTAGTCCATATACAATTTCTGGAGACATTGATCAAGTAAACCAAAACCAGCAACTGAGAATACCTGTGCTGGGATCACTGTTTAAATACCGTGGGGGTTGCACTGCGGCTGGCTGAGGGGACAGAATGAGAGAACAGGACTACCAAAGGTTAGAGCCATTTAATTAAATGACAGCAGCTGATCCTTGTCAGCGTGGCTCCGAGGACAGGCGGATGTTGGTCATTCTTGTGAAGGACGTCCACAAGGGCGACCTCAAGGAAACTGCGGATCATGAAGAACATTGTCACTGATGTCTCTTAAAGGTGATTGTTGCAATATTCTCAGGAAAAAAATTTATTAAGATTTTATTTTTCATGGGAAATTATCAGTGAGCCAGGGGTTATGAGCGCCAATGATACAAGTCATGACAACCCTCATCAATGTGTATAAACACTTCTATTTCTCCAGAGCCTTTAAAGCACAGATTTTTGGATCTGATCTTATCCTTCCTAGTTACTATCACTAAAGTGTATCTTAGAAAAATTTTTGGATTTTAGCTCTCCCTTGCTTATTGTATTTTCAGAGAGACTATCAAGAGGCCAAAGGAGCCAAAATTAATACAACAAAACAGAGTGAATATACATGAGAAAGTTTTTATAATAACCTTGAGTGGAAAGAAACTTTTGATTGTGGCTTTAAACATTTCAATGGGCTTTTTTTCCCCATATTTTTTCCCTAAATACTGAAATGAATCTTTACAGGGTACATAATTTCTTTCCATTGCAAACTCAATTTGTAGGTTCATTTCAATCTAGTGTAGAAAATTCAATCTTTATGATTTTCCCTAATGATATGCAAGCAAACATTAGTAATCCTCATTTAGATTTATATAATGCCATTCTTTGACATAACACATTCTCAGGTTATCCTTACAGCAACTGCGTATTATAAGAAAAGGCATTATAAAGCAAGACCTTGGTCCCATTTTTCTTTCTTTTAATTGATATGACCTTGAGAAAGACCCCTACACTTTGTCGTAGGTTTCTTTATTTGTAGAAAAAGGGATTTGAACAGGTTATATATTACATTTCTTCTGGCTCTAACATTTTTAAGTCTCTATTCTGGAGTACATTAAGATGGTGGCAAAGGCCCTTAGTAATTGGCTCAAGGTCAGGCATTTAGACAGAGAAAGAGAAGGACTTAGGTTCCCTGAATCATATTCCAAAGTGTTCTCACTAGGTTTGACTGGTTATTATTAAGAAGGTGGAATTCAGACTTTAGTTTACTTTATTATTATTTTCTTTTACTCTTGGATAAAGAAATCTGTTAAAGTCACACTGTCATATGGGACATTTGACTGGCAACATATGTTTTGAGTAAACAGTGAACACCAGAGTTTTGCATTTAGTTGTGAAAATCAGGGGAGGCTTTCTGCTCTGACCCACTGCTACCACTAGCCACCTCAGTCCACTCCATTTTGACAGCTATTTCATTAGTGCTAAAGAACCAGGACATGATTACTCCGAATTCTTAAAGGGCAAACAGAAAAGTTTGCCAATATGATTAGACTGATAGTTTCTCGGTTTCCCTGTTCATTTGTATTTGTACTAAGATTTCTTAAACAGTAGCACTTGAAGCTTAAAAGCTAATCCTTTGAAGAACTACTAATGACAGTTTTGTCTTCTTTTCCCTAAGAAGGAACTACGTGGGCAGGAATAGAACTTATTCTTCTCATACACCATTGCACAGTTTTCCCGCAGAGCAGACAGGTGAAAAATTGGCTTCCACTGGACAATGCTAAGTAGGAGGTGGGCCATTACATTGGAACAGGAAAGGAGCCAGTTACTTGGTTCATTGTGGATGGTTCACACGCTCCTGTTTCTGGTCTCCATGCAGAAAGCGCACCAGGGAAGGGTTTCTCCTGTAGGCACATTCTACCTTTCTCCCACTCCACTGTAGGAGTTCAGTTGGAGGAATAATACTTTCTCCAGTTCAACATTACTAGGGAGATCTGTACTTTGAAAGCTATTGGGAAACAATTGTTAACTAATACCTTGTCCATTCCTGTTTGCCTGCTTGACTATTATGTTAAGGTGCTTACAAATACACAACAAAAGAAAAAGGAAAAGAAAAGAGGGAATGCCTTTAGCATTTCCAAATCAACAGAAGCTAACACAATTAAGAATCACATTCTACAGCTAATGACTAGAGAGGACAATGGTATGTGCTATAGAAGTTTCCTAGAATTGGGGCGCCTGTGTGGCTCAGTCAGTTAAGTGTCTGCTTTCAGCTCAGGTCATGATCCCAGGGTCCCAGAATCCAGCCCCACATTGGGCTCCCTGCTCAGCGGGGAGTCTTCTTCTGCCTCTCTCTCTGCCCCCTCTCCCCAAGCTCCTGCTCTCTCTCTCTCAAACGAATAAATAAAATCTTAAAAAAAAATTCCTAAAACTGATGTAACAATCCTAGATTAAGAAGGTTGTGCAGGGATTTAAATAGCTGTTCATTTCTAATCTGGTCTAATTAGATATTAACGCCTTCACACCTTGTCAACTAGTTGGAGAAAATTAGACTCAGAAGCATCATGCCCCCCCCCGATAATTATCCTGATTTGTTTTGCTCACTTTGTGTAGTAATACAGTGCAAGGTGGAAAACAAGGGCCCTAGCAGGTCAGTGTGTACTACTTCACTACTTAGTACACATTTGTAGATCATAAACATGGTTCATTAGTTTCTCAAAGACAAGAAAGTTTTCTTGGAGCAGACATTTCTGAAAGCAATAAAAATTACATGGTCATTCTTGAAGAACACGTAACGTTTAGAGTCATAATAAATTTTCCACGCACGTGTGCATGTGTACAAATAGAGGAGCGATCTGACGTTAAAAGGAACTCTTGAACCACTGAAAGCCACATGCCAATGCTTTCTTTAATTGTGACAGATTCTGTTCTCTCACCTGAGAAGGTGACATTTCATGGCAAAGAAGTCTGGGAAATCACCTGGAACATGAAAAAATTTCCTGTTTTGTAAGCTATTTCCTATAATGACCAGGAAGTTGTGGACAAAAAGCTAGCTTGACAATACAGTTGTCTGAGCCTGGTGAATCACATCGGGAAACTTATACTTTTGTTTGAAAAGCCAGCCGAGAACTCAGATTCCCCTCAACATGAACCCATCTCAATGTCCTGGTAAATTGGAGTGAGAGTCTGTATTGCTCCCGGTCCCAAGTCACTGGAATTGCTGTGACATAAGGAGGCCCGAGGTCAGAGAGTAAGCACGCGGGGATGACAATCGGTATGTAGACACTGCCTGCTCTCGTGGCCTCTCGCTGCCCCCCGTATAACAACCTCCACTCCTACAGACACTCTGAACCATCAAAGGATAGGAACAGACCTGGAACAAAGGGCTTTGCAAGAGCCTCTCACCTCTTCCACAATTCCCCGGTAGGGCACCTGCCCTTGGATGTCACCTTCTCTGTTGATTTTCCCCTTCAAGCCTATTCTTGTTATCTATCTTAATAAGACACCACAAAGATGCAGATGATAGAAGGGAAGGGCCCCAACAGTATAATCTGTCCCAGGCAATTCAACAGACAATCACGTGAAACTCCCCAAATGTTAAAAGACAGCTTTGAAACCTGGGAAAAGAGCAACTTTTAAAAACACTGTGTCATCATCAATTGGATTGTTAGATTTAAGTTGCTTCGTAGAAACTGACAGGAACACCAGCTTTGCCAGTCCCAGACGCCTGGGTGAGGCTGCTGTGGGACTACATGAACGATAAGCTGGTGACTGTTTAAAAGATAATAATAAAGAAGGGGGGAAAAGGAAGAAAAGGGGATGCCTGCATGGCTCATTTGGTTAAGCATCTGCCTTCGGCTCAGGTCATGATCCCAGGGTCCTGGGATTGAGTCCCGTGTAGGGTTCCCTGCTCAGTGGGAAATCTGCTTCTTCCTCTCCCTCTGCCTGCCGCTCCCCCTGCTTACGCTCTCTCTCTGTCAAAGAAATTAATTAAAAAATCTCTCTCTCTAAAAAAAAAAAAGTATTCTGTTCTTTCTGTCTTTTGGACTTTAAAAAATTTTTTTTAGAGAGAGACAGAGAAAAAGCGTAAGCAGGGTGGGGAGCTGCTGAGCAGTGGGAGAGAGAGACTCTCAAGCAGAGTCCTCGCTTAGCTCGGAGCATGGCTCGATCTCACAACCCTTGGAATCATGACCTGAGCTGAAATCAAGAGTCCGGTGCTTAACCAACTGAGCCACTTAGGCATCCTCTGTCTTTGGGCTTTAAGGGAAAACTGAGAATACATAAACAAATCTCCTCACTTGGCCCAAGATCCTGTCTACAAACTTATGAACTGAACAGAACCCCCAAATGTGTAGTTGAAATCCAGAGCACTTACAATACAGGCACACACATCATAATAACACAAAACAAATTCTGGATTGAAGAGAGGAGAGATGCTTTCATTCTCCATTAAGTATGCCAGCCAAGCCCTCACACTTGGTATCCATGGTGAGATGTAGTGAAATGAACATTACTGTAGGAATCTGAAATTAGATTACTTCTGGTTCTACTATTTGCTGTGTAACCAGCATGAGTCCCTTAATACCCTGACCCCCTGCTTTATAGCTCAGTGAGATAATACTTAATTTACTTTCCTCAAAAGGTTGTTGTCAAAGTCAGATCAAGCAATGGATTAAAAAGTGCAATATATTGAACACATAGAATGTTACTATTTGTTTTCCTAAATTATTCTGTTTTGAATAGTTTCACTTTCTTTATCCACAATATTTTATTTGTTTCTCCTAACCCCAAGAGATAAGAGATGAAATAGGGAATACATTTATTAGTATATCCCTTGGCCCTGAAATTTAGAAAACTAGGTGGATAACCATACTTAATTAAATCAAGTTTAAGGGGGAAAAAAGAAAATAATTAACCTCTAGTTGTTACACTTTGACTATTCCTTTCTCCCTCCTGCAAAAACAAACAAACAAACAAACAAACAAAAACAAACAAACAAAAACCTTTATGTATATTCATTTGTTATTCATTTAATTAGTCTGAAAAAAATTCAAGCCAGGCCTGTAGCTGGATTTAGAAAATTGGGTATGACTCAGTCTAGAGTAGATGATGGACATGCAAATAAGTATAGTTATATAATGAAAGAATGCCAAAATATCACAGAACAGGAGGGAAAAACCCCAACTTCCTCTGAGAGTAAAGAGTGAGTCTTTAAGGGAAGATATCACAAAGTAACAGACATTTAGCTAGGTAGGCCAAAAGATAAGTAGGCTTTTCTTATGTGGGCAACAGTATTACATGTATATTCATCAATATTGGAACCAGAAAATCCTCCCTTTTGGTAGTAAACTAAAGGGTGAAATTCTATGAGTAAATATAGTAATTATCATTCACAGTAGGATAGGTTCTTCTTCTTCTTCTTCTTTTTTAAAGATTTTATTTATTTATTTTGACAGAGAGAGAGAGAGATTACAAGTAGGCAGACAGGCAGGCAGAGAGAGGAGGAAGCAGGCTCCCCGCTGAGCAGAGAGCCCTATGTGGGGCTCGATCCCAGGACCCTGAGATCATGACCTGAGCTGAAGGCAGAGGCTTTAACCCACTGAGCCACCCAGGTGCCCAGATAGGTCCTTTTGAAAGCAAATTAAGCTCTGTCCTCACTCAAGGAACTGAGCATCATAGGCAAGTCTTGCTAAGTGGTCGGTTTGGGTAGAAATGATCCTACTGGTATTAAGTACAAGCGAAGTCCAGTGAAAAAAATGGCTAGGATAAGGATGTTCTAAAAGAGCTTAGATGAAGAGGGAAAGAAGAAGGAGGGTAAGGTCAGAGAGCAGAGGGGAGTGGGGACGGGTGTGGAATGAGAGAGTGCAAAGCTGAATTCTGACCTTCTGACCCCATCCTTCTCAATGCTTTTAACCACTGCACCACATCACTCTGTACCAACACCTCCTTCTCAGAGGGGTTTACAAAGAAAGACAGGTTAACTAATCAGGTTCAAGAATGACATGTTCTCCTATCGTGAGTGATTAATGCGATATTCAGAATGAAAGCACATGGTAAGTTGAAATCATATAGACTCGTGACTCTGAAGATAGACCTTATATTCCCCTGAAGCTGTTACCTGTTTATCAGGTGACACTGACAAGTTCTGAAAGATGGAAACAATTCTTTGCTGTACTGCCCTCTGAAAGAGCTCAAAGAGATGCATGGGGAAAGGGCTTTTGTTCTTTATTTCACCTTCCCAATTTTCTGTAGCACTGAACTCAACAATAAGGTGTCAGATATGCTCCAAGTTAGTAAATCTTCCCTAGGAAGCTTTGGGATTTTCCCTCAGAGAAATAGTTTCATGCTCGCTGAAACTGTCCAACACGTAAAAAGGATTCCCAGGAAAAGACATTTTCCAAACCTGATTCAAAACGGACACTTGGAACCAAGAGGAAGGGAACCAGGTGCTGATGTAAGTGGGGAGGGGCCTCCAACAGAGACTAAACCTGCCTGTGACAGGTGTTCTCTGCCCCATTTTCCCTTTCTCCAACCCTCACTTCTAATGCCCTGTGTCCAAGTCTCTTCAAGCCTTTGAAGACTTTTAGAACATCTCAGACTTAGGGATAATAATCTTCTACTCTTTCCTATTCCTGAGGTCATAATAATAGTAATTCTCAACCAGACTTATAAATTTCTAAGAAATGCAGGCCTTGGGTCTTCCAGAGAACTTTTGAACCAGGATCTCTGGGTGTCAAAGCAAGTGTATATGCTTTCCCCAGATGACTCTGATGTGCTTGCTTGATAATGTTTAAAATTTAATAATAATAATAATAATAACAGTTGATCTAACCACTGTACTCCTACATCTAGAATCTCTTTGAAAGAAAAGGGACCTGGAGATAATTTAAAAGACCATTAAGATGACCTTAAACCTTAGCAATTTTATAGGGTTGTGTCTATTCAAGGTACAGCCACACTTAACTTAGTCAAGCAAAGGATAAATATTTTAAATTTCCCAAGAAAGAACATTTTATGATAGCTAATGTGTGTAGAATGCTGTGAATTTAACTCTAGCTATTTGTTGGAGGCTATTGACAATCGTAATTAGAAAGAAAAGGTAAGGGCGCCTGGGTGGCTCAGTGGGTTAAGGCCTCTGCTTTCGGCTCAGGTCATGATCTCAGCGTCCTGGGATCGAGGCCCGCATCAGGCTCTCTGCTCAGCGGGGAGCCTGCTTCCTCCTCTCCCTGTCTCTCTGCCTGCCTCTCTGCCTACTTGTAATCTCTCTCTCTCTGTGTCAAATAAATAAATAAAATCTTTAAAAAAAAAAAGAAAGAAAGAAAAGGTAATTAGCCAGAGAGAGCATCTCTTGGTCTACAGCTTAATTATTTTTTGCTTTAAAATTTGTTGAGCATCACATTTTCAATGTGTTTGTATTGCTCTTCCAAACTTACAATCTTCTATTTTAATGGTCTGTGTTCTTATGCAAAATGAGTACATTGGAGATTGCCTTGTACCATAGAGAGTTCCTTTCAAAAACTTAAATCACATTAATTTAAATGTAATATTTTATTTTATAGATGAGAAATAATGGCAATTGTTGCACTTTCTGAATTTTTTTTCTCAGAGATAGCTGGTTGCCACTAAAATCTGGTCTCCTATTTTTCTTGGGCATTATGGCTGACAAGCTGGACTAAATTTTCCAGAATCCCTGGCTTTTGGGCCTAGCTATAAGACTATGACTTTGCCATTGAAACAGCAGTGGTGTCTCCATTCTTGGTCACTGATCATCTTTGGTCATTGACCATTGTCTTCCTGTAACAGTGACCAGCTTCTGCTGAGTAGACAGCAACAATGACATAGGGACATGGTGAAGCAATGACTTCAAATGTGTCCCTGGTAGACTGTAAGAAACTCACTTCCCCCATTGACCTGGACAAGTCTCATTAAGACTTGTACAGGAGAGAGAAATAAACTGGTATGATTTTTTCCTTTAAGCTATTCGATTATTGTGTCTCTCTTTTTAATGTGTTAGTACCATTATAGCAACTTTCAAAAACCCCTCAAAACTTTCAGCTCCTATAACCAGGTGTTGAATGTCTTAAGAAATGCTCTGTAACCACGATTTGGAAAAAGGCTTGCCACACAAGACAAAAATAAAATTATTGAAAGAATATGTGGAAAAATGATTAAAATTAACTTGCTTATGGTCACATAGTCAATTGCTATGGAACTAAGCAGAAGCCTTAAGTTTTCAATTGTTTTTAAGACACTCTCAAGTCAAATCTCACTTATCAAGAAAAATAAAAACATTGATTTTAGCCTTGTTCATACAATTTTGTCCCCCATATGCTACTAAGAAATTTTGCTTGGAATATTCTTTCTGTTGTCATTAATTAGTATTAACTAGCTATGACTATCAGAGAATTGCTCTAGTGATGTTTTCATAGCAGACACAACATCTTGGTTTGTCTAATGTATTACAATTTCAAGGAAAAGAAAACAAGCTACCCCAATTATGCTTTGCCATTTGTCTGACACTTTCATTATTCTTGATGCAATTCCAATTGCATGTTGTCTTGTTGTAAAAGTCATTTGTCAAGTTAACTTAGGACTGGTGGAAAATGGAAAAAAGAAAACTCTTCATCTACTTCTAACACCTGAAGAATCAGTAGAGGGATATAAGTTTGTCATCTTTCAAATTAAATCAGATTCTGGGCTTGCTGTTTCTGAAATAATCCAATATAAAATGGAAGAGTTGCATCCATCCATGACCATTTAGAAACATGCTCAATTCATGGAAAATCAATTCCAACTTACAGTCATGTGGCTTTTTATGATGCCCCATTAGGATTTCTTTAATTTTTGTAAATCTAGTGACTTATTCATTTTGATGCTATCAGAAAGAATACATCTTCAGTTTAATAAAATTCTTATCCAGGAAAGTGATTTGGGCTCTGGTAATAATTCTTCCATATATTAGGAAATCCATAGTTCCTGGTTAGCACACCTCAAAAGGAAGAGGATGGGGCAGAAAGCTTCAAGATCTTTTAAAAATATAGCTTTTCCGCATTCTGAGACACCTCTATCAATCACCATTTATTTTAATTTTGATTCCCTTCATTAATTTATCAATGAAACTATAGAAATGGATCTATGAAATGATAACTGCCAGAGAGGAATTTAAAAAAATAAACTGTTAGAACAAATTATTCAATCAAGGATTAAAACTTGAAGGGTTAAGTCTTGGTTTTTTAACTAGTTTAGTTTGCCACTGCTGAAAAGATTCTACTGAAACTAACAGGTCTGAGAAGAAGACAGAGGGAACTGGACAATTTATTTATTTATTTATTTATTTATTTATTTATTTATTTATTTATTTATTTATTTATTTATTCTGTATTAAAAATTAACATATAATGTATTATTGGTTTCAAAGGTAAAGGTCAGTGACTCATCAGTCTTATATAACACCCAGTGCTCGTTACATTACGTGCCTTCCTTAATGTCCATCACCCCACTTACCCAATCTAAAAGAAAGCTGAAACTTCGAGTAAAAACAGGAGAGACATTAGTGCGCACATGGGTTTTGTATTAGAATTGGAGCAATTAATGTTAAAAAAAAAGATTGCAAAACATAGAGGGGAAGAAAAACGCTCAGTACACAAGTCAAAGTGGAAAGAAAATATTATTTTTGGGAAAAAAATTAAGGGCATTTTTTTGGTGCCAATTACAGTTGCAGGAAAAATATGCCAATCTTGATAAGCAATTGAATATACAATTGGATGTTTATGTATTGCCGTGGTCATACATGAGTTTTTTCAAGGAATTACCAGTTACAGTTTACTAGTCAATTTAAAAATTCTGGTAACATTACTCAGAGGTTTAGTTAATCTTTTTCATACAGTTATTTTTTTTAGAGCTCTATTGAAATTTATTTCACATACGGTGAAATTCACCTATTGAAATGTAGTCCGTGCATTTAATATATTCACAGAGTTGCACAGCCATCACCACAATCTAAGATTAGGACATTTTCAACAAGCCGAGAAGAAACTCCATATAGATGGCAATCACTCCCTGTTGCCCACCCCCACCTCCTTCCAGCTCTAAGCCCCCACTAATCTACTTTCACTATGGATTTGGTTATTCTGGACATTTCATGCATGCTCTTACCACTCAGCATAATGTTTATTTTTTTTTTCAGCATAATGTTTTCAAGGTTCACTCATGTCATTGCATGCATTAGTAGTTCATCATTTTTTATTTCTGAATAATATTCCATTGTTTGGGCATAGCATGTTTTGTTTATCCATTCATCAGTTAATGAATATTTATTTGGGATGTTTCCACTTTGGGGCCATCATAATTAATTCTGCTAGGAACATTTGTGTACGAGTTTTGCACAGATGTATGTTTTGACTTATCCTGGGTATGTAAATAGGAGTAGAATTACTGGGTCACACGGTAATTCCATGTTTAACATTTTGAGAATCTACTAACTATTTTCTCAAGTAGCTGCATCATTTCACATTCCCACCAGCAATGCTTCTCTTCATCTTCACCAACACTTGATATTACTTTTAAATTGTATCCATGTTAGTGGGTATGAAGTGGTATCTCACTGTGGTTTTGATTTGCATTTCCCTGAAGGCTAGTGATGTTGAACATTTTGCTGTGTGTTTATTACACACATAAATATTCTTTGGGGAAATATATTTTCAAATTCTTTGTCCATTTAAAAATTGGTTTATTTGTCTTTTTATTATTGAATTGTAAGACTTTTAATATATTGTGGATACAAGGGCTTTATTGGGTATACGATTTGCAAATATTTTTCCCATTCCATGGATTCTTTTCCTTTTCTTGATGGTATCTTTTGACACACAAAAGTTTGAAGTATAAGTATGAAGTAAATTTTGTCATTTGTGTTTTTGATTTTATATCTAGTAAACCATTTCTTAATCTAGGGCCACAAAATTTTTTCCTATATTATCTACTAAGAGTCTTATAGTTTTAGCTTTTACATTTAAGTCTATGATCCTTTTTTTAAAATTGAAATCTCTTTTTTCTTTTTTTGAGAGGAAGGTGGGGAGGAGCAGAGGAAGAAGGAAAGAGAATCTTTAGCAGGCTCCACACCCAGCATGGAGCCCAACGCAGGACTTGATCTCACAATCCTGAGATCATGACCTAAGCCAAAATCAAGAGTTGGACTCTTAACTGATTGAGTCACCCAGGCATCCCAGTCTATGATCTGTTTTGAGTTAATTTTTGTGTATGGTGTGAGATAGAGATCCAGCTTCATTTTTTTTCCATGTGGATATGCAGTTTTCGCAGTATATTTATTGAAAATAATATTCTTTCTACAATGAATTATCTTGGAACCCTTATTAAAATCAACCAGCCATAAAGAAAAGGGTTTATTTGTAAAATCTCAATTCTAATTCCATTGATCTATTTTTAAGTCTTTATCATATTATTTTATTTTTATTCTTTGCCCAAGGGGTACAGGTCTGTGAATCATCAGGCTTACATCTTTCACAGCATTCACCAAAGCACAAACCCTCCCCAAATGTCCATAACCCATCCACCCTATCCCTACCCTCCCACCCCCTAGTAACCCTCAGTTTGTTTTGTGAGATTAGGAGTCTCTTATGGTTTGTCTCCTTCCCCATCCCATCTTGTTTCATTATTTTTCCCTCCCTACCCCCCAC